>CM041520.1:14210000-14662500 GCA_023091065.1 Dianthus caryophyllus
CTCCACCCGGGACGGCAATGGAAACCTGACCCTGCCCGCTAGCCTTGGCCTTGGAGGAAGAGCCCTGGATGGAGAAAGACAATAAGTCATAAATGTCCTGCTCACTGATGGGAAAGACAGAAGAAAGACCGTCCGAAGGAACATCCAGGGGGCGCCCCTCAGACAGACTCCCCCACGAGAGTGTGGAGCTAACCTTCTTACGCCTCTTGGAGGGCCGGACATCCTCCGAGTGAGGAGACTCGGACTCGATGACGACAACGTCCGGGACTTGAGAAGGCTGGGAGACCCTGGTCTCCCTCGGAGAACTGGGGAGGGGAACCTCAGGCGTCGCCTCAAACATACCTCCCACCGGAGTGGACTCCACCGTAACACCCACCGGATCCGGGTGAGGTGAGGAAACAGATCCAGCAGGCTTTGCGCTGCTCGCCTTCCTTTCATTTGCGCTTGAACGCTACACGTTTTCTTCCCATCGGCCTATCAGGAATATCACCTTGCATGCTTTTTATGAATTCCCTGAGCGTGGGTTTACGTCGCTTCAAGTCCACGGCAGTCGGTTGATCAAGCGGTCGAATCTTTTCGCTCAGGCCAATGGATGCCAAATCTTTCGGAGTAAGATGGCCCAAGGAACCTGCAAAAGACGAAGCAAAGTCAGAGCCGGAAGAATCAGAAAAGCTAAGTGAAACACAAGTTAAGATGACTAAGATACTAAGATCCTGGCCGCCGGGCCCCTGCTTACCTGCTTCGAGGGCCGGGACTAGGCCAACCACGCTCAGAAATTTGTCCTCGGAGATCGTGTCCGCTGGAGGAAGCCAATTCTTGGGGAACCAATCCTTCCCCGCTTTGTAAGCCTCAAAGTAGCGCACAGCTTTCGACTCCTCCTTGGTCAACGGGACGTCCTTCCAGGAAAGGATGCTCCCCGGGACCCACTCTTCTCGGGTCTCTAAACGACCCCTCACATCGTTGTGAAAGCAGCGAGGGTGGTTGAAAGGAACGGGAGATTTGAGGAAGAGCCACCTCTCGTTCCACCCCTTCATCGAGTCATTGACCGGGAAGTGAGTCAGATAGCCCGACTCCGTTACCAATGACCACCATCCCTTAGTCGACTTATTGGTACAGGGCCGGAAGTGATGAAGACGGCGGAAAAGGTTTATCGTCAGGGGGAAGCCCAGGTACAAACAAGTCCAAGCAAAGGCAACTATAACTCTCATCCCGAACGGTGTCATCTGACATATAGCAATATTAGCCCGGTCGAGCACTTTCTCGATGAAAGGATGAAGAGGAAATCGAAGCCCATGCTCCAGATCCTTCATGTATACGGCCGTGTGGAGATTCGGAGGCTTGACCACGTTCTGGTGCCTTCCCGGCACGGTGAATTCCCATGTCTCAGGTAAATTATAATGTACAGCCGCCAGTTCAGGACAATTCTTCTCATTCAGGAAGTCTCTGAAGCCTAGGTTAATCCTAATGCTCATGGGAATCTGGAATACCGAAGGCTCTAAGATCCGTACATGCAAAGGCTCGGCCTGAGAGGGTCCAGCCTGAGAAGTCCCAGCCTGGGCCTCCATATCGGTCACTCCTTCCCGGCCTACTGTCAAGTCCTCAATCTCGGGCTCTACTTCTGAGTCTACTACCACGTTGATATCGGAAGCGGTTCTAGAGGACGAGTCGACTGAAGCACTCATTGTTCTCTATAAAGTGATTAAAACTTACGAAATCTAGAATCAAGCACGAAAATTACCTCTTGCAAGAACACGAACAAGGAAGGAATCAAAGGCGTGATGAAGCCGGAACGAAGTGCAAGCGAAGGATGACGAGATCTGAAGAATTTTTGGGAAGTTTAAGAACGTTTTGGGGGTTTGTAAAGAAGAAAATGAGTCGAATTTAGGGGGTATATATAGAGGAAGACGTGAATAGTGTACCCCAAGCCATCGTACGACACGTGTCAGCCGGGGGAGATGAAACGTCGTTGCATCGAGATTTGGAATTCAAAAATTGCGCCAAAAATAGAAGCTTGCTCAGCACACCACATCTGAGCGGGGCGAGGAAGACGCAAGATCAGGAAGCAGGAACACAAGGAGAGCTTACTCATTCAGGCTGGGGAGGAAACCACCCGCCTGGAAAATTAGGTCATACAGGGCAAGCCTGCGACTTCCCCTGTATGGGGGCAGTTGTTGGGGGTGACTTCTCCCGGGTCCCACACAGTCGGGCCGGTAGGATTATAAGCCGGAGGACGATCTTACACTCGCTGACCCATCTGTATCTCCCGGGTCGGGCAGCCCGAGGCCGGGAATATCGTTGACCGGATAGTCTCATATACCAAGGAACCCATTAGTCCACCCGGGTCCGGGGCAGGTATGGTCCCCACAGGGCCGTACCGTACGGAGCGGCAGCACAAGAGGACAAATTGGAAACAAGTATAAAAGGCAACCAAAACCCTAAAAATATTCAAGATACACACACACAAATACACTACACAAAAAGGTTTTTTCTCTCTTTTCTCTCGCTAGATTTACTTGTCTTTGTAACTGACTTGAGCGTCGGAGGGCCATCACCCGGAAGGCCCCGGGGCTAGGTTTGTTACGTGATTTCAGGACGAGAGGAAGGTTGAGGAGAACCGAGAGCTAAGAGCCGCCCAGGACTTAGTTCGTTTAGCTTATAATCCATAATCAACTTGTAATCATTTGTATTAAGTTTTGGTATTTAGTTCCTAACTTTATACCCGAAACAAATGCAAAAAGACATTGATTAAAACCCTCAGTTAAGCATGCTTAACTTATTAACGAAAACAGTTCAGTTTAATGACGAATTCATTTTAAGTGATTTAAATGCAATAAGAGGATTTGCTAAAATGCATGCAATAAAATAAAGTTCAATTAGCCATTGATTTATTTTAGAGAGGTCAGTTGTTTATGCGACTTTGGAAAGGTGTTACGAATAGGGTGTGTATTCGAGGTGCATGGCCGCCTTATGAAAAGCAGACTCGCGTACCAAAGTCGGGGTGAGCCTAATGTAGGCCCTTGCTAGTCTAAGAAGTAAAGAAAGACCTTAATCCATGGTAGGATTAAGTATTACCTGTCTCGAATCAGGAAACTGGCAGCGCTTCGCTTCAAAGGGGAGAATTCAACACTAGAAAAATGAAGAATTCAAAGGTGTTTATGCGTGAGGCTTTGAGAGAGAGTTTTGTGAATTGTGTTCTGAAATTCTGTCTTGAACGAATGAATGAAGGGTTGTATTTATAGTGTAGAGTTCGGCAGATTTTAGGAAATCTAGGGATAAAACCGGACGTAGGAGCCGCAAGGCTCCTTGCGACTGCCTGGGGCAATCGCAACACGTCTTGCGATAGCCCCTACCAATCGCAATGCCCCTTGCGATTGGTAGGGCGGGCAAGATACCCTTTTCTCCGTATATTTCCAAATTATCTTTTAGGATTACACGAAATATCCTTGCTTGAGCTCTAAGCTACGGTTGCTAGGGTTTGTTTTAGGGTTTATCCTGGACCTTGGGAAGCGGGCCAGGCATGGGTTTGGGCTCGGTTCTGGGCCCGAGCCCTGAAAATGTAAAAGGGGTGTATTTTGTAGTATTTTGTGAAATAGGACATTCCGTGAGGCTATCCTAAGGGTTTGCTAACGCTAAAGGATGGTTTTGGCGACTGGTCCTAAATTTAGGGATTTTTAGGAGAATCGAATCAAACCTTGTTAATGTAAAAGGATCGATTAGACTTGAGGTGTGTAAAAAGAGTGTGCGCATGCCAGTTAGGACCTGAACTCGAAACGAGCTAGACTCTAAATTAAACCTAAAGACACTAAAAGTGATGACCCATAAAGAAAACTCATTTGCATTTTAAAACATTTAACTCGAATTCGTCATAATTAGAACCATTTAAGTCAACATAAAAGCATGCAATAAAAGTCCATTGTTACATCACTGGGTTTTTGGTGGGAGGTGCGGATTTGGGTATCTACAGAGCCCCGGTTTGGTGAGCTTAGGACTAAAGCGAAAGTCAAACTACACGACAACATCCGGACCGTAGTCTCGATGCCATCAGCGGCGCGGAGTATGTGTCCATGGGTGAGACTAGGACTCGACAAGGCTTATCCGGGGAGGGACAAACATGTTTAGGGACATGACGGTCCTTGCATACTTGTAAGGGCATGCCTGCCTGCTAATACCTTTGCGTGCTATTGCTGTTGCTTGTCTCGTAAAAGAGCGTGCGTGCTTCATGCTTCGTGCTAGTGCTTTTGCTGGTGCTCATCTCGTAAAAGAGTGCTTATGTCCGCCGGGAATTATCGTCCGAGGAAAATGCTCATGTCTAGTGTATACGCAAAGGTTGTGTATAGTGCTTCAAACTCGTTTAAGAGTGTGGCGGACTTTAGGTGACGCCTTAACCGAGCGACGTAACGTGAAAAACTGTTAAAATGGGCTAAAAGTGGACTAGAAGTCCATATTTGGCCTTGAAATGAGAAAACAACGAAAATGCCCAAAGCTGGAATCGCAAGCGTCCTTGCGGCTCTTTCCCCAAATCGCAAGCGTCCTTGCGATTAGGGTCTTGGGCTTTCTGCTGCTATAAAACACGGTTTACACCGTATACTTACTCCATTTCCCATTTTTACGTTTTTCAATCCCAAAAATCGTCCATTGCGATTTCTAAGCCGTTTTTGCTCGTTTTTCTTGCTTTACTTCAAAATGGATCAAGGTAACACTCCATTTTACTTGTTTTTATGTATTTTGATGTTGTAAATTGTTAGATCGTCCTTGAAATGTAGAAAAGGCGTTTTTAATGAAAAACCGTCTTTTGTCTTGAAATTCGCCGTTTGATCACTAGAGAACGATACCATTCCCTTGTATCATGTTGTTCTTGAATGTATGTGTGAAATGTATATGGTTTGAGACGTTCTTGGGCCATTTTCGTATGAAATGGTCCCGACCCAAAAATCGGACCCGGATTTTCGGTCTCGGAATTGCAATTAAACTTTGCCATAGGTTCCCCTTGGCTAGTATAGTATGTATATGGTGTTAGTTTTTGAAAAATGCTAGTAATCGTCCCTTAAATTGAGGTTTAAAGTCGATTAATACGGAGAACTTAGGTCAAAATTAGGGGTTTTTGATCGACAAGTCCAAAATGCAATTAATTGTTCTGGGGTGTAATTGAAGGTTAATGTGGGGTATAGAAACCATCAAGTTGAAATTTTGATGTGTATAGAGCGGCTTTTGGCCAAATTGTGAATTGAGCCTGAAAGGGCTCTATGTAGGGTGTTCTTTTGAATTGTTGTTACTTTGGTGTCTTCGTCTGGCGTCTTCGTCTTGTATCTTGTTTTATGTTCTCGAAATGTTGCAGATGAGGATTGGTGTGGATCTCCTACGACGAGGGCTCGAGCTCGTCGGAGTACTGGTTCTAGTGCTGAGGAGCCTACGACTCCTGGCGGTTCGAGTTTGCGTCGTACTTTTAGTGCGAGGGATCCTTCTCCTGGATCTATTAACTTTCCGACCCGGAGGTCGTGGGCGAACATGGGCACCCGTGGGCGTCTGATGGTGCGATTGGTGAGGAGGAGAGAGAGGTAGAGGCCATGGAGGAGGCGAGTCTTCCACGAGGCCGTGGTCTCGTGCTAGGGTCGTCACGAGCCATGGTCCGCGTGTTGACCGCCCTTCGCGAAAAATTGGGACGGTCACACCTGTTGGCGGGCCGTGGCGTCATTTGTCATATCGGGCTCTTAGTGGGCTCGAGGTTGGATATATGAGGGCGTTTTACGGTATTTCGTCCGTCATTTGGGCGTATCGAGAGGTTTTGTCTCCGGGCGAGGAGAAGGTAGATAGGTCTTTCTGGGCCCATTGGTTGGCGTTGGGTCCAGATTATAGATAAGCGGGACCACGGCGAACTTGAGGTTATCCGGCATTCCTTGATAGATCTTTGGGATACGACCACGGCGTTCCATTCTGCCGGGTTCGAGGCGGGTATTACCTTGTCTTCATATGCTATTATCACCGTCCGCCCTTTGGCGGCCGTGACATGGAACTCAGATTTAGCGCGCTATTGACGATAGGGTGGTGCTTGATGCTATTGGAGCTGGTTTGGAGGTGCCTTATCAGGGGAAGGCGCCTAACTCTGTTAAGACGAGCTACATCATGGAGTACTTCGAGGGGAAGACTCAGCATGGTCCTGAGACTTGGAGCGACGAGCAGAATGCTCGTATGTGGCTTTGGTGGTTCGTTAGCTCTGCCTACTTCGGCGAGAAGGGCGAGCGGGCTGCTACTTCGGTGTTGATGTATCTTCCCGGCTGGAGTACGATCGGGGCATCTGACCAGGTGTCCCGGCCCTGGGCTTGTGCATCCGTTTCTGCATGGATGCTGTTAGGCCACGGAAGATGGATGGGGGGTCTAGGATTCCCAACGTGTCTCCTGGCTTGTTATTAGAGGTACGTTGTTCTTTGTCTTCATTTGATCTGCTCAAAATGTTGTTCACTTGTGCTAACTTGTTTTATGTTTCTTGTGTAGTGTTGGATCTACAGTCACTTCCCTTTCTTCCTCCCCGAGTCGGCCATTGCCATGGAGAAGAAGTACCCTGCGGTATGGACTTGGGAATGCGTGCGGTAGTGTCGAATCTGGGTCGTATGACTTCGTTCGGGACCAGCTGAACCAGTTGAGAGGTGGTCAGGTATGTACTGAAACCTTCTAAATAGCATGTATTTAGATGATTTTGCTTGAAAAAGGTGTTTAACGTGTTTCTTCTTCTTCTTGTAGTTCCGTCCGCGTCCATGGGAGGCGATGCGGGCGTTCTGAGGGTTGTGGGTGCGTTTCCGGGAGCGTGACTCCCAGCGGTTGTACTTGGCTACGCCGTATGGGTATGTTTGGTATTTGGGTGAGCGTTTGGCGATGCAGACGAGGTATCCTGACTTCGTCGTGCCACTTGATCCTCCCAAAGTTCTTTTCGAGACACGCGTCTTGAGTCGGCAGCAAAAGCAGCTGCATCTTGAGGGAGAGTCTGATAATCTTCTTCTTCATCAGCTGGATTATGCAGAGTTTGCGATGGGTAGGTTGGCTAGTGGACCTATCGAGGTATGTCTTGCTCTTGTGTAGGGTAAAATTTTCAAAAATTTTCCCTAGTTTTTCTACAAAATTTTCCTAACTTTGTTGTGTCGTGCTTCATGTTGCAGGTGCCTGGCCAGGCACAGCGTTCGACCCAGGACTTCCCTTTGACGGTGGAGCATGGTGACGCCGGGGCACGGGAGACCTTCCACGTGCCTGAATATCTGCCGGTGATCACGGATGCAGGGATGGAGAGTTGGGGTGACAAGGTGAAGAAGGTATGGCTCCATCATTTGTATACTGTGTAAGCCCCCAGTTTGACCGAGTTAAAGGTTAACGAAGGGCAAACTTAAGTTCTGGGTCGGGTTTTCTATTACTCCCCTGAGTTTGACTATAGTTTAAAGAAACTGTAGTCAAAATGGAGTCTTTGGTCTTGTTTTTGGTTTAGCCCCCGTAGTTTGTCTTAATTTAGTGTATAATTAAGGCAAAATGAAGTGAATCGTGCTTGAAAATGTCTTGTGCAGGTTGCGAAGGACGTCCACAAGAAGTTGTGGCGGGCAGCCCATCGCTGGAGGATGGCTTGGGCGGAGCAAGCAGCAGAGCTTTGTCAAAGTCGGGCAGAGGTGGCTCGGCTTCAGAGGGAGATCGCGGAGCTTCGTCGTCGTCATCCTTAGTTGCTTCATTTCTTGTTACTTGAACTAGTAGTTGTCATTTCATTTCTTCATGTACCTGTTTAGTTAGTAGCTAGAAAAAATTTGAAAATGATTCCCGAGTGGGAGACTCTGATTTGAAAAACGTTTTGTTGAGAATGCGTTTAAAAAGGTTCATTCGAAATGAGCTTTAAAACGGACCATAAAATGAAATGTGTTATGGTTGGATCGATCATCGTTTGTGATGGATCTATGTGTGGTTGTTTGTAATTAGGCCCGAAATAAGGAGCCCAATTAAGATGTACATCGTAATTGTGTGTATAATAGGATTTGGAAAGTCGAAGATACGGAAATTTGGAGATAGAGCCGTTCCTAGGAATCGCAACAAATGTTGCGGATGCTCGAGGTAATCGCAAGGGGTCTTGCGATTGGGACCACCAATCGCAAGCCTTCTTGCGGTTTGGACTGCCGGTTTTATCATCGAATTTTCCTAATTCGAGATTTCGTGTTACTATATAAAGAGGGGAGGTGCGAGGCATAATCCTCATTCAATCTCAACTCTTTTCTTTGCTTTTGTGTATTTCTCTTAAATAGCTTAGTATTTTTAAGAATATTTTTGTTGTTTTTGAAGAATGGACCATTTTGATGGTCTTTTGAAGCGGTGGACTTCTTCCCTTAGTGAATCGGAGAAAAGGGCGTTGTCTTTGGTAGTGCGGGTGTCTTCATAGGTTTTAGGCGGATCTGGCGTCGAGATTGACTTTCTTGGCGCTTGTCTTGATTATTGGGATCCTAGGGTGCATGTTTTGAGTTCAGGGGTGAGATATGCCCGTTGTTAGAGGAGTTTTCGGCTATTGCGGGATGGTCTAACCGTACTACCCCAGTGGCGGTTAGGAGTGAGTTTGGGTATAATGGGAGATTACGGCAGTATCTCTCAATGACTAATGCTCATGCGGAAGGGTTGTTCGAAGGGGGTGTAGTGAACATGCGACGGTTGTGCGAGCGTTACATGAACTTGAATGACGTGAGCATCTCTGCTCGTTCTAGGAGGAGAGCTCTAGGGTTTTGCTTGCTGCATCGGTACTGCTTTGCTGGGTCTATGGAGGATGGTGTGCATGGCCATGCTAGGTATGCACGGGTCATGGAGGAGATGGAGTTGGGTCACGATCCTTCAGCTTTGATCTTAGCTGAGACTATATTAGGCTTGGACGACCGCCATGCGAATCGTCTAAGCTCGTATCGTGGATGTGCTAGGATCCTACAGATATGGTTGATGGAGCGTCTTCGTATTTTGGCTCCACCGGGAGGTGATGTGTATGTTCCTGCTGGGTTGACTACTCGTACTCTTTATTGGGCTGTGCCTCGGGAGCGGTCGGTAAACTACTTCCAAGGGTTCGTTCGGGAGAGGATGATAAGGTGGGTCGTGTCGTGGTGGTCCATTCGACACATCACGGCACCGTCGGTTGCAGATGCGGCTAGCGGGATAATGTTGTGTGGATTTGAGCGAGGCGTGTGGATCCACCCACATCGGTTAAGGAGGCAGGTTGGCCTAGCTCAGGTTATTCCAGCGCAAGATACTCGGATATGCGAGTCGGTTGTTCTGAACAACCGGATGATTGATGCTTGGGTGCAAGGGTGGTCTAGCCGAGTGACTTGGGCTCGGCCGGCTGGTTCTGAGACTACTCGTGTCTCGGACTTCTATCGGAGATGGTGTATTTCTTTGGACGCTCGGGATAGGGAGAATATGCGAAGACGCGAACAGACGGGTCCAAGGCCGTCGTTGGCGCATGCGGCGGTGCGTGGAAGACGGGACTATAGCGACTTTGCGAGTTCAAGCGCGGTGGCGTCTTCATCTAAGTCACTTGAAGAACGACTCGGGCCTAAGGTGACTGTGCAGGATCGCTTGGGTGAGAGGGTTGAAGATGCGGATAAAGAAGGCCCTATTGAGCCCCCAGGATTCGAGAGGAGTATTCCGAGCCCAGTGATTGCTTCGGTAGTTGTTCGTGCAGACGTTTCAAAAGATGAAGAGGATTCTCCGAAGCGTCGTAAGAAGAGTACTTAGGTTTAGACTTTAAATGTTTTATTCAAAGAAATTCTGCTTATTTAATTGTTCAATGAATAAAATGAGTTTGAAAGCTAGTTTTAAACTCTTTATCTAAAATGTAAACATTTTCAACATTCATGACTAAATAAAGAAAGTGTTTGCCTATTGTCTCGTCTCTTTGCTTATATTTGTTCGTTTTGAGTCTTCGACCTTTTTAAGCTTTAGACTTGCATTTTGTGTTGACTATGCTCTCAACCTTTTTAAGCTTTGAGCGTGTCATTTTGTGTGGACTATGTTCTCGACCTTTTTAAGCTTTGAACGTGTCCTTTTGTGAGTGCATCGTCTTCGACCTTTTTAAGCTTCAGGCGTGCGTGCAAAGAAGGTCGGTTTTGCCTTGAAAGGGCTGCCTATGTATCCGTGCTTTACACAGAATCAAACCGGCGTAGTTCGTGGGTTTGTTGAATCTTTTGCAAGATTGCCTACGTATCCACAGTGCGTGGAATCAAACCGACCGTAGTTCATCCGTGCGTGTTTTTTTTTTTTTTTTTTTTTTTTTTTTGAATACATCGCAAAGCTGTTTAAAGCTTAGGGGTAGTATTTCTTAAGCTGGTCAAGGTTGGTGGGTAAGTTGAATTTTTCACCGTCGAGGTCGGTTAGCCTTGCGGCTCCTCCGGGAAGGATTTCTTTAACCAAGTATGGTCCGGCCCAATTAGGTTTGAATTTCCCTCTTGGATCGACAGGTAACGGGGCCCTAACTGATTTGAGGACTAGGTCACCTACTTTAACGTTGCGTGGCTTGATTCGTTTGTTGTATGCGCGTTGTAGTCTTGACTGGTACATGCGAACGGTGCTTAGTGAGTGTAAGCGCCTTTCGTCTAGGAGAATAAGTTGTTCGTATCGTTCGCGTGCCCACTCTGCTTCTGGAATGTCTGCTTCCATTAGGATCCGAAGTGATTGCATTTCGATTTCTACGGGCTGTACCGCTTCCATGCCATAAGTTAGGAAGTAGGGTGTCATCCCGGTTGGCGTGCGTATTGTGGTTCGATATCCCCACAGGGCGAAGGGAATCTTGTGCGGCCAATCGTGACAGGTGTCAATCATCTTTTTGAGGATGGTGACTACGGTTTTATTTGCAGCTTCTACCGCTCCATTAGTTTGGGGTCGGTATGGTGATGACTTGTGTACTTGGATGTTATATTTGGTGAGGATGGGTTCGACTTCTCCTCGGAAGTGTGAGCCTTGATCACTGATCAGCTCGTGAGGTATCTGATATCTGCATATGATATTGGTTTGTATGAAGCGGCGACCTCCTTTGTGTCTAGTTTACGGTATGGCCGCGGCCGACCCATTTCGTAAAATAGTCGATGGCCACGAGGATGAAGCAGTGTCCTCCTGCTCCAACCGGGTGTACTTTTCCTATGACGTCGATTCCCCATGTCGAGAATGGCCATGGCGATGTGAGGTCTGAGGTGAAGAAGTGCGTGTTGCACATTTGCGAAGATTTGGCGATTGTGGCGATGTTTGACATATTTTGCACGATCGGCTTCCATGGTGGTCCAATACCATCCTAGCCTGAGGATTTGTTCTGCGAGGGCTCGTGCGTTCATATGAGGTCCTTTTCGCCATTGTGGACTTGAGATATAATCTCTCGTCCTTTTTTGTGGTCAACGCACAAGAGTAGTGTACCCTGGGGCGTTTTCTTGAGTAGCTTGTCCGCTTCCAGCACAAATTGTGATGCTAGAAGTCGAAGAGCTCGTCTGCCACGTTTGTCAGTATTTGGCGGATATTCTCCGTCTCGTTTGAAGTTGATTATGGCTTGGTACCAAGGTTCATTTTGTTCTTCCTCGGCTTCGATATCGCATATGTATGCGGGCTCGTGGCTCCGTTCCACAACGATGGGAAGGGTTTGCATTTCTGGGGGGATGTTTAGTAGTGACACTAACTTAGATAGGGCGTCTGCGAATTGATTTTCTTCGCGAGGCAAATGTAGGAACTCTACGCGGTGGAATTTGGCGATAAGTTCTTGAATTTTGCCTTGGTATAATGCGAGGTTTTCGTTGAGTATCTTCCATGCTCCAGATACTTGGTTGATGATTAGTGAGGAGTCTCCGTATACTCGTAGATTCCTTGCGTTTAGTATGAGTGCGGCCTGTAGTCCGTGCAGGCATGCCTCATATTCTGCGGCGTTGTTTGTCACATCAAAGTCTAATTTGATTGAAAGAGGCGTATGTTCGCCATTCGGGGAAATGAGCAGTATTCCTATCCCGCATCCTCGGTAATTTGATGAACCGTCGAAATACATTTCCCATTGTTCTTCGTCTATGTTGTATAATCCTTCGTCGGGTAATGATGTGGTGTCGGTGATGTGTTCTTCGTCGACTGCGTGATTGGCGAGGAAGTCTGACACTGCCCGTCCCTTAATGGATTTAAGGGGAACGTAGACAATATCGAACTCGGCTAAAAGCAGGGTCCATCGTGCCATGCGTCCATTGGGCACGGGTTTCTCGAAGAGATATTTAATGGGGTCCATTTTCGAGTAGACCTTTGTTTGATGTGCCAGCATATAGTGACGGAGCTTTTTGGATGCCCACACTAATGCTAAGCAACTTTTCTCGACGGGCGCGTATCGGGTTTCATAATCGAGAAACTTCTTGCTGATGTAATAAATCGGATGTTCTTCGCCGTCGACTTCTTGGGCGAGCATGGCGCCCATTGCGGTTGATGTTGTTGTGAGGTAGAGTGACAAGGGTAGGTCCTTCTGCGGTGGTCTTAGGACTGGGGGGTTGGATAACAACTCCTTCACCTTATCGAATGCTTGCTGACACGCTTCGTCCCATTCTTCATGGTTAGTTTTCCTCAACTTTTTGAAGATAGGTTCGCATATCATGGTTAGTTTGCTTATGAAGCGGGAGATGTATTGGACTTGGCCCAGGAAGCTTCGAATTTCATCCAGGTTCTTGGGTGGTTGCATTGCCATAATTGCTTTTATTTTTGAGGGGTCGACCTCGATACCTCTTTGGCTTACTACGTGTCCTAGTAGCTTGCCGGATTTGACTCCAAATGTACATTTTTGGGGATTGAGGCGCATCTTGTACTGGCGGAGTCGTGTGAAGAACTTGCGGAGGTTTGTGATGTGATCACATCTTTCTTTGGATTTGACGATCATGTCGTCTACGTACACTTCAACCTCTTTGTGCATCATGTCGTGTAGGAGTGTAGTTGCGGTGCGTTGATAGGTTGCACCTGCGTTGATTAGGCCAAAGGGCATGACTGTGTAGCAGTATGTGCCCCATGGCGTGATGAACGTCGTCTTGGCCATGTCTTCACGGGCCATTTTGATTTGATTGTATCCTGCATACCCGTCCATAAAGGATAGAAGGGCATGATCGGCGGTGTTGTCAACTAGAACGTCTACGTGCGGTAGTGGGAAGTCGTCCTTTGGACTTGCCTTGTTTAGATCGCGGAAATCGACGCATACTCGTATCTTGCCGTTTTTCTTCAACACTGGGACCATGTTTGAGACCCAATCCGAGTACTCGACGACTTGAATGAAGCCGGCTTGTAACTGCTTCTCGATTTCTTCTTTGACCATAAGGGACCATTCGGGTCGTAATCTCCTTAGTTTTTGTTTGATGGGTTTGAAGCCGGGTTTGGTGGGGATGTGGTGTTCGGCTATGCTTCTGTCAATGCCGGGCATGTCCTTATATGACCATGCAAAGACGTCCTTGAACTCGGTTAAGAGCTGGGTGAAGTTGGTGCGCTCATCCTCACTTAGTGAGGTGCCTAGTTGTAGTTCCCTTGGTTCTTCGGGGGTTCCTATGTTAATGGTTATGGTTTCCTCGACGATTGGGTTCTGTGTTGGGTTGTTTAGAGTGTTTGCGATGTATTTGATTAACGATTGTTCATTTGTTAATTCATTTTTGTTGCACGGATTTGTTTGTTGTGTTGTTTTGTTCGTTCGTTCGAGTTTTGTTTGTTGTTTATTGTTTAGTTGTTTGTTTTTAGTTTGAGACGAGTCATAGGCAAACTTATCTGTATTATTCATTAAAGAAGAAGAATTGTTTGACAAATTAGGAGAAGAGCTGGAGCTACCCTCCGAAAATAAAAAGTCTAAGCTAAAACTAGAAGATGGGTCGACAGATGACCCGACACTTAGAGAATTAGATCCTAGAAGAATTTCCTCCTCTTCGTCGTCTTCGGTGGTGTTGGCCTGGTCGTGGTTCTCCTACATTTCTGCTTTGGAGGTGTAGGCAGGTGCGAAGGATCGCCTCCGGCTATTGCGTTGATAACCGGGTTGTCGACCCGATGAGGTGGCCCTGAAATATCTGCTTGATTGCGCTGAGGACTGTCTTCATTGGGTGGTTGAGGGACGGTGAGATAGATCGCTTGATTATCTTGGGACGGCTTTGGCCAAAGCCATTCCCTTTCCTCGTCGCTAAATGAGAAGTTGCTGGTTTGACCGTCGCTTGAATTGGAAGGCTTTGGGTGATTGATGGTGAGAGTCGATCCTGCGTTGTTTGCCGAGTTACTTTTGTTGGGCAGCCATCCTCCTGTGTGGGGTATCTCTACCTTTCCTTGGTCGAGTAGATCTTGGATGACATGCTTGAGCTTTATGCAACGCTCGGTATCATGTCCCTTGCCTCGGTGGTATGCGCAAAAGGCGTCGGGATTCCATGACCTTGATTTCTTGTGATCAGGTGGTTCGCTAGTAGGTCCGACCGGTTGCAGGCACTTCTCTTCGACTAGTCTCCAGAATGCTTCGGTGTAAGACATATACAGAGGATCAAAGCTCGTTCTAGTCTTAGGGGGTGTTGTCTTGATAATGGCAGGAGCGCGAGGCGACTTTGGTTGTAGGGATGTAATCTGGCGGAGTCGCTGAGGTCGTCATAACTAGACATGGCGCAAAATGTAAGGTCCTCCTCCATTTTAGTACCAAACTTAGCAATTTGTTCGAAGCTTCGGATGTTCATATCTTCAAAGTAGGATTGACATGAGGGTCGCAAGCTGTTGATGAATGCGTACATAAGTTCGTCTTCGTGTGGATGATTTGGAATCTGTGAGAGCAGTTTCCTCCATCGAGTGAGGTAGTAAGTGATGTCTTCATTGTCTTTTTGACGCTGGGTCGCGAGGGTGTAGAGGGAGACGTGCTTGTCGGCCTTGTCTTTAGTGCGTTTCTCCAAACGTTTGACCTCAACCTGATGCAAGGCCTTCAAGTCGTTAATATCCTTGGTGAGTTGGCCGATCCGGCTACGGAGTACCTCTAGTTTGTTTAGCTCGGACATCTTCAAGGCGTGATTTTGGGTGCGGTGAGTATCCAGTTGAGGTTCCCCTACATTTGCATAGGATGCATCAGCTATTTGACAGACCCGACTGACACATTCATTTATGTTTGTTTTTAGCTCATTTCATTTGAAAAGGACTCTCTTTAGTTTTTGGAAAAGAAGGAAGTTTTTGAAAACAAGCTGGGAGTGTTTTTGAGATGAGAATGCGTGCGCGCAGCTCACCTCGATGTTAAAAGATTTTGCTTTGCGCCTATTCAGCCCGAATGACGGTATGTTGTCGTGGGCTAAAGGTAGACACACAAAAGGAATCGACTTGAGTTTAGACAAGTCGAGGATGTTAAAACAGGATTTAAACCGTGAGGTTTAAAGAGTGAAGTCCACAAGTTGAGGCCAAAGACCTTGACTCGGGTTTTGCTAATTTTGTAAAGGAAATTTTGAAAGATCTTTATTTCAAAAGTTCGTGATTATTTTATTTGAAAAGATGTTAGCTGGTTAGTCTGTTAGGTTGATTATTTTCGAAAGTTTTAAGTGAGTTTTCGAAGATATGCAGATTTTGAAAAGGACTATATTGTATAGCCTCGCACTTGTACGTATGACTCTTGGTCGTTTGGTCAAGTCTCGTACGCCTCAACCGATTTGAGTGCGCTTTGGCGGTGCTTTTAGCCCTTTGCCCACATAGTATAACATGTAGGATACAAAGGAAGCCACAGGCGGTCAAATCGATTCGCTACGACAGCCAGTGGAGGGGTGAGAGGAAGGTTAGTCCGAACGTGCTTTATCGAGTGGACAAGCTCAAGGCTTGGAACCACCTCTCAAGGTGTTTGTGTGTGAATCCGACTAGATTCGACTCTAAACGGATATGCTTAGCTCATGTATGTTGATTGTTCTCAAGTCGTTCAAGTCTCATTTTTATTTTTAAAAGGAAAAAGCTAATTTTAGTTTTAAAAATAAAACACATCCCCAATGAGTCGCCATTTGTAGTGCAGGGATCTGACCATGGAACCACTCGACGTCTAGCTAGGGCCGTAAAGTTAAAAAAGACTAAATAAGAAAAACCTTTTAAAACTGTTTTGGAGCCGCCACTAAATTATGAGGGAAATTTGGAACCCGCCTCCGTGTCCTCATGCTCAAAGACACGTCT
The DNA here is from genome assembly GCA_023091065.1 of Dianthus caryophyllus. Classification (NCBI taxonomy): domain Eukaryota; kingdom Viridiplantae; phylum Streptophyta; class Magnoliopsida; order Caryophyllales; family Caryophyllaceae; genus Dianthus; species Dianthus caryophyllus. The sequence continues at coordinate 14,226,135 of CM041520.1, forward strand.
TAGAGTTCAAGGCACGTCGACACCTATCCGTCTAAGGTTATTGTGAAACCAGATTCGGATTCGGGTGAGGGTACTTTGCTAAAGTATAAATCAAAATAATGTTTTTATGAAAGATCTTTTGGAAAAGCCTATCAAAAGATAGCCTCTACTAGACTTGAGAACAATGCAAGTAATGATACATGAGCCTAAGTAATACGCTACGTACAAGTGCGATAAAGATGTAAAATAATGCAAAAAGAGATTGATTAAAACCCTCAGTTAAGCATGCTTAACTTATTAACGAAAACAGTTCAGTTTAATGACGAATTCATTTTAAGTGATTTAAATGCAATAAGAGGATTTGCTAAAATGCATGCAATAAAATAAAGTTCAATTAGCCATTGATTTATTTTAGAGAGGTCAGTTGTTTATGCGACTTTGGAAAGGTGTTACGAATAGGGTGTGTATTCGAGGTGCATGGCCGCCTTATGAAAAGCAGACTCGCGTACCAAAGTCGGGGTGAGCCTAATGTAGGCCCTTGCTAGTCTAAGAAGTAAAGAAAGACCTTAATCCATGGTAGGATTAAGTATTACCTGTCTCGAATCAGGAAACTGGCAGCGCTTCGCTTCAAAGGGGAGAATTCAACACTAGAAAAATGAAGAATTCAAAGGTGTTTATGCGTGAGGCTTTGAGAGAGAGTTTTGTGAATTGTGTTCTGAAATTCTGTCTTGAACGAATGAATGAAGGGTTGTATTTATAGTGTAGAGTTCGTGATTTTAGGAAATCTAGGGATAAAGCCAGGACGTAGGAGCCGCATGAGGCTCCTTTGCACTACTGGGGCAATCGCAACACGTCTTGCGATAGCCTACCAATCGCAATGCCCTCATGCGATTGGTAGAGTGAGCAAGATACCCTTTTCTCCGTATATTTCCAAATTATCTTTTAGGATTACACGAAATATCCTTGCTTGAGCTCTAAGCTACGGTTGCTAGGGTTTGTTTTAGGGTTTATCCTGGACCTTGGGAAGCGGGCCAGGCATGGGTTTGGGCTCGGTTCTGGGCCCGAGCCCTGAAAATGTAAAAGGGGTGTATTTTGTAGTATTTTGTGAAATAGGACATTCCGTGAGGCTATCCTAAGGGTTTGCTAACGCTAAAGGATGGTTTTGGCGACTGGTCCTAAATTTAGGGATTTTTAGGAGAATCGAATCAAACCTTGTTAATGTAAAAGGATCGATTAGACTTGAGGTGTGTAAAAAGAGTGTGCGCATGCCAGTTAGGACCTGAACTCGAAACGAGCTAGACTCTAAACCTAAAGACACTAAAAGTGATAACCCATAAAGAAAACTCATTTGCATTTTAAAACATTTAACTCGAATTCGTCATAATTAGAACCATTTAAGTCAACATAAAAGCATGCAATAAAAGTCCATTGTTACATCACTGGGTTTTTGGTGGGAGGTGCGGATTTGGGTATCTACAAGCACATCAGTTGTTTAATAGCAACAGTAAAGCACAGAAAATTGATCTTGTACACAGCCATATCTGACCAACCAACAACGTACAAACCCAATTACCTCGTTTAACAAAACACTCACAAGTATACATCGACAACATCATACTTGCGCAAGTTAACAACACAATACAATGTACACAAGTTAAGGTACGATCAGGACGATAGAACCACAGAAAACATCACCACATCAGATAATATCACGACATTATTCCACCGAATAATAGCTTCGTCTTGGAACTCCTACACATAATCAATCAGTCACATTATACCCTCACAATTTCATCAACTTACACTACTAAACCGAGACACACACGACATAAGTCGCACGGAAAAAACGAGCACTATTCACGCAAGAACACATAGTACTGGACTAAGTAAGGTTAAGCCTTACCTCAATGTGAGAATCGCGAAAAGCCGAGCTCAAGGTCGAAAACAAGCCGAATCCGTCCCGAAACTATACGAAGTCTACAAAAAACGATATCAATGTTAATTACTACTAAAATATGACCTAATCGACTACCTAAGACACCCAAATCGCCTCAAATGTGAAAAGCCCCAAATTATAGGGTTAGGGTTTATATGAAAATCGAATCAAAACGATTAGATACGAAGTATACTTTCAATTAATTAAAGGATTACTCTAAAACTCTACAATCCGACGAATTTGAGTTAAAACCCGACAAACTTGACACTTAAATCGAGAAGACGCACAGGAGCGGCGTGTGTTCGGTGATGGTGGGTATGTGGCGTAGTGGATAGTTTGTGCGGCGATGGTGGACAACGGTGATGGTGAGAAGTGGTGATGAGGATGAATTGATGCTGATGATGATAAAGAATGATACGAAGAAAGAAGAAGAAGAACGAAGAAATGAGGAATTATAATGATTTTGGTCAACTAAAACAAAAGACCATAAAGAGGTTTTTGGGTTGGTATACACTTGGACCATGTATTTTATTTAGACTTTTACTATAATTGTAGTTATAATTATCATCATTGCTTTGCGTATTACAAATCTCGGGTATTACATTTTGAGACCGGGTTTCTTAAAGACCCGAAAATACGGGGTATTACAGTCTTCCCCCCTTAGAAGAATTTCGTCCCGAAATTCATAACCCTAACCAACCAAACAACAGCACACGACAGACTAAGGTATAGACACGCACACACCCCAACTCACAACATGATCGACAGACGCTATGGACAAGGTAGTGCCACTAAAACATCCATAACATGCAAACAACACAAAAATAAATTGGCGCGCATTCTATCCCCCTAAAAAAAGGAGTTACGTCCTCGTAACTAACATGTATATCTAGGTACCGGACACAACATCAGGACAATCTGAAATAATAGGCAATAACTATTCCTATAAGGTGTGTAATCTCATCATCATATCAAAACTTTGACCTACTACAGGAACCTCATTCTGACATGATAACTATAGTTTTGTTACTTTTGTCCACTTCAACTCTACAAAACTTGACTACACGGTTCCAAGGTACGAGATAACAATATGGATCAACGTTCTCTAATCGAATAGTCACGATGAATATATGCGTATAAGAAAACATAAACTAAGGGTACTTAGATAAAACTTTATCTCTGAGGTGTAAAATAAGACACAACTTTTATGTTCGCTTGCCGCCTCTGTTGTTCTACAAAGCATCCTCATATATCATCACATACCCCACGCTGTTTCCTAACTAAGACATTTGTTGTCTGCACATGTAACTGATGCATTCTATCTAACCACAATCACGTTTCCTAGAATATACTACGCATATAATGAATATCAGTACTCTATATAAATCACGGTTCTAAATCACAAGGATAAGTTAATACGTCGTTGTACAACCGCGCACCATAGGTAAGCTAAAGGATGATTACGACTAATAATAGCTATATCAGCAAGTTCACACAAGACTGGAAACACCATAAGTACATTACCCTTATACACTATATAATATATATCCTAATCCTGTTCTATTAATGTGGTATAAGAATTATATTAAGCTTACACGCATAACTGTAACTAATCTACTCTATCATCCTATCTATTTAATCTTAACCGTGCCCCGTTGCAGGTATACTTAATTCATAACTTCCGAAACTTTCTCATCTATTCCGTATTGGTACCATTACCGACCTGTTACTGACACATGCATAATATTCTCCCTATACTAACATTACTGGTCCTCAAATATGATTCATTCTATACACGACCTTTCCACAGGTTCCTCGTCATATGCCCATGTCCGCATCACCATTTCGTACTCTTGTTATTACAGTCATTTATATTTTCACTGTTTCTTATACCACTCACACGTTAATAATGATGAACTATTTCTCCTGACAGTTATGTCTATCACATTTACTTCTCACTCAACTTTTCCAAGCATGATGTAATATTATACTTCACTATCTTAATGCACCCTAATGTTGCGAGGTTCTCGTATTCCCACATATCCCTAAGTATATACACATTTGTACTTATACAATCCTTGATGGTCAGTAAACGGAGACATAAATCGTACTCGGTGTAGGTCTAAATCTAGACTTCGTCCTTGCTACAACATCACGCGGCAGCAGCTGCACTAACTACAAAAGTTCAACTAGCTCCACTTATTCGGTCTCACTCACATGGCATCATTGATACGTACACCTACACACACGCACGCACACATTCAATACAACACATCGAATAAAGAATGTAAATGCAACAACACTAGTAGCAAAGAATAAGATATAAGAAGAACAACAAAGCAGATACAAAACTATAGACGGGAACAACAGGTGGCAGATGTAGCACGGACAAAGAACGGCGGCGTCTGATGGTGTCATTGAGCAGACGGGGAGGTAGTTATCGATTCATAGACCGACTATAGCAAAAACTAATGAACAACAACAAACGATACTCCCACACTACCTCGCTCAACGTACACATTTACCATGGATATGAATTCACACATACAAGTACGACATTTTCCAACGACACAAAAACGGAAAACATATGCACTCAATACACATACACGTCAATTCCACCAATACTTATCCTAATTACTTCATATAACGTACTAACACCGGAAATCGAATATTACTCGTCCATGACAACATGCACACAAGAGGAGGAAGTAGCGTAATAGGCAAATTATAGCAGCCTTTCGTGGCAGCTTACAGCGCCTTTTCAAGACAGTTCACAGCAGCCTCTTCGAGGCCATTTACAGAAACAGCAAGATACACGGCAGCAGCAGCCTACAGAAAACTTATCACTTCAACGAAGTATACAATCCTCAACGGGTCTAATGCGTTCGCTTCAACAACTACTTATCGGCATGTCGCCCACACACATACCTACATCCCCACACTTCCACGTACACCTCCCAAATCGACAACAATCACACACATTCTACAATGCATACCCACAAGCTTACTTATACCGAACAACAGCTATATAGCAGACGTCAGCCTTGATATAATCGAATTTAGCGACAAGACACGACGAAAACAGCAGCAACTTAAAAATCCATACATGCCACTTAAAAACCCACCCCACACAACGACCATCCAAGTCACAAACAACAAACAAACCGAGCAGCAACAACACAAAACTGGCAGCGTTGACTAGCCAAAACAGGGCACCTGTGTCACCGATTACAGTCAATAGTAGCCTGAATACGGCTCACAACCACAGCCAACTTGACAACCCTTAGCAGCCCAAAACGTTTGACAACAACAAGGCTGCACAATCACCACAACACGATAACCCAAAGAAATTTCACCACAAGACAGATTACAACAGGGAAGAAAGAGCAGTTAAACGATATTAATGGCGGCGGCAACATCCTAAACAAAAAAAAACGGCTCTAACGGCGACTCTGGCCGGAAAGCGACATAAAAGCAAAGATGAAAAAGGGCATAAAGCGGCAAAGAAGAATTCAAAGAAAACAAAGAAGAATATCGATCAACATAGCTCGTTTTCACAGTCACCACTCTTAGGACATATCACATTTACAGCTATAATCATCCATATATATATATACATACAATGCATAACTCATGTCATCATACCATTTAACACATACGCACCACCATTATAGCCGACATCGTGAATCACTAGTTACACCATTTATATCCTATCCATGCATAGATTTACAATCATCATCAACCACGATCCATCGTTCAAATCATCTCATGCCATAATAGATCGTACCTTTAATGTCTAACCTTTTTTTTTTTTTTTTTTTATCACATTATCAACCTTCCGACCCATCATACTCCAACATACACATAATACCATTACCATCTAAACTTGTAAGCACACACATGTCAACAATGAAAGGACATGACATTATACGACTCAAATCCTAGACACTAATCACGATCAAGGCTCAGACTCTTTCTATTCTGCCCAAATACTTAACTGCGAACAGCGACCAGGTAGCCTATATATAAGAAATTACGCACGCGGTTCGACAACTATGAATGACTATATATACACGCCGTGATGTTCTTACTACGGTGTACAACAGCTACTTCTACACTACTTCCTAGCTACTTAGCTCAAAAAGTCCCATCACACTTTTTACAACTCGTAGAACAAGCAACTATGAATGACTCAACACTAAACAAGGAAATCATTATATAACCCTCTGTACAAGCCTAATCAAAACTTAGGCACTCGAACACACATAAAATAGAAACATGACTCATCACACAAAGCAGCAACAAATAGAGAACATAACGTAGCGCGAACGATAGCTACCCAACCCGTATATACTACCCTGTTCACGTTCACCAATAGCAGCGCACCCCACAACATGGAATCATACGACATACTCATCATTTTCCATTCTATTGAGCATCAAACAATCATCATACAGCATAACTCTAAATCATCGATAACGGTATACAACATGTACATCTCAATTATTACAATTCAGCAGCAGCATCCATTAAGTATAATTAGAGCAATGCAACAGTTCCACAACAACCAATATTATATCAAGACATGTTCATGGAAAATATATCCGTACATTAAACAATATGTATCAAGTATAATGAAAACAAAGTTACGGTTTCACCACAACAATATACAATTATATCTAGCAGCAAACAAATTCACAGTTCCTCGAAATGCACCACAAGGTGCCTCCAGTGACCACAAGGTCCTAATCCCATCCTTCATCAACAATATCCAACATAAAATAAGATATAATCAACCAGTGCATAAACGAAAACATATGATTATAGTAATACGTGATAGCATATTAAAGCAACATATATGAAACATTAGTATAGACGATAGCGTAAGTATAAACAATTGTAAGGCAAGGATAAACAACATCGTTATATTAAGGTATAAGCAACGAGTACGGATATGAAAGCATATGATAAAAGTCATGCGATGGTATAAACAAACAAATAAATAAGTATGAATTAGAATCGTAGATAAAGGCATGAATTCAACAAGTATAAACAACATTATCATTGCAAAACAGGTTTAAAGGGGGGGTGGGCGGGCAACATATCTCATAAAAACCTATATATAATATACAACATTTGGCTACAAGGGGAGGGTGGGTGGGATCATAATATACAACCATTATAATTATATAAGTAACTTGTACCGATAACCGTTTTCTTGCCATGAAGTTCCTTGTACTCACTCCACACAACAACTCCATAATACTCCGTAAGAAATCACCACAACATCGTAGTATCTCCCCAACTCCACACCAACTCCTCCCGCCTCAACAAATCTCATCGCATCACATCACCATATCTCCATACTCCATGTTTACACAACACAAACACAAGCAAGACAATCATTTGCATATCAACGCAACCCGACGCTCTTTTACCCCCCGTTAACCACTTCAACTCGTGGCTACCAAGCTCTCTAGGGACGTCTCCCACCCAGGGTTTCAGGACGTCTCCCTAACCCTGGTATTGCTTGGATCACCAGTCATTTCCATGGGGTTCATTTTAAATTCCTATATTCATTTTAAGACACGACTCTCCCATATTCATTTTATGGTTCATTTTAGGTACATTTTATCAGGGTCGCCGCTCTGATACCACTTTGTAACACCCCCATTTAAGCCGGCGGACCCCACCTAAATAAGGGTGTTACGGGACCCAACTGAATGGGTCCTTGAGCGAACACCTGTTTTTAGAACATGAAGACCTGGAAAAGACAAGGAGTATATATATATATATAGGATACGCGGTAGCTCAAGGCCACGAGTGGAGTAAACACAAAAACTGCAACAACATCAAGATGGCACGCAAGCCCCAAAACTGAATAATGTAGCAAAATAAAACGAGACATCTATGGTGGTAAAACTAGACAGAAGACTAGTATTATTACGATTCCCTCCAAGCGTCCCACAATCAGCAAGCACACGTCCGAGTACCTAAGGAGAGAAGTCGACAGACAACAACCACCTAGTTAGTCAACAGTTAACTCATAATACAAAGAAAAGAAAGGAAATAGAAGCCTTTAAAGTAAAACCGAACGCATAAGTAAAATAAACTAGTTCTGTTCCATTTTTGGTCTGAAAGAAAAGCAGGAAACTAACTCGGACAGAATCACAATCACAAGGCACAGCAATCGAGTTAAGAACCCCGCTGTGTAACCTCCACACAGGGAACTTACCATACAGTCAACACCCTGCACTTCCTCCTCGTGACATCGGGCCACACAGACCTCATCACGCTATGACATCGGGCCACACAGACCTCATCATACTACGACATCGGGCCACACAGACCTCATCGTATCGCGACATCGGGCCACACAGACCTCATCGCACTAGGTCACACAGACCACATGACATCGGGCCACACAGACCTCATCATGATCACAAGGTACAGAACGTCATGGCAAGAGAACGATACTCGTCCTACACAGTTATGCAACAACCTTAAGGGTTCGAATAACAAATACAACTCAAGTACATACTCCTACACCCATAGTCATCATAGTCATTTGCTTAATGTACTCATACACCCATACCCATCATCATCAATTACTCAAGATACTCATACACCCATTCTCTCATAATAGGTATAATCATTCGTTCATAATCGAACAATCAACACTCATAGTCAAGCAAGCGTTCACTCATAAGTAAAAACAACATTCACTTGTGATTATGGAATTCATTCTCTCGTATTCAAATTATATTAATTCACATAAACGTGCTTCACGATGTGGCAAATAAACGCAAGTGATCATATTCATTCACTTAGAAATCATAAGGCTAACACGGCGAAATTAACCAGTGGACATACTCGCTTAACCGACCAGCAACCTTTACGCTCTCAAAATCATTAATAAAACCTTCAAAACACTCCACAATGCACATCAACATAGACCAATTCATTCCATAATCTCTTAGACATAAAACCAGCCTTATGAAACGGAAAATCCTGAATACAAACACGAAATAGAGTCTTAACCCCACAAGCAGCAGCTATATATAAGAGTCTCACAGCTACACACATATTATACGAGCCCAAGCCTCACATAACAGCATCATACGCTGTTCACTTAATGTTACTACTTACTACTAACCTAGCAAGCTTAAAATGATAGGTTAACAAAAACTAATCACTACACATGTCCACGAGAAGACGTACAGCAGCAAGTAGCCCCGAGCCCATCACACTCACACATTCCCATCACACTTTCATTTATCACGCTATTACTCAAACGTTATGACATTGAAGCGATAAACCTAGCTATAACACGAACATAAAACCTTCCAATGTTGAAACAACAATTAAGCCATGTTCGAACGCCGAGCCAAAGACTCGACCTCCACTCAGATCTCACGCAGCAGCAACATAACACGGATTAGCAACAACACAAACAAAATAGCAGCAGTAAGTCGGCACGGTTGACTACAATACGCACGTAGATACACCGAAGAGCGCACACACATACACAACGACGACAACAACAAAACGCAGCAGCCTAAAACGCAGCCATAACGACAGTAGGTCAGTAGCAGCACATCAGTTGTTTAACAGCAACAGTAAAGCACAGAAAATTGATCTTGTACACAGCCATATCTGACCAACCAACAACGTACAAACCCAATTACCTCGTTTAACAAAACACTCACAAGTATACATCGACAACATCATACTTGCGCAAGTTAACAACACAATACAATGTACACAAGTTAAGGTACGACCAGGACGATAGAACCACAGAAAACATCACCACATCAGATAATATCACGACATTATTCCACCGACTAATAGCTTCGTCTTGGAACTCCTACACATAATCAATCAGTCACATTATACCCTCACAATTTCATCAACTTACACTACTAAACCGAGACACACACGACATAAGTCGCACGGAAAAACGAGCACTATTCACGCAAGAACACATAGTACCGGACTAAGTAAGGTTAAGCCTTACCTCAATGTGAGAATCGCGAAAAGCCGAGCTCAAGGTCGAAAACAAGCCGAATCCGTCCCGAAACTATACGAAGTCTACAAAAAACGATATCAGTGTCAATTACTACTAAAATACGACCTAATTGACTACCTAAGACACCCAAATCGCCTCAAATGTGAAAAGCCCCAAATTATAGGGTTAGGGTTTATATGAAAATCGAATCAAAACGATTAGATACGAAGTATACTTTCAATTAATTAAAGGATTACTCTAAAACTCTACAATCCGACGAATTTGAGTTAAAACCCGACAAACTTGGCACTTAAATCGAGAAGACGCACAGGAGCGGCGTGTGTTCGGTGATGGTGGACTGTGTGGCGGCCGTGGATAGTTTGTGCAGCGATGGTGGACAACGGTGATGGTGAGAAGTGGTGATGAGGATGAATTGATGCTGATGATGATAAAGAATGATACGAAGAAAGAAGAAGAAGAACGAAGAAATGAGGAATTATAATGATTTTGGTCAACTAAAACAAAAGACCATAAAGAGGTTTTTGGGTTGGTATACACTTGGACCATGTATTTTATTTAGACTTTTACTATAATTGTAGTTATAATTATCATCATTGCTTTGCGTATTACAAATCTCGGGTATTACATTCTGAGACCGGGTTTCTTAAAGACCCGAAAATACGGGGTATTACAGAAAGTTAAATTATATGTAATTCTTTAAAGCAGTCCATTATACGGAGTAGATATCAAGCAAGTGATTACAGAAGGACCCCCCCCCCCCCCCCCCCCCCAAAAAAAATCCAAACCCTAATTAATTAACAATCATATCACAAGATAATCTTATAGAAAGAAGGAGACATGATATTGCGATAAGTACACAAAAACATAAGAAGTGATAAATAATTTATGAAACGTAAATGAAATTGTACGGTAAAGATTAAATTTACTCCGTCTAATTAAGGTTTCTCCTTTTTGGGTGCTTTCCAAGATTATATTTACTTCGTCTGATTGATTGAAAATTATGATTAAGTCAATGAAGTTAAGGTAGAAAAGCAAACCTTGTCTCTAAGACTTGACCGTGTGGTTTGTGAATGCCCGTATCCGGACCCTCACAAACAAAACCCTATGATTTAACGGAATTTTCATATGCATATGAAAATGACTTAAATGGTAATGACTTAAACGAAATCTTCTTATGCATGCTTTTAAAATGACTTAAACGGTAATGAAATGTCAAAAACTGAATGAGTTGTAAAAATGCGTAAAATGATTTGAAATGTGAAAGGTTGCCTAAATAAATGTTCATTGGTTTATACTGGAATCAGATCGATCCACCTCTCATGACAAAATTGCCCAAACACCATTCATTCGCAAATCAAGCTCAAACACAACTCATTAAGCCATTTTTCTTACAAAGATAAATTTAATTTTCTCCAGTTTCTAAATCCAACTTCAATAGCTAAACTACTACTTAGTACCCTCAAATGAAGCAACCGAGCTCATGGTTGATCTTAGAATAAAATTTCCATTGATATAAACATTTTTCAGAAGTACGAGCCTCGGGCCTAAACCGAGCTCAAACCCGCTTTTGGCTTGTTTTCTAAGGCCCTAAGCTCATCAAACATCTAAAGGAAGCCTTCTAGAAGCTCTAATCCGGAGTTTCGTGAGAGCTAAGTCAAGCCTAGGATTATTACGTATCTTGCCAAAACACACAAAACACGGATTACGAAAGATTTAGAATCGGGAACATCCGAAGCCCAGCAAACCGCCAAAGCACTGGCAGTATAGTCACCAAGATGCCTTTTAAGAAGCAATTTGTCTTGGTTTTCATGACAAAATCCTACCAATATTAGCCTTCAATGTGGGTACCAGGGTGCAGAGACCACGCGACGTCTTGCTTAAGGTGTTTCGGCGAACAAAGAAGAGGTGCTTAAGTTAAAAAGATTAAGTTAGAAAAACCTTTAAAGCTACTTTGGAGTCGCAACCAAATTATGCGGTAATTTGGAACCCGCCTACGTGTCTTGAGCTTTAAGACACATCTTATAGTTCAGGGCGCGGGGACACCCATCCGTCTAGGGCTATTGTGAAACCAGATTCGGATTCGAGGTGAGGGTACTCTCCGAAAGATTAATTCAATTTGTTTTATGAAAACCTTTTAGAAAAGCTAATATTAGAAAATACCCACTACTAGCCTAAGAACAATCCATTAATGACATTTGAGCTAAAGTAGTTCGTTACGTACAAGTGCGATATTGTTTTAAAAGAGATGTATGACTGCATATGCAAAAAGATTGTTTAAACCCTCAATTAAACATGCTTAAACTTTGATACGTGTTATTTATATAGATTATTTGCCCCCGGTTTAGTCGCATTTAGCTTGCATTTATTCCAGTTCATTATTATTTTAGGAGCTATTTGCTTTATATTGCGGTACTGCTGTTCCATGTTTATATTTTGCAGGTTTTGGCGGTCCTGAGCTAAAACCTGAGTTGATTGGAGCACTTCAAGTATCGTGACGTCGAGACCGGGCTCGAGCTTATACGGAAGCTCGGGAAGGCGAATAAAAGATCAAAAGACTAAAGGTCTCGTGGGAAGTCAAGGCCCAAAGCAAAGGAATTAGGCTTGAATTGAAGGTTGAAGAGTCGGCCCAAGCTGAGGGGACCGGCCGGTCAGTCAGGCCGGCTCCAGTGTATTTTAAGTTGGGTCTGATTTAATCCGAGTTCGGTTTTTTAGGAAACTTGTATATATACTCTTGGGACGAGTTACTTAGGTATATGCTTTATTTTACTTTTAAACTTAGTTTTTAGAATTAGTTTTATCTCTCAAAGCTCTAAAACCTAATTAGTTGAATTTCAAGATTCGATTTTTACTACTTTTTCAAGATTAATTCCAGGTTTATTTTAATTGTTATTTTCATTCATCATGTCTATTATTATTAATTGTTTTGTTTGCCCTTCAATTATGAGTAGCTAATTTCTTAATTAGGGTTTAGGGTGATTTGTGAGATTGGTTCAGGAACATGTTTTAATTGCTAAATTGATTGAACTTGTGCAAGTTGATTTCTTCCTACGCGTTTTTATTATCAATTGAATTTAGGGACGCCTTAATTGAATTGAACTTAGGTTGTTTTAATTTAAGATCGAAAGCCGAATTGAAACTAGACTCACGCGTATTTGATAAGTTAAGTTTAGTAAGTTGCGAGAGCCCGCTAAATTTGCTTAAGGTTAATATTGACTCGAGAGAGCGTATTCTTAAACCTAGTCACTTGCATAGCTTCAATTGATTGTTATTTCCTTTTGAGTTGAGTTCCTGAATTAGTGTCACATTGATCCCGATGCCCTATTCTCCCTCTCATATACTTTTATACCCCTTTTACTTACAGTTCTTAGTTTAGTTTCCATCTTATAAACCCGACTTGCTACTCTTAAGATTAGCCTAGTTTAGCTAAGCGACCTTTTGACTACACTGTCTCTCTGAAGATCTCGACCCTACTGCCACTAGCTACCCAGTTAGTTGTCCTTAGGTTTATTTTTGATAGGCGACTACGACTTAGCCTCATCAAACTTGTTAACGAAAACGGTACAGTTAATGTCGAATTTAATGTTAAGTTGACTCAATGCAAGAAGAGGATTGCTAATGCATAAACTTAAAATAAAGTCTGTTTGGTTTATTTTAAGGGGGCGTTGTTTATGCGACTTTGGGAGGATAAAACGAATGGAATGGATTCGAGTTGCAAAATCGCCTTATGAAAAACGAGTTCGCGAACCAAAGCCAAGTTGGGCACTAATATAGACCCTTTGTTAATCTAAAGCAAAGAAAAAGAACATTTATCCATGCTAGGACCAAGACCTACCTGTCTCGAGCTTCAAAACCGGCAGCACTTCGCTTCAACAAAGGGGAGAATTCACCACGAGATGTGTAATGAATTCAAAGGATTTGTGTGTGAGGCTTTTGTGAGTTGTGTATGAGAGAGTTGCTGATCAGAATTGATGTCCAAAGTGCTCGGGTATAGGGGTGTATTTATAGGAGAGATCACGAGGAAATTAGGAAAAACCAGGAAATAGCCCGCCTCGCAAACTGCAAGAGAGGACGCCCGCAAGGCTGCTTGCAATTTAGGGGTTGGGCAAAGTCACCGATTTTCGTACTTTCCTAAACGTATTTTGGAAATATACGGATAATCTCTTGCTTGGACTCCAAGAAGACCAAGAATGACTGGCGGGCACTTTTATGTCGTTAATAAAAGCATCCAAATTAATAATTTATAAATCCTAATCAATCACACACGAAAAACGTAGTATAGTGACTAAGTAGGGTCGAACCCATGGGAAGGCCGAGTATTTAATTCGTTTAAGCTAGCTAGGTGATCGAAAACGAAACAAGACAAGTAAGAACTTGTAATAATTTATAAATCCTAATCGAAGACTAACAATTAAACAAGCAAAAGCGATAAAAGGAAGATAGTTAAAAGTTGAATTAAAGATATTGGTTTATATTGAAATTCATCATCATATACACATTGATCATAGCCAAAAACTCGATTAAACCATTGTTGCTCTCTATCGACAAAACTAAGCAAGTGAAAAACATCCAATTTCACTAACTACTACAAAATAATCATGCAATCCACAACAATCTAGAATGAATTTAACATGAGTTGTGCAATAAGAATGATAGTCAAGAGCATGAACTTATAAATATAATCTAATCCTCATAAAGTTCACTAATCACCTCCCTAACCAACACAACAATCCACAAATCCATGAGAAAATTGTACCAACAATGTCACACAATAGATAATTACCAACAATCTGGAGGTAAAAACCTAATGACAATAGATAAATTCACTAATCAAATGATGATCAAGCATAAAAATCAATGAATTAATCATAAACAACATTAATAACAAGGAGAGATTAAACATTAATATTAAAAGAGAAAAACTTGGCTCACAATGTATATTAGATGACTTCAATCAATACAAACCAATAAGAAAGAGATTAGCCCCCCATTTTTGGCTTAATTCCTACTAATTCTTCAAGAGAAAAAACTAATTACCCACTAATTACTCAATAATTACCCACTTAATGAAAAGCTAATGATGAACTAATTGAGAGAATTCTAAAAATTAAAGATGTCTTGCAAAATAAGGTAGAGCATAATCTCAAACAATCCTCCCCCACAATAACTTAAAACTCGTCAAAAACTTAAATGAAATGTTGCGTTTTGATTTCTGCGCCCTAGGCGCATTGGCTGAGGCGCCCTAGGCGCATGCTTGCTGTCAAATTTTCACGGTTTCAGCTCCTTCTTTCCATACTTAGCCAAATTCCCACTTATTCACTACAATGCCTTTGTCTTCAAAATTAGCTTGACTTCATCGACTTGAGTGAATTCTCGGGTCGGCTCGGGGTCATGACTCGTACTCGGCTCCAAGATTGACCTTGACCTTGACTTTCACGTTGACCTTGAATGTGTCGTTGACTTTGACTTTGACTATAATGCGATTTTAGCTTGGTTCCTTGTATTCGTGTAAGCGCTTCTAAAACCACTGAAAAAGACGGAAATATTGAGAATTCAACACTTAAAACTCGCACTATAACTTCGAACAAATGTGTCGTATCAATGACCCTCTAGAGGCTTTGTGTAATAGCTCTGGGCCTTGGGAAGCGGGCCAAGAGTGCGTCTTGGGCTCGATTTTGGGCCCGAGACCCGAAAAATGTAAGAAAGGTGCATTTTGTGGTGTATTTTGAAATAAGAAGACCCGCGAGGTCGTATTTTGCAAATGAAGATGCTAAATAGCGGTATAAGTTACCGGGCCTAAATTTAGGATTTTAAGATAATTGAATTGGGCCTTGTAAGTGTAAAAGGGCCAATTAAATTGCAAAGTGATGCTCATGCCGATTTGAATCGAGACGCGAGACAAGGTAGACTCTAAATGAACCAAAGGACATTTATTTAATCATAATGACAAATTTCGACTCATTTTGACACTTAAGACGACTTAATTAGAATTCGACACAGTTAGTACCGTCTAAGTCAATGTAACTGCATGCATATTAAAAGTCCATTATATCACGGGGTTTATTTTGGGAGGGTACGGATATGGGTATCCACACTAGGGGTTTTCAAAACCGTATATACGATACGGTTTTCGTATATACGGTTTTAAAAGTTGTAAAATTTTGATACGATTACGATACGAATTAAATCGTATATATGTTTTTCGTATATCCGAAAATTTCGGATTTATGGCTTCCGTATATACGAATACGGTTTTAATCCCTACTAAAATTATGTGTTTTAGAAATCAAGCAATATATAATAATAAAAACAAACAAATTAGAAAAAATGAAAAAAATCATAACACAATGGAATTAAAAATATACAAAAACAAAAAATTCAAAAAATCAAAAATTCAAAAAACTACCTCAACCTTTCGAAATATATATATTAAAAAAAAAACACAATATTAGGTATATTGAAAAAAAAAAATTCAAATTGATTAAATCAAAAAATTAAGAAACAAAAAAGATAAAATATCAAAAATATTCAAAGAAACGATAAAAAAACATTAAAATAATTTCAAAATATTTGAAAACAAAAAAAGAAAGATCAGAAAAATGACATTTACCTTACACTTAGATGAGTACTTAAACACCATTTTACAAAAAAAATCAAAAGAAAATATGAAGTAGTTAAATATACGAGTAGTCAGCATCAATTTGTTGAGATTTATTCTTTTAGATCTAAACTCTTTTTTTTTTTTTTTTTAAGGATGGTGGCTGAGACTCTGAGAGACAATGTGGTGTTAGGGTTTTTTTTAGAGTGGGGAAGTGAGGTAAAGGCATGTGACTATTACGCACCCTTTTTTTTAAGTTTTTTTTTCAAAACCGTATATACGAATGTCAGAACTTACTGATACGAATACAATATGGTTTCAACCGTATATACGAAATTCGTATATACGAAACAGTTTTAATATGAATTTTCGTATAATTAAAATCGTATATCGTATATAAAAACCGTATCGTATATTTTTGCTCAGCCCTAATTCACACAATGAAATACTAAGAACTCATCTGAAATATTTTGGTGATTTCTCTTCTCTTGGCGGTTTTCAAGCTCGAAAAGGTAGGTTACAATCAATACGAGGATCGTTTTCTCTTTAATCGTGCCTTAATAGGGTTACATTAACCCACCCTGACATTATCATCGTGAATCCGTTTTGCATAAGTGTAATACCCCGACTCAATTTTAATTAATATTTTATAATTCATCTCATTTGTATTCATATTTCGTTTCATAAGATTTTCTCATTTGGACCTCGAGAAAGTCGTTATTTAAGCTTGCGTATCGAGTTGGTAAGTCGGGTGTTACGTAAACCGAGGTTAGAACCACGTTAATGTGGCATAGTGGGTGATTAGGAGGGTTTAATGGTTGTGTTGAGGTTATGTGTAGGCTACGCACGAGAAAAAGGTTGCCAATGGGTCGCGGTATGAGAAAAAACGAGAGCCGAGACGACAGAGCGCAAACCGCAAGTGACCGGCGACCAGCACCAACCGGCGCGCGATCGAGCTGCGGGCGACTCTGCTCGCGTGTCCTGCGGGTTTATAGTTCCGTGATGTTATTATGATTCTTTTTTATAGCTTTATTAATTAAAATTAGAGCCCTAATCAATCATAATTCTTATTTCACTCACCCTAAACATTTAAACCCTCTCTTTTATCTCTTCTCTCTCACAAACTCTTCTTAATCTCTCATTAATACTCCAATGATTCTCCATTAAAATTCTTCCAAGATTCAATTTTTTTGCCCTAATTCTTTCTTAAACTTATTCCTTTTGTTCTTTTTCAGATAATTCTTTGTTCTTTTATTATTATCAGTTTTATGATTAGGGTTTTGATTAGAATTTATTATTAGGGCACAGATTTATTATTTTCCTCTTGTTTTTATGTTTTAAGTCAAAGGAAAAGGTGAACTCGAGGAAAAAGTGTGGATACCCGTATCCGTACCTCCCACCAAAAACCCAGTGATGTAACTATGGACTTTTACATGCATGCTTTTACGTTGACTTAAACGGTACTAACTGTGTCGAATGCGAGTTTAGTCGTTTTAAAATGCAAAATGATGTCACTAGTGTCATCACGCTAAATAAATGTCTTTTGGTTCACTTAGAGTCTAGCTTGTCTCGAGTCTAGGTCCAAATCGGCATGCGCGCACCCTTTTCACAACACACAATGCAATTGGCCCTTTTACGTTGCTCTAGCTCCCTCTCGATCTCCTCTTCCTCTTCATACTAGTTTTGTTTCAAAGTAAGTTCTTTTTCTAGCTCAAGTTTCAATCTTTAATATCATGTGACAACCTTAATGTAGATACCCGTATCTGTCGATATGGAAATTTATAGAAAACCCGACAAATACCCTATGATGATAGGACAACGTGTTTTTCGTATCATTTATTTGAGTTCGTTTTACGATGTAAGCCGGACGCTGTCGACACAATGCTTTCTAATTTAAAGGATATTTGATAAAAGAAGCCCTGTCAAATTTTATTTGTCGCAAAGTAGTGTTTTATTGAAAATAAAATGTTTTGATTTGAAAAATCATCTTAAATAACTCGATTTGAAAAATCATTTTAAGTTTTTCGATTCGAAAAGTCGCTTTTACAAATATCATTTGTTGACTTGAAAAGTCGTTCCTCGCGCTTTTAAAGCAGTTTATTAAATCGTTTTCGACGAATTCGTTTTCTTAACAGCAAGTTTTAAAGCTCGTTTTAAGCCCGATTTTAAGAGCGATTTTGAGCCCGTTTCAACACGAATTTCGAGGCCTCTTTATACCCACACTCTTTCCCACATACCCCAGCTTGAACCAGCCCAAAAAGCGACCCAAAAACCCGACTCTTTTCTACCCAGCCATGCTCCCTCCCTACCTGACCACAAACAGCCACGAATCAGCCCAAATAGCTCGTCAAAAACAACCCAACTCCCCTTCACCGTGCTCTGTTTTTGAGCAGCCCAAAACCCGCTTTTCTGGCCACCAAACCCATACCCACAACCAAAAAAACTATACCTGATCCACATGCTCCATTTACCCTTGCTTAACCCTCAAGAAAACCCTCTCCAAAACCCTAAGACGAGCTTGGAACAGCAGCTCTCAAAGTGGGAGGAGGAAGCTGCTCTTTTCCCTCTAAAACCCTACTTTTTAACCTTATATATACACACCATCCACAAGCCTTCATGACATACGAAATATACAGCATACACAATATTAAGTCACAAAAATCCCTAAGAAAGCCAAGAAAGAAGTCGAGATAGTCGTATGAAAAACAGAGCACAACTTTTCTGATTTTCGTGCAACTATCACTTCTTCTACTTCGTTTTTCGTGTTGAAAACACCATAGTCACTCTGATTTCTTTACAAAATCTTCAAGTTCACTTTACCACGATTCTAAAACATCTTTCGGTTCGAAATTTTGTTGAGAAACGAATAAGTTACAAGCTTTTGAAAATTGCTGTCAGTTTTGGTACGAAGTACGGATTTATTATTGGTTTTCGTCGACGACGGCCCCTCGGGATAAAATCTTACAATCGATTACGACTCGGATATTTGGTCAACGATACATGTAAGTTGAGGGTGCAAAATACTCACTTTACTTTGTTTAAATTATTATTTTTATCGCTTTTTATTGCTCTCTGTCGCTTCGTTGTTTGTCATCGTATTTGTTACGTTCATTTGTTCGTTTTAGATTTGTGTTCCTCACATGATTTCGATATTTATGTATAGATAGGTCGTGTCCCTTGTTTGCTTAGTATTCGTACTCGATTTCCTTGTGTAATATGATCGGAGTTTCCTCTTTAGTTTGATTAGTTCGTTAACTTATTATATAGCTAGATTTTATTCATGTTTAGTTACGTTAATTGTCTGAAAATTGGTCTTTCATGTTTTTTTTCCAGATTTGTAACTCACGTTTGTATGATAACTTAGTTTTCGATGATTTTGCCCTGTCGATTAGTTTTGGTTTCGTAGTTCATCTAGTTAAACATGTAAGAGTCGTACACGGTTCTGTCTGTTGTCTTTTCTGTTTTGTTTGATCAATCTTTAATCGTGTAATTCGTTGGTGTATGAATTTGTATAGCTTAGAATTTCATGTGTCGTGCTCGATTAGTCATGTTATGCGTTTACGTTTGTTTGTGTATGAGTCGCACTCAATTATCCAAGCCTTTGCGTATTTACTCGTATTTGTGTGTATTTATATTATCTGCTTCACTTGTTAGGCATTTGTTTGTATACTTATTAATTGATTGTTAGTCGCACCTTAGACATTTGCTGCACGTTTTTTAGTTGTACTTAGTTTATTGTGTTTGTTTATGTTTGTTTGTTAACTCATTATATTCATGAGCAGTATTTAGTTATGTCAACCTTTCATGCTTATTCACGTTTTGGTCATGTTTGATTATTTATTATTTCTATTTCGTCTGCTGCTAACGTTTGTTAATCTATCATATGCTGTCGGTGAGTATTTCTGCTTCTTTTCTTTATTTGCTAGAATAGTAAATGAACTCATGTTGAATAACTTTGACGAAATTATATGTGCATTAAACGACCTAGAATGGATGTAATATGTTTAGGTTTAAAACGTTGTTTGCATATCCACATGTGTACTCGTAATAGCCATGGTTTTACTTAGTAGAGACCGTCTTTACGACGGGCGGGGTTAGGCGTTAAATTAATGAAATTCTTTTAAACTTCCTAACACGTAAACTCACACGAACTCATTTTCTCTAAAATTGGTTTTCTAAATTCCATATAAAATTTAGTGGCGACTCTCTTTTCAAATGAAAATGTTTTTGAAATAAAACATCGCGTGGATCAAAATCCCTTGTCCACACTTAAAAATGCTTTGTTTTGGTTTGTTTATGAATTCTATTTGTAATAGTAGTTTTTGGTGTATGGTTTGGGTGTGCAGAAGATGGTTTCGTTGAAGAACTCCTTTGAGTTGGGTTTTCCTCTTCCTTGGTTCAACCTAAACTCCTCTTGATCTCTAAGGTAAGTGGGCTTATCCCTTATATAGCTTCTTTATTGTGCAATAGTTAGTTAATTGTATGCTTTTTGTGTTATGATGTGCTAATTATATGTGTGGTGGTTGTTTGTGTGATGAACATGTGTGAATATATTGTTGTTGAGAGGGCCATGAGGCCACGTGTAGTTTAGGGGCCGTGAGGCCGTGTATGGGGGTGGTGGCCGAGAGGCCACTTGGTGTTGTAGGGTCGTGAGCCCTTGTTGTTGTTGTTGTGGCCGAGAGGTCTGTGTTTTGGTAGCCTTGTTTTAGTGTGGCTTGGTTATTTTGATTGAGGGGTTGATTCATGTAGTAAGTCGTTTTGGTCTTGTGAGTAAGGTGATGGTGTTGGAAAATTATGATATGTATATTGCTTTGAAAGGACTTGTAAGGTAGTGTTGGTAATAGAGAAATGATTGTGGTGATTACTAGTTTGTAAGTATGGTTCTGCTGTTTGATTATGATATATGAGGAAGATTAAGTCAATAAGGATAAGTTGAGTTTTGGGATCCTTGAAATGTTGATGTTTATTTTTGTTTTGTGTTTTGCAATCTTGACACGTTGCTTCCTAGGGGTAGATTTTCCTTAGTAGATCTGGTTGCTTGTTTTCTTTTGTTGATACTTTGATTTGGAAATTTAAAGGTTGTGCCACTCATTTGTGGGCTTTGAGGCTCTTTCGTTTTTTCCTTCTTTTTTTTTGTTGCTTTTTTGGTTTTTGTGTTCTCGTTCATTTTTGAGAACTTGCAACGTCTTGTTTGGCATTGGGCTTGAATTTGAATTTTGCTGGACTTTGCGGTTCGGTGGTTGTATGTGATTTTATGTCTATCAAGGCAGACTCCTCTAACAAGTTCATTTGCTTATGAGGCACGTGATCGAGTACGCGGAGGGTGATTCAGGAATAATCGTACTTCTGGTCATGATCAAATTCATGATCACTATAGAGCTCCCAATTAATGGACCCTCTTCCAAAAGTAGTGGAGTAGTAGATCACAAGTTGACTACCAGACCTTAATGTTTGGTCGTTAGGAGTCCCTTGTTTTTGTGTTTTGTGTTTTGTTTTTGTAATTTTGTTGTCTCAGAATTTTGTATTTGGCTTAGAGGCCGAGATAGGGTCAGTGTTTTCCAAGATCTCATCCTTGATTTCGGGCCACAGAAAAGATCAGCAGTGGCATTCTCAGCCGGTGACCTTCTTCGGATTGTTACTCCTAGAACGCAATGTATTATTAGTGCGAAAACAAAGTTAGTAAAAGAACTGTACGCTGAAAAGAAACTAAGTTGTAAGCAAACATATTCCCTTATTGGTTTGTAAAAAATGTCATATGTCAAGGACTCGATTGTCCTAGACGGACAGAGATTGACTCAATGCTTAGGACTTGACCCTTATTGAAAAGTTTCAAGTTTCTTGACGAGATCCGCGTGATCGTTGATGATGCTTGTGTAGATGCTTCGTTGTTTACTTGAGACACACATACTTGTCTTGAATATGAATTGATGCCTTTGTGTCTGGGCTAGATTCACACACATTTAGACTCGTATCGTGACTTTGCAAAAGATTTGTTTTTGATAAAAAGCGAAAAACCTTTTTGAGCTAAAATGAGTTGGCACATTTTGGCTCGATTCAAAATGGTGTTTTTGAGATCGAATCTGATTAGCCCGTGTTAACTGTGTGTCATTGTGGGCTTGTCGTTAGATTGCGATAAGAAGTTTTGATCCGGCTAGAGGTAGTTATAGACTAGTCGAGTCGGATATGCTTGAGATGCGATGAGAACGGTTCTGCACATTCTTTCATTTTTTTTTGAAGGATTTAGTCGACGCGATTATGGTCGTTCGAACTAAATGAAAAAGTTTGCAGGACTGCGCTTGGGCATTCCCGGGTTTGCTTGGTTGTAAAAGTGATGCTTGGGTCGAAATGGCCTTGGGCCAGTTAGTTTAAAGATTTTGAAAAATGTTATTTTAAAAGTGTATAAAACAGGCGAGGGCTGTTTGATATGTTGTGAAAAATTATCGGGGACATGTTGTTATCCTCGAGTTTGCTTTGTTAAAAAAAAGTTTTTCAATAAATAGACTATGACAACCGCAAGCCACGTAATCCGTTTATGCTTTTGAAATGCCGACGGGAAGTTTGTGATTAACCTGGGTTTTGTTTTGAAAAGATTGTTTGTTCTGGTTAGAACCAAAATGGCTATAGGTTAGTCGGTTTGAAATATCTTTTTGAAAAATGTTTATTTCAAAATGTGTTGTGACCTTTGTTGAAACAACTCGTCGTGTTTTGACAAAATGTTTGGAAAGCTTTTGAGTCGGGCACGAGTTGACACGTTTCCGATCTCGATGCAAAGGATTTTTCGTGAATGAATCATATGGGCCTGTATTAACATTGTGTCGTAGTAGGCTCATCGTTGGGTTGCGATGAAAAGTTTTGGATCCGATTCGAGATAACGATGAGTTAGTCGAGTCGAAGATGTTAAAGTGTGGTGAAAACGGTATTGATCGTTTTCACGTGTTTTGTTTAAAATGAATTGAGTCAAATGACTATAGGTCAGTTGATTCAATGTAAATGACGGGATTAATCTAACCAGTCCCGAGTTTTATTTGTCTGTAAATGATGTTTGTCAAATCAAACTGACTAGAAGTCAGTCGACTCGATGGGAGTTTTGCAAAAAAATTTGGAAAAGGACGAGGCCGTTTGTTTTGGGTAAGTTCCGCCGGAATATGTTGATATGCTCGGGTTTTGCTTTGCGAAGATTTTTGCAATGAATGAGTCATCGTGACGGTGTATCATGTAGCTCATTTACCTTTTTGAACGGCCTCGACAATGTAGTGATTATTTCCGGGCGATTTTGAAAACTTTGTTGTTTGTGCTAAATCGAAATGACTATAGGTTACCCAGTTTATGTGGAAGGTTTTTGAAAAACGTTATTTTAGAATTAAGATAAGAACTGTTCGTTCGGTTTTTGAAAATAAATGCAATGTCGTAAACTGATTTTGAATGATGCGTTTTGAAAGACAACTATAGTGAGGGTACTATAGCCTCGCATTTGTACGAATTTGACACGAGCTTTTGGCTTTAGGGTTGGTACACCTTCGGTTCTTCCCAATACACTTGTGTAGGGTTATCCGCAAGACGCACATGTTAAATGTGAATTCAATACGGGTTCTATGGCGTTCGAGTTTGACTGGTACGGTTGTTAGTGCGGTGTCACACGTATAACCGTGAAGGGGTGAGAACTCGGCTATCCAGAATAGGCTTGCTCCGGGAGCAACCGCTATTAAGGACCGTTTCTCTTGGGTGTATAGGTGTTGAATCCTGAGGGATTTGACTCGAACGGTTGGATATGCTGAAACATAAAAATTGAAACTATTTTCAAGTTTCACCTCTTGTGTTTTTAAATAAAAGAAAAAGCTTATTTTCTTTTAAAAATAAAAATATGCTTCTCCCTAGCGAAGTCACCCACTGAAGGTACCGGGAAACGAATCCCTCCTCAACGCCTCGCGCGGGCCCGCCCGAATAGGGGCGGACGCTACACGAGATGTAACAACCCGGATTTTCCAACAAAAGAAAATAAAGAAATAAAAAGGATTTATAAAATAAAAGAAAATAAAAGCGAGCCACGGTGGCGGAAACACCGTGGAATCCGGATCATTACTCACTAAACCAACTAAACAACGATAAAGGTAGAGCTGAGGCCAGAGGTGGGGAATAAATACCCCTTACAACCAAATCTAAGACCAACATAAGTATGAAAACGACAAACAAGTATATGTCTAATCCAAAGTCTAGTCCAAGACGAATCAAAGCTAGCTACGGGGTCAATCCTCACAGCTTCCTCACTTCCAAACCCGAACCTGCGCTAACCTGCCACAAGGAAAGTAACAGCCACAATCAAATGGGAGTAATTAGGTGCTCCTACCATATTTCAACATAACCAAGATATATAGCAATACAACCCAAGTGTACAATAAACATAAGACAACCTCGAGCCAACTTAATAATTAACTAACTCAATCGCCTAAGGCCTATAATCAGAGTACAAAACAACCGACAATAGAAAGAACAACAACTTCAAACAACACGGCACAACTACCACAACCACCACGCGTCACCAACAACCTTCCCTACTCAACCCAACTCGTAAC
Organism: Dianthus caryophyllus; assembly: GCA_023091065.1. NCBI lineage: Eukaryota > Viridiplantae > Streptophyta > Magnoliopsida > Caryophyllales > Caryophyllaceae > Dianthus > Dianthus caryophyllus. Next base: position 14,251,244 of record CM041520.1, read on the forward strand.
CGATCAACACAAGCGCAAGAGTAAGCGCAGAGCACTAGGTGAAGCGAACAAGAATCACCTCGAGTGAAGCGAACAAGAATCACTCAAACCCTATGGCGGAACAAATGAACAAGAAGTTCCTCAAACTCATTAGTCTAAATTTGGCCAAATTCCACCGAGCGAACAAGAACGGTGACGACATATATCAAACCATAGTCTCCAACCATAACAGGTTGAGAACCCATAGTCGCTCTAACTAAGCGAACAAGAATAGCCGAGGGGATTATGGGCGGTATCCGTCCAAACTAGGACGTCGTAGCTCCTCACATACGCGCGTAACAAAGACACGATGCAAACTTAACTCAAGCATAACATTACGATCAAACCAACAACATAAACCGTCTCCAATACCACCAATACATACCATACAACAATTACTAACATTATAGCAAACCAAGTAACCCAACTCACAATCAATATCATATCAATCATCCTTTATTATTCACCCAATATAATATCCATCTTAAACTCATTAACAACATAATCATCCAATTTATACTCATCCTCAACATGACCTATGATCAACCATACAATAACAAACTTAATACGAGTAATTAACTTAAGAACTCAATACTAACCATAACCAACATGTTAAATACGGAGTAATAACCATAAAAACTCAAGAGTAGCTATTATAAATCATTATATTTCCCAAAGTTATCATCTTTAATTAACCTAATAACAATATAACCCAAATTCAATATAACAAACATCCCAATTCAATCCATTAGACATAATAGTGTGAGACCAACACAATTAAGACCAATAACATGATTTCACAGCACAATCAACCCAAAGTCCATAGCTTTACATACATAACAACAATCAATTCATCCTCAATCAATCATATGGTCTCACACATGTCAAAATATGTCTAGGGCTACACCTAGTTACCTTTTTCAAGAGATGAAAGTTGTCCTAGTCTTCTTCTTCTTCAACTAGGATAGTATCCTCTTCACCCCAAGTCTTCTTCTCCTTGATTAGAGCACAATAATAACACATACAAAATATAAGAACACACAATATACATATACAATAATAACATAATCTGAAAACTATACTATACGATGAGAATTACCGAAGGAATTAGTGAAGGAATGAATTAGAGCGAATTAGGGCTGAATTGGAGATGAATTGAATGATCTTGAACGAAGTTTGAGAGATCATTAATGGAGTTTTAGGAGAGAGAAGAAAGGATTAGGGTTTTAGATTAATGAATGGTGAGATTAATGAGTTAATTAGGGCTGAGGAGAGGTTAGAATACGTATTTAATAAGTTATAAGAAGTCACGGATCGAAACAACCATAACCCGCAGAAAGCAGAGTCGCTCGCGGGCTGATCGCGGGCCGCTCGCGGGTCGCTCGCGGTCTGCTCGCGGGCCGCTCGCGGGTCGCTCGCGGATTTTGTCTGTGCAAATTTGGCAGTTGCGACGGCGTCGAAAAAATACGCAGTTTAGCCTTTTGAATCGCCTGAATCGGAGTTCGTATGAGGAAATGACATCGTTTTTAAGTTCTGACCACGATCACGCTTATTCCATGTGACAAGTGAACCGACTTTCTCGAGCCAAAAATGAGAAAGATCATGAGAAATGAAATACGAATATTATTGAGACGAATAATCATTATTAGGAAAAGTCGGGGTGTTACACGAGAAGATAAGGCGCGTACAGGCGATAGGCTGGCATCGCTGGTGCGTCAGAAATGTGAGAACTTATGCTATGGGAGATATCATTGCTTAGTTTGTTTAATGTCTTTTAAAAAAATGTCGAAAATCTTTTAAACGCTGCTTTCATAGTCGCCACCAAATTATGAGGTAATTTGGAACCCGTTTAGCGCGTCTTGAACTCGAAGAACTGAATCTTAGAGTTCAAGGCGCGTCGATACCTATCCTTCTAGGCCAATTGTGAAACCAGAGCGGATTTGGGGTGAGGGTACTTTCCGAAAGTTTGTCAAAATGCGTTATGAAAAACTGTACTCGTTTGAGCCGATTAAAATTGGTTAAAGTATATTATTGAAATAATTTTCATTAGTTGAGATTTTTCCATTTAAAAAAGTCCATATGACTAAGAGATCATAATAAATGGAACAGTATATCATATTAACAAAGCAATCACCACAGGGACAGGTGTCAACCTGTGGTGACACTTTGCTTTTACAAATGGGGCCCACCACTACATTGGCAGGAATTAATTTCCAGAGTCTCACCAATTCATCTACTTTTTTACATTAAAATTTTAATTTTAATCCTTTTTAATTAATACATTAATACAATAAAAATACAATACATTAACCATTAATTAATACATACATATCAAAAAAAATTAATTAAAATACATACTCCGTATTACATTACAGAATAACATAATGAATTATAGGATTAATTACAATATAAACTACTAAATTATAAATTACATTATAAATCAATTACAGTACAATTTACTAAATTAAAAATTTCAAATACAATTTACTAAATTAAAAATTTCAAATACAATATACTAAATTAAAATTTTCAAATACAATTACTAAATTAAAATTTTCAAATACAATTATAATATTTCATAATTTTTTATTTTACGTATAATAATAATATTAAGAAATAAAAAAACCAATAATAATAATAATTATTATTATTTTTCATACTTAAAAATATAATATAAAAAAATAAATAAATAAAATAAAAAATTGAAATTTGAAACTGTGTACAAATCACAAAATAAAATAATTGGATGAATGACACTATTAAACATAAAACAACTTAATTGAGATTACTAAAATGACAAAGTTGAAAAACACTTAAGGAAATATTAAATCTTTTTTTATATATGTCGACTAAATTCAGGATTTGAATAAAAAAAAATTGAAACTTACATAAAAAAAGGTCGAAAAATTCACATTAATTTCCATTAAAAAAAACACCATTAACTGAACAATAATGTAACTAAAACTACAATAATGATGAAAGATAAAAAATAAAAAATAAAAAATAAAAAACCCGGATTTGTGATGGGGAATTGGCCGATTACGGTGGAAATAATGAGAATAACGAGAGAGACAAAGAGAGCTAGGGCTGAGAGAGTGAGAGAGTGAAAGAGAGGCGTGTGTTGTGAGGAAATGAGAGACATTAATGGGTTTTAGCAATGGGTTTTGGATTTGGTTTGGGCTAGGGCTGGGTTTAATATTGGGCCATTTGAAAATTACTTCGTCTTTTATTGGTCCATCAAAAAATACTCTGTGTTTTATGGGCTTTAAATCCGAAAATGAAATATTGGGTCATTTAAGAAAATACAAAACTAAAATATATGAGGATTTAATATCAAAAATTATTTAAACAATAAGTCTTTTTTAATTTGCACGGGCATAAAATTATACACAAAAAAATTACTCTTTTTTTTTTATTTACACGAGCTTAATCGGACGGGTATAAAATTGTTATTTGTCATATAATAATGATAATTCTCACGGGTATAAAATTTTATTTGTACGAGAAAAAAAATTATTTGTCATATAATAATGATAACTTGCACAAGAGCAAAATTGTTATCTATACGGTCATAAATTATTTTTTTGTCATATAATAATGTTAATTGGCACGGGCATAACATTATGATTGTACGAACAAAAAATTGTACAAAAGTTTAAATGGTACTCCCTCCATTCAATTCCATTCACAACATAAAACTATTTGCCACTATTCATATACTCGGAGAACTTTCGATATTGTGGTTGATATATAATTGAGAATATGGTCATGTGTGATTTTATTTTGTTCGCCTTCTTACACACAACATTAAAATTAAATTTGTACAATTTTTTATAATACGTAACTATAGATATTAGCGTTGCAAAATGCGTCTCGGCATGTGGACCATGACATCATGTAGTGAATGGAGTTGAATGGAGGGAGTACATAATTGTCATAAAAAATTTGTCATTTAAATGGTACAAAAGTAACAATAATTGTCATTTAAATGGTACAATTAATCATAATTGTCATTTAAATGGTACAAAAGTTATAATGGAGTACAAATGAGGCGAACTTACAATAATTTATTGTAAAGCCATATACAATGTGAATTGCACGGGTTAATTTACAATTTGTATACAATTTTAACTTCAAGCCATATACAATATTGTACGTTAAAATTTTAACTTACAATAATTTATCATTTTAAACGTGCACGAGTTAAAATTGTACGTTATACGATAACATACCCGTCCACTTCACATTGTGAATTCAAATTGTATACTCCGTATAAATAACCATGTTAATTTACAAGTTGTATACAATGTGAATTGCACGGGCATAAATTGTATGGGCATAAATAACATCCTGTCCAATTCACATTGTATATAAATAACAATGTGAACTGAACGGGTATGTTATTATATACAATTTTAATTGCAAAAATTTATAAATAACATACCCGTGAATTTACAATTTGTATACAATGTGAATTGGACGGTTATGTTATTTATATATATTAACTTATTTATATACAATGTGCATTGGACGGGTATGTTATTTATATACAATGTGAATTGCACGGGCATAAATAATATATAAATAAGTTAATATTTATAAATTGGACGGGAATGTTATTTATATATATTAACATACCCGTCCAATTCATAAATAACATATAAATTAAATTATTTAAGTATGCTTAAACAATTATAAAAACGTAATGTAAATTTGCACGGGCATATCCATAAGTGTCATTCAATGTCCGTCATTCCTACTTAAAAAACTTCTTATAAAACTCATTCAATGTTCGTCGTGCCTACGTAAAAAACTTCTTATAACAATTTGCACGGGCATACCCTTTCAAAAACTTCTTATAAAACTCATTCAATGTCCGTCGTTCCTACTTGAACTACTAAAAAAACATACCCTTGCAATTGAATAAGACTCAAATAAGACCGTCTAACAATAAGGAAATTGTTAGACGGCTTTGATTTTAGCAAAATTTAACAATTATTGCATTAAATGCATTAAATATTCCTGCTTTACTTTGAGAATGGCAATTGGAGTATTAAATTTTCTATGAGACTTTTTCTTATTCCAACCTTGCAATTAATATATGGTCATTATCATTTATTTATTTTTCATTTCCAAGATACTTGCATATTCTAACAGTCACTTATTTGATACATGATGAATGAGATAATTAACGAGGTGAGGGTTTGATAACGTTGTGACTAAATATTGTTAGATTGTATCCATCGATTAGTAAACAGTAAGTAGAAATTATATTACGAGTATTTTATTTTACTGTTGATAGTGTTACATACAACATAAATGTAGTCACTATTTTTAAACTTAACATCACCACGACTATTACATTGGTCACGACTTATAATTAACGATAAAAAGTTAATTTCATTTCATTTATGGTCACTAATATGCCATATTATGTTACCAATTAACGATAGAAAGTTAATTTCATTTCTATTAGATCGTCTTCTATTAAATATAATGACGTCTTATATTTATCTCGTCACTTTTTCTAATATAGTAATCACTTTTGTATTGATGGTGACTACATTTAGACTAACTTTAACCGTTATTGTATAAATTGGAGCACTGTTGAGAGATATAAAAGTAGTTACGTTTTAGTCAATAACAGTTACAATCAACCTAAATGTGGTCACTAATTATATATAGAAATTCCGTCTATCGCTTTAGTAATGAAAAACCTTCTTTCACAATTCTTCTTCCAGTTACATGGTTCCATGATTTAAGGTGGCATTAATACAATTTCAAGAGATCAAAATGACATCTCTAAAGCTAATATTTCTTTACAAAAGCTTCCACATAACAATCTTGGACGCTTACAAGTTTTAACACCATCCAAGTGTTTTTTTTTTTAAAAACAACATTGTCTTCATCATAAATCCATTGCAGTGATAAAAACCTGTACAATGGTTACAAAATAAGTTTATTACCCGTGAATAAAAGTCTGTGCACAATTGTTGTTACAATAACTGTTAAATTGGTCACCATATTCATTTAAGTGATCACCTTTTATCTGAAATTAGTTTGAATAAATATATCATTACCGATAATATTATTCTGGTTACGAACATTCAATCTATAGTCACCAATATTTTCAACGAATGTTTTTTTTTTCTATGTTTGTACTGATAAATACTAAACAAAAAGTTCCCAAAAAAAAAAAAAATTAAAAAAAATACCTGTCTCGCCAATTCATGAGCATCCAATTTTCACTTCATATTTCTCATACAATTATCCTTTAACACACAATAGAAACTACCCAAAAAATCAAATATAATGGTCACCAAAATACTTAAACTAGAGTATTTTATAAAAAATCAATAATTAAATTAGAAAAATAGAATAACAATGGGGGGATTATGTTTCTCTCACAACAAAGGGAACCTTAAGTGAAAGAAATTGAAAAGATGGGGTGAAAATAAAATGTCTGAGTTGTTATCCATGTCATATTAAAAGACTCTACAAAAAAGATGAAAAGTTTTGTCTTTTATTTTTTTTTTGAACAATAAATTATTAATGGGAATCAACCGCATTAAACAAGGTGCAGTTAATATTCATTGGGACTAATTTATACACTTCATTATTGTGCACGTTTTTTGTAATTTTTTCCATTTAATATTACTTTAGAGTTAGTGTTCTTCGTTTGATGTGTCCGTCTAACAATAAGCAAGTGTTAGACGGTCCTTTATAATATTTACTCCTTGCAATTTTGTACGGGCATACCCGTAAATGTCATTAACCTTATTATAAATCGACTCTATTATTTATATTTTTTTTTACTTAAATTATAAAAGTAGCATACCGGTTGCACGGGCATAACACTAGTAAGTTTGTGAAAGCCAAAGAAGTGGAGCGAAGAAGAGCAATGGAGCGCAAGAGGTTTGTTCAATTGAGTCCATGTCTTCTTCTTCTTCTTCTACTAATCATTCTATCAAGCTATACGCCGTGCAACGCCGACGTCATCACTCTTACCGAGGATATCTTCTCTGACAAGGTACTACTTCATCCTCTTTTCTATTTTCCTAGTTATTAGATCTACTTTTACATACCTCTGATATTCTTTATCTTTTGTTTTCTTTCTTGACTTATGTGAAATGATTTCGATGGAGTATTTTGATCGCTTTTGGTTTTTTAGTTAGGGTTTCAGTTGTTGGAATTGAAATTACATTGTTCAATTGAGGTTTCGTTATCTTTGATTAGATCTTTATTCTGTGCCAATGATTGTGGAGGAAATATTCAGAAATTCGTATGGTTTTCTGTTTCGCGATAATGTGCTTTTTAGGTCTGAAGCATAGGAATTGAAATTCCGCCGCTTAATGAAGTTCAGCTGTTATCGTGGTTGTCGTGTGCATTATTAGGATTGATAAACTGCTAAATTTGCGATAACTGTAACAACGATTGGATTGATGTGCCAAGTGGATCTCGAATCAGTGGTCTATGTATTTGGATGGAAGTGGTTTGGCCATCGTAGTTGGTAAAAGGGAAAGCGTAATACCATTGTGCTCCTCGTGCCCAATTGTCCTAGATGATACGAGGCTGTTAAACATGATTCGACATTTAGTGTGTGTTTGGATTGAGGGAAAGGAAGGGGAGAGAAATGAAGGTATTAAGTTTCCATAGTTTGGTTACAAAAAATGGAAGGAGGAAAATGGAGGGGGAGGGATTTGGAGGGATCCATTTTCCGTCCTCCAAGTGTAATCAAAATCTCTCCACAACTGGAAAGATTTGGAGGGAAAATCTATCCAAACACCAACATTTCATTCTCCCTCCCCTTCCCTTCCCCTTCCCTCATTTTCATTCCCCTCCCTTTCCTTCCTATTTTGTTATCCAAACACACTCTTAGGGTGTGTTTGGATAGCAAAATAGGAGGGAAAGGGAGGGGAGGGAAAATGAGGGAAGGGGAAGGAAGGGGAAGGAAGGGGAGGGGAGGGGAAATGGTGGTGTTTGGATACCATTTTCCCTCCAAATCTTGCCTATTTTGGAGGGACTCCAATTAGGCTTTGAGGAGGGAAAATGGATCCCTCCAAATCCCTCCCCCTCCATTTCCTTCCCTCCATTTTTTGTATCCAAACGACGGAAACACAATCCCCCCATTTCCCTCCCCTTCCTTTCCTTTCATTTCCCTCAATCCAAACACACCCTTAGTGTCGTCAAGGCAGTTGGATACAAAGAAGCAATGGAGAAAAAGGATTTATGATTTTCTTTGTTGGTACTTCTTTGAGTACCGCCTTGAAGTTTATCATGATCGAAAAGCGTTTTTCTGTTCTGTCATAAGATATTACAGAGTAGTAGTACCATTTCAGACAACAATTCAAACGTGTTGATTGATGATCATTAGTATGGTTATATTTTCTCTAAGTGACATAACAAAATATACTAAAACTGTTATACGTTGTGTAATCTATTGATTACTTTAATATTTTATTGAACAAAAAAGTGTTGTGTGTTCTAAACCTCGAAGAACAGGACTAGTAGCACTCTTTTTTTCTTAGGTCTTATGGCATTATCGTTGGCATTTGATAACGGGAGTCGATGAGGCACCTTTTTCTAAATCTTCTGACTCTTTTTTGGAGTTTTTTGAAAGTGTTTTGAATCTTATAAAGAGCTTGTCGCTACTTAGTGTTTCCTCATATCTAGATTAATTTATCAAACAATTTATATATTTACTATGCTATATGTTTCACTAAATGCCTTAAACTTTGTTTTGGAATATTTACGGATATTAGAACAAGTGAATTACACAATTTTAGCATGCGTAAATTGTAAAGTGGAGTACTATTTTTCAGGTTGCTTCATAAATCGTGATGTTACCTTATCCTATTGTTCATTGTGGGAATTGTTATATTTTTGAAACAGTTTGGCAGAAATTTTAAGATTTTATTTTTCTAGCATGTTTCCGTTGTTTCTTTAGTTTATATCTTTCAAAGTATTGAGTTTTTCCCCTATTTGTGATGTTACCTAGAGAATTATCCAAATGGCTGGAGAATTATATCTTTAGTTTATATTTTTAAGATAATACTGTTTCATTAGCCAAATGGTTGGAGAATTACATGGAGACGTGACCCGTAAGATCCAAGCTAGTTGAATGAAGTGGATGAGTTCCTTCCTATGTAATCGTGGTATGCTTCAAAAATTAAAGCACAAGTTTTATCACACGACCATAAGACTGACACTGTTGTATTGAACCAAGTGTTGGCCGGTGAAACTGTGTCAAATTCATAAAATGATTGCAACAGAGATGCGCTTGTTGCGGTAAATGTGTGGAACCAAAGATAGATAGGCCATAAAACAAGGTGATCAGGAAGATAGAAGCACTTGCGATTATTGAAGACATGATAAAGGAGAAAACATTGTAAGGTGGTTTGGGCATATAATGAGAAAACCATAGGAGGCTTTAGTTACTAAATTTGAATGATATAGAACAAGGAAAACTTGGATAAAGGTTGTCGAAAGCAATATGAGTATTATTGGGGGTGAGGAGGATACAATGTTTGAAATGTCCACTTGGAGGGATATTATCTGTGTGATTGATGAAGTATCACACGGGTTTTTATTTAGATTTGATTTATTTATTCTGTTTCTTTTTTGTTTACTACTCCGTATTTTTGTTATTAATTTCTTTTGAATTAAAAGTAACTTTTTTTTTTTTTCATTTTTTTTTATGATAATTGTCTTCATGTAAATTAATTAAATTTGCATATCTTATTAGATTCTATTTAATTATCTTTTAACTTTTTGAACAAACTGCTATTTAATTGTTTTTCATTTTCTTCAACTCTAATCTGAAATTTTTTTTAAACCTTTTATTACATATGAAGTAGTTAGTATAAAAGTTTGAAATGATGATTCATGTTAGCTGATCCCGAACAGTTTGGGACAAAGACTTTGTTGTCATTTTCATCAAACATGCTCTCATGTTTATGACATTGGAACATCTGAGGCATAGTGCACATATCGTCATGACTGGACCCCTCAACCACCTTGCAGCTGATGATAAGAAGGGACTTTGTCGTGTTTGGTGAGTAGAAGAAAGTGTGACAATAGGGGTAATGTGGGGAAAGAGAGCGGGTAACGGATGGTGAATTGTGTGTGTTAATGAGTTATTGATAAGTTCAGATATTAAACCAATGGGAAGATTATTGTCAATAAAAGAAGACATTCACAGTTTCTTGTCAAAAGTTCAGTCATTGTGACCTGTGAGTACAAAATAGGAGTGTTAAAAATTGGGCGTGATAGAGTGGGAGATATTAAACCAAGGAGCAGATAGTAATAAAATATGGAGTAGTAAATTGACTAAATTCACAATTTTGTCAAAAAACTAGTCATTGTGACCTATGAATACAAAATAAAGGAGAGTTGAAAATTGGGCAGGACAGAGGGGGAGAAGCTTTGTCATATTATGAAAATGATGCTTGTAAAATTTTACTCATGTTCTGACATTTTTTTATTTTTTTTTTCATATTATTGTTATTATTATTCTTAGTGTTTTGTCAATTAAAATGATTGTCTTCTACTCTGACGAATTTATTCATTGCTTAGATAAAGGAGAAAGACACTGCATGGTTTGTGCGGTTCTGTGTCCCTTGGTGTAAGCACTGGTGAGGGCCATTTCTACTCCGTAATCAGCACAATGTATATAGCATAATGATGTTGATCTGTATAGTTTGATTCTTCTGCGTTCTTGAGTCTTGACATTATACTAAAACTGCATATTCCAGTAAGAGTTTGGGATCATTGTGGGAAGATGTGGGCAAGGCGATGGAAGGTGAGGATGAGATAGAAATTGGGCAAGTCGACTGCAGTGTTAGTAAACCTGTTTGTTCCAAAGTCGATATTCATTCATATCCCACATTCAAGCTCTTTTATGATGGAGAAGAAGTTGCGAAGTATCAAGGTACTTTTCTCTTTGGCTAAAGTATCCACTTGTAGTAGAACTTTTTACTTGATCATGCTTAGTCCCAGTATACATTAATTGACATGATGTTTGGTGCAAAATCAAGGTATTGATCATGTTCTTGTGTTTTGCCGTGTTAATAGTTTGAATGTAAATCTGTGTTGTCCCTCTTTTAGTCTTTTGCCTTCTTGTTCACAATTACATACATATGACAAACCTGTCGTTAATTGGTTTAGAAAGTGGATTATGGGGGGTGATAATATGCCATATTCTTTTGGGACGAATTTCTCCTATAAATCATATGCCCAAAAAAAAAAAAAACTTGGAAACTTGGAAACTTATGGTGCGAAATATGAGTCTTAAATTCTTAATTAAGTTTTAAAGGCTAAGTTTATGGGACGTCAAACATGAATAAAAGAACGCTGCTATGGGCTATGGCTTAGATTTTCTTTCGGGCGTTTGTTTTATGTGAGCCTGCATCCCTTGGCTTGCTTATGCATCAACATGTTCCACACTAGTAAAATTTGGAGGTAAGATAATCCCTTGGCTTGCTTACGCGTCAACATGTTCCACACTAATAAAATTTGGAGGTAAGATAATCCCAATGCCCCTAACACAACAATCTTTTTAGTTTGGGGTGCTCATAAACTGTAGCACAACTTCTGTTATTATGAGATTCGTAAATTTGAGGACTGTAGGCTTGTAAATCTCATCTTGACCCTTGCGTTCTATTGTTCTCGTTGGCCTGTAACGTTGGAATTTCTGACACTGTTTCGACAAACAATAGTTGTTTCAATTACTCCACTCCGTACAAACTTCTGTATTGCTGTCGTGTTTTTCTAATATATTCATTCTGGTTTTGCTGTGTTTGTAGGACCACGAGATGTTGAATCATTGAAAGCATTTGCTTTGGAAGAAACAGAAAAAGCTGCAGCAAAGGTTCTAGACATCGATGCTGACAAAGAATTATGAAGCACAGGTAGGCGCTAGGCTCATGCTGCTGTTCATATTATTCCCTTGCTTTGGCTATGGAATTATGGTGGAATAATTCAATAGAGCGAATTCGCTCAATACACTATATACGTTTCTTAATTAGTACTCCGTACTGTAGTACAGTTTCGACCCAAGTTTGCGATTTTCATTCAATCGCTTATCCTGAAACACCCTTCGCTGACAATACAAATATCTTTTGGTACAAGTACATCTTTGATCCCCTATTCCCGTTTGCAGGGCTTTACAAACCATGATGTGCTCAGAGCATACTCAGCTGTGTATTGTTCAGGGCGTAGTTGTAGATGCTTAAAATTTTGATGCTTGTTTCGTTGAATGCCAATGTTGTTTTTCGTTATCTATCCATGCCTCACTCTGTAACATTGAGCTAGATCGAGTTAGTTTTGAATACAATATTAAGTAATAGATTTGTTTCAATTTACTCGTTTTCATTGTATTTTTTGTCATGTTATCATCATTTTGTTTTTCCTATTTTCCATTTTATCCTTTTTCAATAATTATGATTAAAGAAGCATTAATTCCAACATATGCAACTAAAATGATCAATTATAAAATTAATAGGAAAATTTAACAAGAATAATCCATCTTATATGCGGTCTTCTAAAAATAAACTGTTCTTTAACTAATCCCATAATAAATCAAACTATGACCACCTCGTTCCATAAATAAACCCATATCAATTTTTACCTGTTGATAACCTGCTACGAGCTCAGCTACCTCCGACCGCCTGCACCGCCCTCATTGCATGCTCTCACGGGCTCACTGTTGAGCCCAACTACCATCACCACCAGAATCGCCTCCAACGACACCGAAACTCAAACCGCCGGAAATTCACCTCCAATTTCCGGTCACAACTCCACCGGACCACTTGCTCCTTAGTTTTCGATTGTACTAATAAGCCACCATTTTCTATCCTATCTATTACACACCTCTCCCAAATACGCTTCAAATTCCTTTTCCCTTCAAATATCCAAATTCCTAGATCCATCTTTCTCATTGAGTAGGTTTGAATTTCGTATTGTAGAGTACTGAAGGAGGCATCTCCAACGAAAATGGCGATGATGAGTAAAGGTGGTTGGAGGCAAAGTGATTTCTAGTGAGGGTGAGTTGGTCATCGTGGTGAAGGAAGAGAGGAGAGATGTCATTGTGGAAGCGGCAGTAGAACGTCGATGATGTGATCAGAGTTGTGGTGGTGGCCGCCATTGTTAGGTGAGGGGGCGAACTTGCAATTGAGGTGGTGGCTGTTGTTGTTTGTGGTGAAAAGTTGCTATTATATGTTTATGTTGTTGATTAATAGATGATAGAGTTTGATAAGGAAACTAGAAAGAGTGTATGAGGGAGTGAGGAGTATAAAAGAAGGATAATGAGAAGACAATGTTTGCAGAGAGAGTGGTGGCGGGTTGAGAAAAAGACGGTGGTTGGGAGGGAGGAGATGTGAAGGAGATGGGACAGTGGGTGGTTGACAATGGTGGTAATGAAGGTGGAGGGTGGTTTTAATGTTGAGAAATTGAAGAAAGGGTGAGATGTAAGAGAAATTAGTAAAAAAAAAAAAAAAAAAAAGGAGGATAATAATAATAATAATAATAATAATAATAATGTGGGTTCAATTTAATATAGCTGAGCTGAAATTAACTGAACTGAACAAAATCAAAATAAAATTAATGGCAACATTACAAAAAAGCTACCTTATAAAACCAAATTTTTGCAAATAACTACCTTATATAATTTTTTTTTTTTTTTTTTCAAATAACTACCTTATAACGCCTTTTTATTTAGATCACTACCTAAATGTTACTCCTCCATTCACATCTCTTTCCTTTTTGGGCCATTCATATCCATTCCCTACATTTCTATTTTGGGCCTATCATTAGTCATTAATCAAAAATATTAATACAACCCAAAACACAATTACCCACTAACCCAAAATAGAAATATTATTTAATCTAAATTTATAAAAACCCACCTACAACAGAATTGATCCAACATTTAGTAACAACCTTTTCGCGGTTTATTTTTGTTGGTCCAAATCCATGAGCTCCATCATCAATTCTCAACCCCCAACTGTCCACATTCACATTTAATGACTATCTAGATTGTTCCTTCCCCCAAACCCTACTCTCCCTCACCCATTTCACTCTCATTTTTCATTCCGACGTTTATCTCTCTCTCTCTCTCTCTCTCTCTCTCTCCCCCCATTCTTCCATCAATTTTCAGTGTTTTCTATACTTTCAAATCGTCATTTTTTCTTCATTTTTTCATCAAACTTCCAAAAAAATAAGATTTGTTTCACCATGAGTAAACCTCTTCATGTTTTCATCCAAGATAATGAACTTGAACATGATGACTCTTTATATGAGCGTTGTAGTTTCGTTCCCGACACTGAAAATCAAGGGTCATTCAAATTTATTAATGGGGAGTACGTTATTCCTGATACTCCAGACCAAGAGGTTGTGTCGGTGGTTGAGGAGGTAGCCGAGGAGGTTGTGCCGGTGGTTGATTGAGGAGATAGCCAAGGAGGTTGTGGGCGCGGTTGAGGAGCCTTCTTTACGACCATGGTCGACGGATTACGATCTTCCAGAGAACCAGTTATCATTTGAAATTTTATGTGATTTGTATCCTGGATTTGCATCATTGTGGCATGAAACGAAAGGGAGTAAATCTTAACTCTTTACTATTTTCTGTTATTAAATTTATGTCAAAATTTATGGTGATGTTAAAATATGTAGTCGATGATTTCGTAGTCTATGTAGTCTATATCGATAATTTAACTATATTTGATTACTGTATTTCGTAGATCTGAATGTATTTCGTAGATCTGAATGGTTTATGGTGATATGCATGAATGTATTTAGATGATTTAACTATATTTGATTACTATATTTAACTATATTTAGTCTATGTATTTCGTAGATTTAAATGCTTTGTTGGTGTTTCAATTGCTGTTAGTGTTTCATTGTCGAATTTTGTATATTTTAATGATGATTTTGGTAAAAGAAGTTGTCTTTAAGCATGATTTAACTAAATTTCAATGAATTAAATGTTTTTTTTTGAATTTTAATAAATTACCCACTACTGTTGATGTTCGTTTGGCTTAGATTCGTTGTTTTCATTGTCGACTTTCTATAATTTGACGTTGATTTTGTTAAAAACAAGTTGTCTTTGGTCATGATATTGATAAATTTCAGTGTATTTAATGTATATTTCGATTCGTAATTAGTTTCGCACTACTGTTGATGTAACACCCCGTGTTAATTTAATGCAATAATTAGCTATCTAATTCTAATTCCAAATCCTAAATCTAATCTTAGCCTTCTACCCTTTCAAAATTCAAAATGCTAAGTTAAATTTACTATTCACAAAAATAAACGTAAAACCTTTTATTCATAAAATTCAATTTCGAACATATTTCGTTTTCAAAATAAAAACGGACTCTTATAATTTTCCCGTCTTTGAAATTCAAGTCAACAATTTCAAACACGCAAATCAAAAATCAAATAATCAACATCAACATTTTTGAAAAGTAAACTTGACATCAACATTTAATGAAAATGTAATCATTGTGATTATTTTTAACAAATCTTATTTTATTAATAACTAGTTACTATTTCAATTCTATTAACCTAACACTTTCACAAAACATCGCTATTTTAAGTTATAATTTCTTTAAACTGATAAATGTTTTGACGGACGATTATAATTATTTAAATCATTAAGATTCAATGAAAAAAATAAACTTTTCGACCAAGTAAATTTATATTCAAGTTTCGAGGATTTTAAACCCAATTTTTGTTTTGATCACACTTCGGGTTTTATTTTCATTTTCAATCTTACCTCAAAACATTATTTTAGGATCATATGTTTTATTTCGAGACTTTTCGCGTGCGCACAAATCGAAAATTCCGGAAACGAAAATCGAGCCCACTTGTGCTCACCTAGGCCGGCCCTCTTTAGCACATGCATGACCAACTTTAGCCTCCTCTATTTCTCTTACACAAGCCACCCTAATTTCACCTACAACATCACTTCTCTTACACACACTATAAACCATCATCACATCTAATTATATTAAACTTTTTCTTTCTAATTAAAACTACAACTTACATAATACATTACTCACCCAAGTTCCTTACATCATTCTCATTTATTTTCTAAGTGTAAAAACTCTCCTTTGCTCTCTCCCCTTAGCCGAGCTCCCTCTTCCCCTTTTCTCCCTTTGTTTTTCTTTCATTTTCCTCATAAAAACTCCTAAATTAAAACCCTAAATATTACCTTAATATATTACTAGTATTATTTAGCATTAGTGGGTATTTGAAGCTTATTATTTTGGGTGTATTTTTGAAGGTGAAGACGGGTACTTGGGTGAAGACTTAGATTTAGATAATATTGTCGATCCGGATAACCTATAAACTTGCCGATCAAGGTGACTAGCTTTGTCTTATTTTGTCCTCTTAGTAAATTAATTTGTGATGTTATTATAATTTTATAAATATGATTTTTATGTTAAGATTATGTTAAACATCACTTGAGTACTCTTGAATGATTTGATGATGTATAATAATGATAATAACTAAATAATGTGTTAAATAGATTCGTGTAGTAATATGATAATATGTTTAGTTAAATTAATTTTGAGCATTTTTAATTTATGTTCATATGATTTTTATGTTAGTTATGTTTTATTTAAGTAGTAATCATATATGAAAATTATGTGAAATATTAACAATGAGTTTAAAGTGATTAAAAATCGAAAATAAAAATATATACATACATGAGCATATACACGGCATTTCCCTTTTTATTTTAATAATTTTCACTTTTAATTTATGTAAATTATATTTTAAGTTAAGTTAGTATAAAATGGAGGTATTCATGTAAAAAAATTAAATTAGAAAAATAAATTATTAAATGAAAATTATGCACATGGTGTTCTTGAAGTTATTTTGGTGTTCTTGAAAACTCAACTCATGTTGATGTTCATATTGTTCTTGATTTGTAGCTTATTTTGATTTATAATGTTTTTATGTTTGCTGTTATTTATTGTTTTATTTAACTAATAAGTAATTATATTAATGACTATATAAATTAAACTAGTTAAATCATTTAGATTAAAAAGTTAGAAAATTAAAGTGTTGAAAAACACTATTCATAAATATAAATGAAATTTTTAGTAAGTTTCATTTTAGTATAAATCGTTTTGGTATAATTAGAATAATTAAAATATAAAGACTTTAAGCTAAAAACCGATAAAATCGAAAAATGAAATTTTAAGAACACATAGGCTTGCTCACGGCATCCCCTTCATTTTTAGGGTTAAAATTTGTTTTATCACTTTTTAGTTTATTGTTAATATAATTTAATTAATAGTTAATAAGTTAGAATTAAGAAATTAAAAGAAATAAATCAATTTTGATATAAAATGAAACCACACGGCATCTATACTTTAAATTGACTAAATTTGATCAAAATGAAATTATCACTAAGTCACTAAAGTTAAATAATAGTTAGAAATGAATTTTTGTATAAATCGATTTAGTTAGAAATGAAGTATTATAAACCGATAAAAATATGTAACCGTTATAAAAATGAACTAAATCGTGTGCTACTGCCTTTGCAAATATTGGACTGTTGAACTTGGACTTACGGACTAAAATGAATTTCACAATACTATTGTTTTAAAATGAAAACCGCTAAATTTAGTTAATAGACGACTAAATTCAACTAAGTCTAATTTTAAAATGAGTATCATTATTTCATTTTACAAATCGAACTTAACATTTTTAAAACTAGAGTTTTAAAATGAATATCATTATCACTTTTTACAAACCGGACTTAACATTTTTAAAACTAAAGACCACAAATTTCTGAATTGAATCGAGTCTGCATGATGAGTATGATACGATATGTATGTTTGTATGCGATCTGATATCGCTTTGTAATCCTGTTGATATGCTGTGACAATATTGCTATGCTATTATCTGTTAATTGCTTTCATAATTGAATATCATGCTTATATGATTTATCGCTTTAAACCGCATGCTTATTATGACTTACATGTCTTTAAATGCTATATGTAATAAGCATGTTTACATTTTTATCATAATGTTATAGTTATAAAGCGATAGTAATAAATCAAAGTAATTGAAACCGAGGGTAAGTATGAGCATAGCTATTCACTGTCCGCTCAGCGGGCACCCCCCATCAGTTTATTGTGCAGGATAAGCGTTGGACCGAAAGCTGGATTTTGGACGGGGCCACGCGACGTTTATGCTTTAATTTTAGATGTATTTCGAGAGACTTGTGATATATAACATCGTACTCCTTTTAAATTCCGTATTTAGAGTCGCTCTATTCGACTCTTGAACGATGATGTAATATTTTGGATTTTATTGTATAATTAATGACGCTGGTTTTAGACTTAATTAATTTCCGCCTTAGTAATTAAAGTCGACTAAAAACCAGGTTGTTACAGTTGATGTTTGTTTCGCTTAGATATGTTGTTATGCTTGAATTTCTTATTCACTTGTTAAATTTTAGTGTTTTTAGTGTATTTTGATAAATTTCAGTATATTGAATTTCATAGAGTTGGTGTTTCTGGTGCAAGTACTTCATGCTATTGTCGTCAATTTCAGCTTTGTTTGATGATGATATCAGGGGCGGATTTAGGGGTAAGCTATATGGGCTAAAGCCCAAGTAAGTTTCGGGCTGGAAAAAAAATAGTCAATATAAGTTAAATTAAATAACTATAGGAATTTGAACAAATCAGTTGAGGGTAGTGCAGTAAGTGCAAGTGTGATTATCTTGTAGGAGTGATATGTTTTGAGTTTGATTCCCGTGACCCTCTTATTTGTTTTTATCATGGAGTATAACTTAGCTAAATTTTTGGATCATGTGCAGTGGTTAACTTAGAATCTTTAAGTTTTATATATCATTAAATTTCTTCAATAATATAAAATTTTAATTATTATGCATACAATTATGTTCATTAACCTTGATTGACAATTTCGAGTTCTCAACGATTGATTTGGTGGTTTTCGATTTATCTCATTCACCAACTTCATAAAAAAAAAAAAAAAAACACACATTTTCCCCTCATTTGTTATAAGGAAAATGTTATATTTTCTCATCATTACACTTTTTCTACTAGTCTTTCCTACAATCTTTAAAAGTAAACAAAATTTCTACTATTCATAAGAACAGTAGACACATCGATCTCCACCCTCCATTTCCTTCCCACAATCTCCACCGTTGGAACCTTTAGTCTTGTTTGTTCATCATCCTTCATTCTGCTCCACTCATTCTTCTTCCATCATTCTTCTGCCTTATTTTATCCTTTTGCTGATCTTCTTCCTATCATTCTTCCCATTTACTCTGTATTTCGGCTTCTTCCGGGTAATCAATTCCCCTCTTTCATAATCATAATAATTGATAATTGATGATAATGATTGTAATGAATAATCTCAATCTGTTTTTTTGAAACCCTAATTTTAATGTCGATTTTGATTTTGAATCTGATGAAATTAGGTTAATTTTGTGTTGAATTACTTAGCGCTTGATTTGATTTGATTTTCGGTTGAATGATTTTTGATTTTTAGGGTACGTCAGCGGATCAAGACACTAGGTTTTCGAACAAGCAGCTGAAATTGCTTAAATCGCAGAAATTTCCTCCTGAATTAGAGCATGTGGTAAGCTTAGTTGGTACAAAGTTGTTTGAATTTACGTAATTAATCTGCGTGTTTTCGCTGTTGATTAGTTGTTTATTTGGCGATTTTTGACTGCTTAGGTCCATACCTCAAAAGTGAAGATGGATGTTATTAAGCCGTGGATTGCGAAAAGAGTGACGGAATATCTTGGGGGATTTGAAGATGAAGTGCTTATCAACTTCATTTACGGTCTTTTGGACGAAAAGGTATACTCGTGTTTACGTGCTCCATTACCGTTGTTTTATGCTGATGTGCTCATCATTTTCATTTACGCTCTTTTGGACGAAAAGGTATACTCATACTTACTTGTTTCATTACCGTTGTTTTAAGCTGAAGTGCTCATCAATTTCATTTACGGTCTTTTGGATGAAAAGGTATACTCGTGTTTACTGGTTTACATCCATGGCTCCGGATTTGCCGTCTTACTAAATATTTCGGTGTTGCA
The DNA here is from genome assembly GCA_023091065.1 of Dianthus caryophyllus. Taxonomy (NCBI): domain Eukaryota; kingdom Viridiplantae; phylum Streptophyta; class Magnoliopsida; order Caryophyllales; family Caryophyllaceae; genus Dianthus; species Dianthus caryophyllus. Next base: position 14,271,348 of record CM041520.1, read on the forward strand.
ACAATGCTATGAATCCTTTTTTTTTTGGTATTTTAGAAATGTTTTTGATTCAAATGATTGATTGCTCTATTCGGTTGTTGACAAAACGAAATTGGTAGTTCCAAGGCAACATTCTATGTGCTTTCTTGTATCTATCATCTCAAGTGTTCGATGTTACATCGATTTGTGTTTCGGGTTGACGCCCATATGGTAGTTTCTCGCTGTATCGTGAGCAAGAGTTGCGGTCCTGGCCGTGGTGAACGTGAAGGAGCCCGAGTTGCATTGGAGGAAGGAGGAGGCGATGAAAAAGCGGCAGAGTCGCATATTGGTAAAATTTGCTTATGATTTTGTTTTGAAATTGCATAGTGTTATATTTGAATACTCCGTATTAGTTTATCGATTTCCAGTTATTTTGGGTTATTCAATTTAACTTTAATTCATTTAAATTTGATTTTTATCATTTTTTCCTTTTGATCTTTCCCAACTCATCAATGTTTTGTTGTTATCCAATTAATTATTGTCTATTCAATTCATCTTTAGTTTGTTTAAATTTGATCAACCAAATTTGGTAGTTTGAGCTTTCAAGTGAGTAAATTTTCTGGGGTCTTTTTCGATGACAAGTCTAATTGAATTTTTTGATGATAAGTCGAATTGAATTTCTGGGCTTTCACATGTTTCTGGGCTTTCACATGTTTCGTTGCCACTGTGTTGATGCTTTTGTTGATTGATGTTAATGTAAATTCATGTATGATGAACGATGGTATTGATTTATGATGACTTCTGTAATAAAAAAATAGTGAGCTATTTTAACTTAAACAAGGTGTAACAGACATGAGGAAGAGAAAGTCGAGTGCTAAGCCTGCACCAAAGAAGCAGATGGACAAGCTTGACACTGTTTTCTGTTGTTCATTTTGCTGTCAAGGGACTAGCGTGGTGTATTGAATGTAAATTAATGCTTTTGCAAGTAACAATTTCCATATCTATTCAAAAGTAAATACTCAAAGTATTAACGTGTAATAGTATTTTTTTCTCAGACGTCCAGCGATATGAAGAACCTGGTGAAGGAGTATGTGGAATTTGCCAGGAAAGCTTCAGCACAACCGTCTCATGTATGTTTTGCTCAACAACTTTTTGTGAAAGCCTTAGATTTAGACTACAACTTATCGAAATCCCTCATGTTGAGTTATGGTATTTTCAAAAGAATCTTCTAAATGTGTTAGGCTGTATAGGCCCGTTGCTTTCAGTTTGAAATCTCCGGTAATTTCCATCTCTTTGCCTAAGCTTAACAATTTCTCCCATTTTTTAAAGTTACAACCCTTTTTAGACCTTATTCTAATCACATTCAGCAATTTTGTTTTGACAGTGTAATCTCTTGATTCGAGTCATCTAAACTTTGTCCTTGTTATCATACATGAATTAACATTAACATCAATCAATAAAAATACCAACACCGTTAAAATTGGTGGACACAAAAAGGTTTCTTAAATTAACTTGCTAACTATTCTTTACATTGCATGTTTCAGTGTTCTTAAGCAAGTTTTCCTATTAGAGCATAAATAAATAGTTGGTTGTTGTCATTCTCAGCAACACATTAGCTTGCTTAGTTGCTTCCTTATTATTTTCAGCAGCACATTAGCTTGCTTAGTTGCTTCCTTATTACTCTTCAACCTACCTTCTTCTCTCACATCTGCCTCCAGTTTTTTCAATCACAAATTCATTAAATTATACTCTGTAATTTGATTTTTTTTTTCTTTTTTAAACCGAAATCAACAAAATTTAATGGAGTAATTGACTACAGCAAATTGTAGGGTTCTCTGGCAAAAGTAGCACTCTTTCCCCGACTTAACTTTCGGAATTGAAGCCAGCTTTGACTCAAATTGCCGGATTAATAAGCCTATTTCTTCAGTATCCATTCACTTCGATTTAGCTATTATTTGGGTATGCATAATATTCCTATTCTTCCTTTCTTTCAGTTAATTGCAACAATATTCCTATTCTTCCTTCATCAAGTTTACATGTGATTTTAGCTTGTTTGGCTGCTTTTGATTGATTCATTTGATTCCAGAGCATTAGCAGCTGCAATTTGATCAAGTGACGCCTTATGTGACCACATTTGTTTGTTGTAACGGTTGTATCTGTTGATAGAATCCTGTGGAAAAGTTGTTGTTTCCATAGAACTTAAAATGATTATTGTTTTCATAGATAACAAGGTGAACAAGGAGGCGGCTGGGATGGCCAAGAAGAAAAAGCTGAAGGTTTCCGTCGCTAAGGCGGCTGCGATGATCAATTCCGAGAGTTTGGCTGCATTTTTGGTGGATATTTCGATGAGTTTTTGTTGATTTTGTATCGATCAAATTTTTGATCGAGGGTTTGAATTCAGGTTTTTGAATGATTTGATTTTCGTTTGGATCAGGGGACGTCTGAATCTCGGGAGGATATACAGTTTATGCGATTTGCAGAATTCTTTAGTCGTGCTTTTTCAGGTGTTTCTTCAGCAATTTCCGTGGGCTAAATTGTTCAAGGAATCACCTGTTGCAAACATTGTTGAGGTAAAGTTGTAATTCAGGTTTACTTATGAATTATTGGTGTAATTTGTTTAATTGTTCGATAATTATCACAGTTTAGTGGATCGTGTGCATTGATAGTGCTGCATTTGTTGATTTTTCGTAGTTAAGCATGTTTGATCTTCTAATGTGGTGATATGTTTTGATGATCAGGAAGTTTGTATTGTAGGCTGATCACATTATAATTTGTTTAGTTGGCGTGAAACAATCGCAGTTTAGGGAATCCTATGCATTGATAGTCCAGCATTGTTAATTTTTCAATCCACAAAGAACCCCTTTCTTATCTGCTTTCATCCTCCCAACCACACACTATTATATTACGAGTACCATTTACTAACTCTCTATTCAGCTATTCCCACTCTAACCTTCTGCTTCCATCATGAACTCCTTTGAATTTGGCTCAGGTTAGTGCTACATCTGGTTGTCAACTCTTCTTTGCTTCGTTTAACACTCCAATTTGTTTATTTCTTTGTTGGGTTTGGGTTAAATTGTTGTGGGTATGTTTTCTTTTGGTGATTTTTGCCCTTTTTTTCGCAGCTGATTGAGTGCTTCTACACATGCAAGAGGTTCAGCGTCGCTGCAGGGAATTGAGTTAGGATCAGTAAAGGCGGTTATGAGATTGCCTAGGATTACTTCTCGCGACTTTTTTGGGGTTATATTTTGTCGCCAAAAGGTAGGAATTTAGTTGAATTATGCGTAGTTAACTAATTATTATGTGCTAAATAGAAATTGCTTTTGATTTTGTGATTGTTGTCAATTGATATCCTTATATAGATTAGGATACGGCGCACAAATTTTTAATTCATGCAAGAGGTTCAGCGTCGCTGCAGGGAATTGAGTTAGGATCAGTAAAGTCGAAGTCTACTGAGAAGCTGTCCAGATAACTTCACAGTTTATAATATCATTTTTTTGTGCAGCAGTTGCTGCATTGTATTCTATAATTTGTCAATTTTCCTACTCCATCCTTGTAGATGGATTGGTTCGTAAATCGTATCGATATTGTCAATGAACGATAAGCCAAATCGAGCTGTAGTAGCCATTACCGGAAAGCTGAGTTTTTGGAGAATTTGTGTTAAAGCTGCTGTTATGGTGAAACTTGGTATCAAACATTCATATATGTTGAGGAATTCATGAATCCTTAATGTTGCTTTTTCAGAGCATATGGCATATTGTAAACTTGCAATTTATTGAACTCGATTAAATTCAATCTGCTCGTTTGACTTTTTAGGTCAATGTTTTAAAATACTTCGATTATAAAAGGCGGAACAACCTCAAATTTATTATTACAAATCTTTTAAGGAGTTAATTCGTGTATTTTCTTTTAAATAATTGAAATGTGGTGGGCAAATGCATAGGTGAATGAATTTCATATATGATCATAAGATTGATAAAGAATAAAATCAAAAGATTGATATTAATAATTATTGTATACGGAGTATGATTTTTCATACAACTGTATTGATGAGATGAGTTTAGTATGTGTTATTTGAGTTGTTTTTACAGGTATTTGGTGGTCCAAATGGTAGTATATGTGTCGGATTAGCTCGTGGAACGAAAGCCATGAAAAGGCGGAGTTTTGAAGTATAGGCGCAAGCTACACGCAAGCTCTTGGGTTGTATGTTGGTCGCGCGTAAGATGCAAGGGAAACCAGACTTTCTGACAAGGTACATTCGAGCTGCACGCGAGCAGCACGCGAGCAAGGCGCGACCAAATCTGAGCTAAATTTGACTTACATTCGAGCTACACGCGAGCTACACGCGAGCCAGTTGGTCGCGTGTGTTATAATTTTTGGAAATTCCGGATTGTCTTATAATTACCTTAAAATATACTTTACTTAATTTAGGCTATTATATATTAGACTTAACCTAGTTTTATGAGATTATTATTATTATTATCATTAACTTTTAGATCTAGTTCTAGTTTTCATTGAAGTTTTTGGGAGATTCAAGATTGGAACTTTGGAAGAATTTTGTAACCGTCGGTCATGAGTAGCTAATTCTCTATTCTCGGTTCAAGTGATTGAAACGGTTGGAATTTAATTGTGAGTTTGAAAGTTCTAGTCTTTATACTTGATTATTGATTATTGCTCGGTTTGAATTATTATTTGCGTGATTGATTTGTGATTGCTAGGTGTACAACTAGTCGTCTGATTAATTGCGTAATCGTTAGTTTTGTTAGTTGAACGGGATACGTTGATTAACTTAACACTAGTAACAACTAGGTTTAATTGTTGAACGGGATACGTTGATTTTTATTCCTAGGAGCGATTTTCATAACATCTAAAGTACAACTGGATTGTATGTGCTATTTGTTCCTTATCGATTCTCTTGTCATTAAAGCTGCTATCTGATTAAATCTTGGACGGGATACGTTGAGATTGTCTTTTGGTTAGGGTTAGTTAAGAACGGGATACGTTTTAATTAACTAAAAATAAGGAGGATTAGAATTGCATGATTCACGATAAGGTAATCAAGGTATGAACTAGAACTGGATAACCGTGATCGATTAACTCTAAACCGTGGATATTAACTTGAATTGAGATCCTTTTAATATCTTATATTTCATCCTTTTATTCTCTTTACTTGCTTAATTATTTTAGTTCGATTAGTTTAGTCATTCAACTACAAAATCCCCCCTTGGTTACTAGTTACTTGGTTATTTTATATTTGCTTTACATCTGCGTTTAACTAGAATTCGATTAGCCTTTTTCCCTGTGGTTCGACCCCTTACTTCCGCTTTACTATCTGTTTAGTATTAGGATTTAAGAGTTATAAATTGTTAATTTGCGGCATACGACTTAGGACCGTCAAATTTTGGCGCCGTTGCCGGGGAATAGGCGTTAATCGTGTTTTATAGTGTATTGTACATAGTCTTTATTTTTATTTTTAGTTTTAGCTTTGTTTTTGATTTATATAGATTAGATGGCTAATAAATATTTTCCTCAATATGAGCATGAATTGTTTTATAAATACTTTAATAGGCTCTATGAATATGTCATTCGTTGTCGTCATCCTTATCAAACGTGGGAACTTTGTCATGTGATTTTTAACGGTTTGAATAAGGAAACTGAAGGACATGTTTACACTATGACTGAAGGGAGGTTCCTTTATGAGATGAGCTATGACGAGAAGTGGGAGTTTTTCCTTTATTTAGCTCACGATACTGAACAATGGGAGTTGTACAATTCATCTCTTAGGAGACCTCAACCGAGACCGAGTGAAACTGTGAACAGTCCACCTAGTTCATCTATGTCTACAGAAGAAATGATTAGAGCCCTTACGGTTAATGTGATGCACATCCAACAAGAGACTAGGGCTAGTATCGAAAACCTTGAGTGTAAGGCTACGCAAATGGCAGAAGCTATAGCTAGACTTGAGGCGCGAGATAATCATGTTCTTAGTTTTGATGAATCTGAATTGGAATATGAGCTTGAATTTGATACTCCCCCTCCTGTTGAACCTGAGGTTAGTGATTCCCATAAGACTTGTGAAGTTGATAGCGATGATGGTTTTTGGGATGATGATGAGGAGGAGGATTGTGACTCGAGCTTTTGTACTTCCTCTCCCGATTTGAGTGATAATGTGATTTTAGAGGACTCATCGAGTGTGATTGTGGAGGATGTGAGAGAGGAAAAAGAGTTTGAGGAGATAGTGGAAAAGGAAGAGCAAATTGAGCCAATTGACGTGTCCGTATCAACAGATACACCAATTCTAAATCCATTACGGGATTCACCTGAGCTGACACCTAAAGTTCCTTTTCACTCTTTGCTTAGTCAACTTATCTCTTCCACGCATGATTCATCCCGTAAAGAGCCATTCTGTGACATAGAGCCTACTTTTAGGAGCCCAGAGAAAAATGTGTCAAGTGCTTATACTTTGTCTGATCATGCATGCTCTAATTTGATTATTATTTGCTATTATCACTTTTACGGTGGATTTGCTAGCATGTTTGACAGATTGCTAAGGGCGTTGACTTGTTCCGCTCTTGAGGTGACGCTTGGGTAACGAAGTTATAATAAAAAAAAGAGGCGTCGAGCGAACGACGTTAAACAAAAGCGCTATCGGGGAGGCAACCCTTGATTTATTGTTTTTATTTTCGCATTTTAGTTTAGTTTTTCTTTAATTAATGGGTGCTCGTGACGGTTTGTTAAATGTTTCAGGAAATTTGAGCTTAAGAATGAAGACCCGAAGCCCTTGTATTAGTGTGTGCTTTTTATGATTTCAAAAAAAAAAAAAAAAAAGGGACGATAAGACCAGAAACTTTTACGCGGGATAGGGGCGAGTGGGGCGCGGGCTCTTTCTTATTTCTCCTTTCCTAAAGACTATCCCAACATCAACAACAAATTAAAAAAAAAAAAATAAAAAAATAAGAAAGAGCAGCAGAGAGAGAGCAGAAGAAGAGCAGGAGCACGAAGACCCCACCACCCTCTCCACGCCGGCGACTGATGTCGGCCGACCACCACCGCACATCCATCGCCGCCGCAGCTCCTACCTACTCACCCACCCTCACCGTTGTTGCTGCACGAAGAGCACTTTACGCCACCTTAACCCACCACCACGTACCACCACAACGCCGCCCCATCACACTGAACCGCCGCCACCATCTCTTCCCACTTCCTTCTTCGACCACCAGCACTCTCTGATTCAAATTTCTGAAACCCTAATTTCTACATTTGGGGTTTTCGTTCTCACACGCTATCGGGTCGATTTATCTGTGCAATTGGGTCGGATTTGTGATGCTAATTGAGTTATAAAGGTGTACCTTCAAGTTTACAACATTGAGTGTGATTGGTAAGCCGATTTTCAATTGATTTTGGTGTGTTTCGGCCCTAAACTCGGCCTCCTACTGCGTTTTGGGAGGGTTGGATTAATTTTTGGGGTCAAAGATCGCCCCTTGGGTGTTGAACGTAAGTTTCCTCCTCAATTTCGCTTGTTGGGTCAATTTTCACTCGATCTCGGTGCATTTACGGTTTCTACTCGGCGGTGCTGCTTTTTATTTGATATTAAACCCATTTGTTGCTGTTATTGGGTCGATTTCCGGCGTCTACATGCACTCCACGAGTTTTGACGCGAGGTACGTCCTTGATATTGCTTGGTGAGTCGGTTTCATTTCGATTTTAGTGCATATTTGGCATATACACGACTTTGCTGCAATTCTCCACCCTCCCTTGCTCGAACTTGGTTTGTTTTGGGTCGTGGTTGTGTTGTAATGCTGCTGAAATGGGTGTCGTCACGGTCGAATTAATCTGTTGCTTGGTGTGTGCGACTATCATAACTACTGTTATTGCTGGTTGTTGCCAGTCTCGATGGGAGGCTGCTATCATTACTATCAGGCTTTAAAATCGTTGTAGGGTGACTTCAGACGCCATCTTGTATGAGTTTTGAACTTTCTATGACTTTTGAGAGTTTTGGAATGCGTGACTTTATGAGTCTAGTGGTGGCATATTGTTGTCGACTGTTGAGTTTTATTGACATTGATTCTGGAGGGTGAGAACGTCTTTGCTGCTAACGTTTACTTCATGTGAGGGGGTTTGTTGCTGTGTGCTTGAGCTTGTGAAGTATGAGATTTGTGTTCGTTTACCCCGTATAATGTGTCCCAATTCATCACATTGAGGACAATGTGTCAATTAAGTGTGGGGGAGTGAATAATTGTGATGTGTATATTTTTACCTTTGTATTATTCTTTTATGCCAAAAAAAAAAAAAAAGAAGAAGAAAAAAAAACGAAAAAAGTGAATCCCGGCTAGGTGAAAACCCGAAAGGGCGCCTAGGCAAGATTGGGATATGTGGCCGAGGGCGGAGTGAAACCCACAAGGGTGGGCGCTCCGAGTAAAATGAAGAAACGAGTTGCGTGCCACGAGAGTTAGAGTGAGGAAATAAGCTAGAGTGAAACCCGCAAGGGCGGGCACTCTAGGCAAAATGAGAGATTTAGGAAAAAAAAAAAAAAGATGTTTTACTACTTCCTATTTTACCGGCGTGGCGACATAAGAAGGGTGACAAAGAAGGTCGGAAGGGTAGGTTAGTGGCTATGGTGAGGAGAAATCGCGTTGCACGGAGTCGTAGGCACCATCTCTTGCGATTGGGTTTTGATTTGTTGTACGGAGTAGAGGCGTTTAGGAGCTCGCTTGTGTGGGTTGTATGTGTGTGTGACATGTGCTTTTTGTCACGGGAGAACATTAGTAGCACAAGTGAGCGGGCTAGGATGGAGAAATAAGGGGCGTAGCAAGGCTTTTGTCATCACGTTTTCATTGGTATGTCGTTTAGTCGATGGGTATTTGGTTTCTAAATCTCACTAGTAGTCGATATTATATGTGAGTTGAGTGCGAATGGCTAACACTCGAGCCATTAGAGGGAGTTGGAGGTTGGAGTTTTGAGCATGGTTTGTTTTGATTTGTATCCGCCGCGTTCTTATGAGCTAGTGTTGGTTCGGGGGTAATGCGTCCTTCATTTCCATCGAGGACGATGAAAAGTTCAAGCGTGGGGGAATTTGATGAGATGAGTTTAGTATGTGTTATTTGAGTTGTTTTTACAGGTATTTGGTGGTCCAAATGGTAGTATATGTGTCGGATTAGCTCGTGGAACGAAAGCCATGAAAAGGCGGAGTTTTGAAGTATAGGCGCAAGCTACACGCAAGCTCTTGGGTTGTATGTTGGTCGCGCGTAAGATGCAAGGGAAACCAGACTTTCTGACAAGGTACATTCGAGCTGCACGCGAGCAGCACGCGAGCAAGGCGCGACCAAATCTGAGCTAAATTTGACTTACATTCGAGCTACACGCGAGCTACACGCGAGCCAGTTGGTCGCGTGTGTTATAATTTTTGGAAATTCCGGATTGTCTTATAATTACCTTAAAATATACTTTACTTAATTTAGGCTATTATATATTAGACTTAACCTAGTTTTATGAGATTATTATTATTATTATCATTAACTTTTAGATCTAGTTCTAGTTTTCATTGAAGTTTTTGGGAGATTCAAGATTGGAACTTTGGAAGAATTTTGTAACCGTCGGTCATGAGTAGCTAATTCTCTATTCTCGGTTCAAGTGATTGAAACGGTTGGAATTTAATTGTGAGTTTGAAAGTTCTAGTCTTTATACTTGATTATTGATTATTGCTCGGTTTGAATTATTATTTGCGTGATTGATTTGTGATTGCTAGGTGTACAACTAGTCGTCTGATTAATTGCGTAATCGTTAGTTTTGTTAGTTGAACGGGATACGTTGATTAACTTAACACTAGTAACAACTAGGTTTAATTGTTGAACGGGATACGTTGATTTTTATTCCTAGGAGCGATTTTCATAACATCTAAAGTACAACTGGATTGTATGTGCTATTTGTTCCTTATCGATTCTCTTGTCATTAAAGCTGCTATCTGATTAAATCTTGGACGGGATACGTTGAGATTGTCTTTTGGTTAGGGTTAGTTAAGAACGGGATACGTTTTAATTAACTAAAAATAAGGAGGATTAGAATTGCATGATTCACGATAAGGTAATCAAGGTATGAACTAGAACTGGATAACCGTGATCGATTAACTCTAAACCGTGGATATTAACTTGAATTGAGATCCTTTTAATATCTTATATTTCATCCTTTTATTCTCTTTACTTGCTTAATTATTTTAGTTCGATTAGTTTAGTCATTCAACTACAAAATCCCCCCTTGGTTACTAGTTACTTGGTTATTTTATATTTGCTTTACATCTGCGTTTAACTAGAATTCGATTAGCCTTTTTCCCTGTGGTTCGACCCCTTACTTCCGCTTTACTATCTGTTTAGTATTAGGATTTAAGAGTTATAAATTGTTAATTTGCGGCATACGACTTAGGACCGTCATGTATCATCAATCTTAGTTGCATTATTGTGAAACACTAATTCTCACGTGAGATGAGACTCATAATAAGTGATTGTCTCACACTAAATTAGCATGAGATCAGTTTCTCATAAGAACAACTCATTTTGAAATACTAACAAAGTTGGATTAGTAAGTTTAATCAGAAAAAACAAATGAAATTTCCCGCGAAGTCAATTTTTGTTACGATTTTTGTTACGTTAAGAACATCTTGATACCTACAAAGAACAAAGACATGTAATTATAATGTCACTATTGCAAAAACGTATATTAAAGACGGGTAAATTACTATACTTTTGGTATTGCTTTGTAAGTCCCTAATTGTAGTTACTATGAACCCAAAAATGAAAAATCGACACAAATATTAAACACCCACATAGTACGAGTAGTAATATACTCAAATTAAGTCTCACGAACTCCATACGATATCGATTCATTTTTATTGAAATAAAAAATGTATAAAGTCAATTTCTTTTTTTCTTCTTTTAGTATAATAATATTCGACATGAATATAGCAATGTAAACACTATTTACTTGATTTCATAAAATATCTGCACTATCATTTGTTTCGTCAAAAGAACGAACATTTTCAAATTTGAATTACTCGGCAATTAAATATGAGAAACTTTCTTGCCATTTCTTATTCATAGTTATATTTTTTTACCTTTATATTTTGAAAATTGCCGTGAGTACACACTTTTTCTTTGTATAAACTAAATGTTCAAATAATTTTGAGCAAATATAATTAAGCCAAACTAAAGGGGAAATAGATAGTAAGGAGAAGAAAGAAAATGGGGGAAAAATGAGTAAAAAGAGAAGAATCAATAAAGAAAATGTTGATAAAGGAAAATAGAGAATATAAGGGAAATAAGAGTATTGAATTGAGAAGTACGGAAAGAAAAGAAGACGATTAAGCGGTAAAAAAAAGTATTATAAGGGGTAAGGAAAGAAGATACAAAGATAATAAGAAGAAAATGGTAACATGAAGGAGATAAAAGAGGAGGAGGAGGAGGGGGAGGAGGAGGAGGAGGAGGAGGAGGAGGATACATGGTCAGAGGGATATGAAAAAGACAAGAGGAGACGGTGGAAAATAAGTCGAGGAAACAAAACAAACGGAATAAGGGGAATATGACTATAATGTGGTGTAAGGAAATAAGATGTAGTTGAGTCGAGCTGAACTGAACTGAATCGAGCTGAACTGAACTGAACTGAACTGAACTGAATGTAGTTCAATTAAATAACATAGTGATGAGGGTAAAGTCGCGTCTCCTCAATCAAAATAACCTAAGGTCAGCTAACTGGGTAGCTAGTGGCAGTAGGGTCGAGATCCACAGAGAGAAGGAGTAGTCAAAGGGATGCTTAGCTATCTAGGTCAGTCTCAAGGGTGTGAAAGAGGGTGTTTTAAAGGTCTAGACTAAGAATGATAGGTAAAAGCTATGAAAATATGAATAAGAGGGAGATTAGGGCATTGGGGTCATATGACATCGATTCAGAACTCAACTCAGTAGGAAATTCAATCAACTGAAATCATGCAATTGGATTAGGTTTTGGGAAAACGCTCTCTCGAGTCAATTTCAACCTTAAGCAAATTTAGCGGGCTCTCGCTACGTACTAAATTCAACTTACCAATTACGCGTGAGTCTAGTTTCAATTAGGCTTTCGATCTTAAACTGAAACAACCTAAATTCAATTCAATAAAGGCGTCCCTAAATTCAATTGATAATTAAAACGCGCAGGAAGAAATCAATTGCACAAATTCAATCAATATAAACGATTAAAACATGTTCTGAATCAATATCACAATCACCCTAACCCTGATCGAGGAATTAGCTATGCATAATCAAAATAGAAGCAAAACAATTATAATAGAAAGACATAATGAAAGAGCAACAATGAATTAAACCTGGAGTAATCGGGAATTGCAATGTAAAAGATCGAGTCTTGCAAAAGTATTAAAGCTAAACTAAGGGTTTTTGAGAGTTTAAAAGAGAGGAAAAGTTATTCTAATTCTAAAGCAGAGAAAACTAATGAAAAAACATGAGTGAAACCCTAAGTTCGAATTGTATTTATAGGCCAACGAAATCCGGAGAAAATAAACAGCAGAACCGAGCGGTTCGTGCTCAAACCGATCGGTTCAGGGGCAGAACCGATCGGTTCACCTCCATGCCGAGCGGTTCTTAGGATCTCAGAAAGTTCCAGCAGCTTTAAGCCTTGTTTCATGTATCCGGAACCTATAGGTTTGCTCTGAACCTATAGGTTTGACGTCCCAACTTGTCGTATTGACTCCGAATCGACTCTCGGGCTTCGTCTTGACTTCACGATACTCGATAATGCTCCATTTGACTCAGGTTTTAGCTCAGGACCGCCAAAACCTGTAAAATACAAACGAGGAACGACAGTATCGCAACATAAAGCAAATAGCTACTAATATACTAATGAAATCGAGTAAGAGCGAGCTAAATGCAACTATAACGGGGGCATATAAGCGATATAAATGACGTGTATCAAACTCCCCCAAACCAAACCTTTGCTTGTCCTCAAGCAAACAGCGTCGGAGAAAATCAAAGCATAGCTAGTTAATCACGTTAGCATCTCGAAGTGGACGACCTATGCACATAAACCTACGACCATAGTCTATTTCGCCGAAAATAGAGCACAAGTCTCAACCATTCACAACACATTATAATGCTAGCCTCTAACGCTTTCGCAAAAATCAAACTAACGACAATTGGATTCGAGCAAGGCCAACTGAGCATACCACCTTCCATCATACCATTCTTTCCACATCATTTCATTTTTTTCTTTCTTTTCTCTTCTCCTTTTTTTTTCTTTTCACGCAATGTGGAGCATCCCTCGTATGTTATACCGTTTAGCTTGACGTTCACTCGGTAAAAATCGAGCTCGGGTACACATATTTCCTTAAGGGTTACATCATTGCTCATACTCTCGGTCGCAACCAAATTCATGGCCACTGTGGTTACTCAAATCAATGAGTCCCCTCCGAGAGCATCGAAGCATTGCTCCATCATTAAATGATCGATCCAAACAAACCACATTCCAACATTCCAAACTTTCCACAAGCCAATTGCCTCGCAAGAATACCCATATCGAAAGTAAAAGGAACGAAAAGCGATAAGAATTAAGCAAATACAAGTGGGCCAGTGTTTGAGGCTCGCAATCTATTAACAGGAAACAAACATATAGTGCAAGCTACGACGATAGAAAGTCGACTTGGAGATACTAAAGATCAAAACAGCACACTAATCAATTCTCCAAACTTGACAATTCAAAGCGAAAAAGGTTTGGAAATGCAAAATTTTTTTAAAATAAGCACACAAAATGAAAATGCAAAAGAATAAGCGCGAAAGAGCTTTCCTCCCCCAAACCAGAATCACACATTGTCCTCAATGTGGAAAACAGCACAACCACAAGTAGAGAAGGACAAAGAAAAGACGGGGGAAGGGAAATAAAAGCAAGGAAACGAGGGAAAAGGAGTAAAGAAAGCTCACATTATCAAGTTAGAGCTCCCCCAAACCGAAGCGAAACATGGAGTGCGGCTTATGATCCACGAATATGCGTCCATTTCAGTCCAGCTATAAAGTGCTTCGGAATAGCACGCCAGAAAAAGTAGGCCGAATCAGCAGGGGGTCGGCCAAGGCCTTCAGTGAGACCTGTCTCAAAAATACTAAGGACGCAGAGTCCTCAAGTACCTGCATGCTAAATCAACTATAAATCCCTCATCCTCACGCGCTCAACAAAAGTCTAAAATGTCAACAAAAACAAACCAAACCAAAGTACAAAGTACAACAAATTACAAAAAGTCATCGGGTTGCCTCCCGGAAAGCGCTGGTTTATAATGGTCCCGCACGACCGTCGTCAAACTCAACAAATCACGTCAAATTGGGCCAAGGACGTTGGCCACTAGCAGCAGCTTCACTTGGCGAAATAGTAGATGATCGCCACAAAACTCGACCGTCTCGAGGAAGAGCAGCATAGTCCATCACGCAAGGTATTCCATCGCGAAATGGCTCTCCAAAACAGCTCCGTGTGCCACGCACCTCAGACCATGGATCTCCTCCTCCATCCCCAGGATCGTAGACATCCGCCCTTGTGACCTTCCGTTCCCCCAAACCATGATCGGAGCCATGCTGCGTAAAACCTGCACAAGTCAAAGCAGAGGAAACGACCTCCACAGTGTCTCCAGTAGAGTGAGACGGAGGGGCAGGGTCAATAGCAGCCACAGACTCAGGCTGCATAGGGGAGCGGGGGATACTAGACTTCGTGTAGGTAAGCTTCTCACCCCCCACCAAGAACGACAGGGTCTTATTCCCCACATCGATAACTGCACCTGCAGTATGCAGGAAAGGTCGACCTAGAATGATCGGAATGTGAGGGTCTTCGGGTATGTCCAAGACCACAAAGTCAACAGGGATGTAAAACTTCCCTACCTTAACCGGGACGTCCTCAAGGATACCTAAGGGTCTCTGAACGGTACGGTCGGCCATCTGCAGGGTCATGGAGGTAACTCCTAACTTAGTCATGTTCAGTTTCTTGCAGATGGAGTAGGGAATGATGCTCACACTAGCCCCCAAGTCACATAACGCGTTCTGGACCACGTATTTCCCTATAGAACAAGGGATGGAAAAAGTCCCGGGGTCACTCAGCTTTGGGGGTGAATTACCCTGTAAAAGAGCACTACTCTCCCCCACAAAGGACACGGTCTCAGTCTCGTTAATCGACCGCTTCTTTGATATGACCTCTTTAAGAAACTTAGCATATCACGAGGAACTTGCTTAACCAAATCAATAAAAGGAAGATTTACTGCAAAGATTTGAGAATCTCAAAGAACTTACCGAAGTGAGGGTCCACATTGGTCACGCACACGACCGGAAGGAAGCTGATTTGAATCTCCGGCGCCTTGTCTTTAAAGATCATCCACAAGTCTTTGTCGCTTTCTTGACCCATGATCACGGCCTGGCCGTATTACTCGCCCATTCTTCTCTCCTCCTCCTCCGGTTGCCTCGGGCGTCGTAAAGCTGTACCCATTGCGCAAAGTAATAGCACATCTTTGTGTCGGGAGGAGGGTTAGGAGGATTACCTTGTGGTGGCAGGTGCCCTGTTGACGCTGCGATGCTTGCGGCGCCAATTGAGCCACTTGGTTCTCGAGCATTTTAATCATTTGCGTCCTTGGCTTGCTCGCTCTTACGCATTCTTTGCATCATTATCTCTTGTGACTTGGCCATCTGCATCATCATGGCCTTCAATTCACTCACTCAAATCAACAATGCGAGGGAGCGAGTTGAGCTGGTGGTGGGACAAATGGGGGTCTTTGGTAGTTAGGAGGGATGGTTGGAAATTCTTGTGGGGAGGGATGTAGGGTTGATTTTGTGGTGGTGGGTGGTTGGGTTTAGGGCGTTACAGTTACGGTAAGACAAGAGTGATCGATCGTAGCCAGGTTGGTTTTGGTAGGCGAGTTTTGGTTGTAAGATTGATATGCATAAACCTGCTCCTAGGGCACAACATACCCCGTAGAATAACCCGTATCATGCCCTGTGACAGCGTTCACATGAGCACTAGAGGAGCCACCACCTGTCATCATGCTAATTTGCGCAGTCAGTGCAGCAACCTGACTAGTTAACGCATTAATACTCCCCTTATCACGGTCGTCATGCGCGGACCGTGAATTCCCTCGCGGCTTCCCAAACTGAGAGGAATGAACTGCCATCTCCTCTATCAAGCCCCAAGCTTTGTCATCATCGACGTTATTAGCAAAACGTCCCTCAGCAGCTGAATCAAGAATAGCCCGACTCTCAGCATACAGACCATTATAGAAGGTCATGATCACCAACCAAGTACTAAGCCCGTGATGAGGACAATCTCTAATCAGCTTCTTATACCTGTCCCACGCCTCAGCAAGCGACTCGTCGTACGTTTGTTTGAAGCCCTGAATTTGACTTCTCATCTGATTAGTGTGTTCAGGAGGGTAGAACTTAGAGTAGAACGCAAGAGCTAGGCCATTCCAATCAGCTATACCCGCGGCCTCTTTATCAAGGTCTGTGATCCATTCTCGCGCTCGGTCTTTCAATGAAAAAGGGAACAGCATTTCCCTTATCTGGTTCTGGGTGATCCCGGCCTGCTTGATCGTGAAACGATGATGCAGTAAACACCTGCATGTGTCGACCAGGATCCTCGGTGGGATAGCCACCAAACTGGTTCCGCTCCACCAGAGTGAGAAAGGCGGGGCGGATTTCAAAGTTGCCCTGCAGCGTAGCGGGCATCGTGAATCCATTGGGAATGGATTCCGGTCTAGGAACCGAGTGACTAGAAAGTTTAGGCATAGTCACTGGCGGTGGAGAAACTGGAGATAATGGAGGTGTGTCCTCTTCGTAGGACGATTGCGTTGCACTAGACTCCGAATGCGACGCTTCCTCAATATCAATAATTCGAATTGCTTGTCTGCGTAACCTGTGTAGTGCTCGTTCAGGTTCAGGCTCAAAGGGAACTAGAGTCTGGGGTGACCTGCGCATAAACACAACTACACAAAACAATGAGAAACGGTCTCAAGGAACTAGGTTCCTTGAGACAAGAGAGAAAAACCTAACAAAAACTAAGCAAACACTAACTAGCTAACCGTCTCCCCGGCAACGGCGCCAAAATTGATGAGGGTAAAGTCGCGTCTCCTCAATCAAAATAACCTAAGGTCAGCTAACTGGGTAGCTAGTGGTAGTAGGGTCGAGATCCACAGAGAGAAGGAGTAGTCAAAGGGATGCTTAGCTATCTAGGTCAGTCTCAAGGGTGTGAAAGAGGGTGTTTTAAAGGTCTAGACTAAGAACGATAGGTAAAAGCTATGAAAATATGAATAAGAGGGAGATTAGGGCATTGGGGTCATATGACATCGATTCAGAACTCAACTCAGTAGGAAATTCAATCAACTGAAATCATGCAATTGGATTAGGTTTTGGGAAAACGCTCTCTCGAGTCAATTTCAACCTTAAGCAAATTTAGCGGGCTCTCGCTACGTACTAAATTCAACTTACCAATTACGCGTGAGTCTAGTTTCAATTAGGCTTTCGATCTTAAACTGAAACAACCTAAATTCAATTCAATAAAGGCGTCCCTAAATTCAATTGATAATTAAAACGCGCAGGAAGAAATCAATTGCACAAATTCAATCAATATAAACGATTAAAACATGTTCTGAATCAATATCACAATCACCCTAACCCTGATCGAGGAATTAGCTATGCATAATCAAAATAGAAGCAAAACAATTATAATAGAAAGACATAATGAAAGAGCAACAATGAATTAAACCTGGAGTAATCGGGAATTGCAATGTAAAAGATCGAGTCTTGCAAAAGTATTAAAGCTAAACTAAGGGGTTTTGCGTGTTTAAAAGAGAGGAAAAGTTATTCTAATTCTAAAGCAGAGAAAACTAATGAAAAAACATGAGTGAAACCCTAAGTTCGAATTGTATTTATAGGCCAACGAAATCCGGAGAAAATAAACAGCAGAACCGAGCGGTTCGTGCTCAAACCGATCGGTTCAGGGGCAGAACCGATCGGTTCACCTCCATGCCGAGCGGTTCTCTGGATCTCGTAAAGTTCCAGCAACTTTAAGCCTTGTTTCATGTATCCGGAACCTATAGGTTTGCTCTGAACCTATAGGTTTGACGTCCCAACTTGTCGTATTGACTCCGAATCGACTCTCGGGCTTCGTCTTGACTTCACGATACTCGATAATGCTCCATTTGACTCAGGTTTTAGCTCAGGACCGCCAAAACCTGCAAAATACAAACGAGGAACGACAGTATCGCAACATAAAGCAAATAGCTACTAATATACTAATGAAATCGAGTAAGAGCGAGCTAAATGCAACTATAACGGGGGCATATAAGCGATATAAATGACGTGTATCACATATTGTCTTTGAAGCCCGAACTAAAGTGGTGAAGTGAAATTTGAAGCCCGAATTGAAATGAGCTGAAAATAAGCTAGATAGAACAGGTCCTAAGTAAGGGGAAAAAAAAAGAGTATTATAAGGGGTTAGAAAAGATGTGGCAGAATTGAAATAATAATTAAATAGCTAATAGGAAAATGAGCAAGAGGAGAGGTTGCAGAGATTGGAGGGAAAATCGAGTAAAAGAAGAGGAGGCGAGGAGTAAGGTTAGATGGAGAGGAAGAAATACAAAAAAGAAGATAAAAGTATTCTTAGGGGTAAGAAAAGCAGAGGTGGATAAGTAAGTGATAATCGAAAAAAAAGTATTAAGTATATTATTGGAATAAATTTAAAAGGATAGGGAATGAGAAGGGTGAAAAGGTGGATAAGGAAAGGAAGAATGATACGGAGTAAGAATTATAGGTTAACATTAGATTTAAAATAAAGGGATGAGAAGGAGTAGCAAGAGGAATAAAGAATGAAATGAGGGAGCGTTATATTTGTATTGGGGAAAGGGAATGAAATCAAGAAAGGGAAAAAGTAGGAAAAGAATGAGATCACCCTAAATTTAGTTTGTTGTTTGATTGTTTATTAAAAGGAATAACAAAACTCAAATATGGACCCATTCTACCCGACCTGAGGCACCACCGGGAGGCGACTGGGTGGCAGCATGGTGGTTGTTATGATGGTGGTCAGAATCACAAACGTGGTGGTGAGTAGTGATGGTAAGTGAGAAAGTGAGTTAGAAGGAAAAAGAATTTCATTCTCTTGGGGTAGGGGATAGAAATTAGAGGGATTTAAAGGTAAGGGAGAGAATTTGATTCCCTTTGTTTGTCACAAGCAAACAATAAGAAAGGGAATCATTGACTTTGTTTTAGACCCCTTACCAAACATACCTTGGGAGTATTATTGAGAGTATAATTGGTAGAAGTATAATGCATGAGTGGAAAAAGGATAAATGGGAAGATCCGAGAACAACAATTATGCGAAGTACTAAATTAACAACCATACACGTTAGTGCTTCCACTAAACAATTAAATACTTCCTCCGTTTCGATGATTTGTGTACGTTTGCTTTATACACATTTATCAATGTGAGGAGAGAGGTAGAAAAAATTCTACGCCAAACAAATAAGGAGATAGAAGGATATGAAATCAAAATAACCTAATCGTTAAATATAACAACTGAATGGAACATCAACACTGCATCGTAGTTGAAAAAGGATATGAAATCAAAAACCACTTTTTCATGCCTCCTCCCCCTCCTCTGATCTTCAATCGTCCTTCCATGGTTTTTCTAGGGTAATGAGTAATGAGTAGTTCATACCGGTGGGCAATAAGAGAATAAGAAAGAGGAACAAAATAAGATGGAATAAGGGGATGATTATTAGGAGGAGAGGAAAAGAGGTTAACTATGATGAGAATAAAACAACAAAAGGAATACAGACAATATGAGAGGAACTCGAACAAGAGGAATTAAGGAGTATTCTGACAAATTTCAACTAAAAAATGTGAAAATAAATAAGTAATATTTCACATAAAAATACATTCAAAAACTATGTCAACTTGAGTATTTAAATTATGGTAACTTTTAGGCGTTATACTCAACTAACTGACATCATTCTGACATATTTCAATAAAAAAAATTGAACAAATAAAAATAATATATGACATAAAAAAAAAAAATAAAAAAAAACTATGTCAACTTGAGCATCTAAATTGTTGTACGAGTAACTTTTAGGCATTATAATCAAGTAACTGACAGAATTAAAAAACATCGGCTTGAGCGTCCACCGTATATGGTTGTGGAGTAAGAAAAATGTTATATGAGAGGTACGACAAGAGGAGTGAAGACGAACCGAAAGGTTGACGTTAAAAGGGAAAAACAAACTATTAGAGTATAAAATAGATCTTGGGCAACAATTTGTTGTTGCAGTTGATTTATAGCTAATTTTAAATTACATAGATGTTTAAATACATGGGAACACTGCATCATAATTAACCAGTCGTTCTGTTTAGATGCACATAAGCCACTATATAACAATGCTTATACACACATCATAATTCATTTTCCGGGAGAAAAAAAAGGAACAGCGCATAATCATCTCGCATTGGAAATGATTATTGCGTGTTATAATTTTGACATAAAAATATATCCAAAGGCTGCATCATAACTAACCAGTCGTTCTGATATTGTGTGTTATATGAAACCGTCGGGCATCCGGTGCTGTGTTATATGGAACCGTCTAAACAATGCTTCATATGTTTTCTTTTGAGTAAAACTTTATAAGCGCATTCTAATTACAATGTTAATTGTATACCTATTACTTTCTCAAATTTAACTCCAACGAACGCCTTCATGTCGCCTCAACTCCTACCACCAACTAATTAACCCGCATTGGGGGACTGTGCGCGCTAGCGCACAGTCCAACAACTAGTAAATCTTTAAAAGTAAACAAATTTAACTATTCATAAGAACAGTGGATTTGCTTGCCTCTACTAATTCTAACTAAGGCCAAACTTTTGGTTCCTCCCTCCTTGTAACTAAATACAGTTTGATTCCTCCTTTTAAGTTTTAACCATGCTTCTGCCATTTAGTATTCCTTTTTCCACACTCCATCTCCTGCTTTACTCTTCCTCCAATAGTCATTCCTTCATCCATTATTCAACACATCACTCATTCATCTCCACATAAATATACAAATCCTCCGTCATTCCGATTCTCATTTTTCATCATTCATCTTTTCTATTTCATTATTTTTTGTCGATTCAAGTTTTGATTGAATTTGTTTGTTGATTGAAATTCTACAATTTAGTTCCTGCTATGGTTTTATATTTAAAGTCGACGAAAATTAGGGCTTTAGTTGATCTCCATTAATGCTGAATTTTCGTGTGATCCTCAGAGGATCGACTACTCGACAAATCTCCATAAAGGCTCAGTCCCCCATGAGTGGGAGCTTCTTCAGTTCGCCCGACTTGGTAACACTGCTGTGCTTCTTGTCCTGACTAAACTTGGTATTTTTCAACTATTTCAGTTTTGATTGAATTTGGGTATTTGGGTTACATTTTCTTTCTGGTAGTGCTTATTATTATGCTTTCCATCTTCTTTAGTTTTGATTGAATTGACATTGTTCTTATCAGCCTAAGCAGCATAACTTACAATGGTAGGATTGAAGATGTGATTGGGAAAATGTTTAACAGCTTTTCTTTGGTTTTAATTCAGATTAAGTTTCTTTGTTTAAATTGGTGATTATATTACAAATTCATCTGTGGTGTCATTGGTATATAATCTGATTTTTTTTTTTTTTTTTTTTGTCTATAAGCCATTTAATTTGATTTGTTCCAGAAATATATTAACATTGAATTTCAGTTTTGCTCCACTGATATTTGTTTTCACTCTAACAACTCTCGAACTAACGTAGATCATTTGCTTATAGTGCATTCATTCTCAATCATACATATAGTCGCTGCATCATAAATGTTTATTTCGTATTTTGTATTAAACTCTAAACACTTAAATCATAAAACTTGCCCATTGCAATGTAATTTTGCTGCTGCTCTTTCTGCTCAACAGGTATGGGTTATGAGCGTGATCCCCGTTCATGCTCTAGATACGCTTCCTTATATCTACGAACGAGGTCTCTTCGGGGTTTATCATGATTGGTGTGAATCTTTTGGCACTAAACTGAGGTCTTACGGTCTTTTGCATGCAGATCATCTATTCCCACGTCTTAAGAACAGGTAAGTTTTTTCTCTCTCGCTCACTATAACGTCTTCCGACAAATCAACTTTTACCTGCTCTCTTGACCGTATATTTCGTAATTTTATGTTGTCGATGTTACAGATGTGACCAGCCGGTGGGAATAGTTGTCTAGATGGATCGTATCTTAAGGCCCGGAGGTTGGGTACTTGGGTAATAGTTCGTGATAAGGTGGTAGTGTTGGATGCACTACAAGAAATACTTAGAAATTTGAACTGGGACATTCGTATGCCGCTTGCTCAGGATAAAGAGGGCATTTTTGTTGCACAGAAAACGACATGGAGACTGTATCATCTTTTGGCCTTTTAGTACGACATCATTTCGCAATTGATTAAGCTTTACTCGATTTCATAGAACCACAGTCCGGTGTTCCCATTAGCAGTTTATCGTCAGATTTGCTAAGGTATGCAAGTTCACACTTCTTCTGAGTTCTAACTTTAGATTTTATTTTTGACTTCACATTGATTGAGTTACTTAAAAGTTAACGTTTTTTGCGTAATTTTAGCAGATTTAGCCAAATTGCAGCAGACCTAGCCACATAATCAAATCCAATTTTGACCCGAGAACCGGCCCTCAGTTGCCTAAGACCCACTCCCTTGAGCTCACGAGAAACACATCGAGCCACGTAGAGGAAAGGGATCTCACACCCATCGAGATTTTGCCATAAAAATAATGCAACACATGACAAGGCATAGTAATGCACTTATCACCGCCTTTCTCGAGAAAAACCGGCTTTCTCCTCATGTTTTCGGCCACACATCACGCATGTGATTGCATCAGCTGTGCGCTCTGCGAACAGAAAAAGGGTCGCTGCAGACGGTGAAGGGCACGCCACCCTTCTTCTTCCGCCATGGATTGACTTCTCGACGAAGTTTGTGAAGCTTCTCCTTTCATATCCACCATTATCGTTCTAGCTAAGCTGGATGATTGCCGCATTTATGGTAATCACACCCTCATTTGATGGCCGACTATTGTTATTGAGTGATTTTTTTTGTTGGTGGATTTTGTTTGATTGTTGTGATAATGTATTATATTGCACACAAGGTGTTTGTTGAAATGCATCAGTGACACTCATGATGAAATTAGGCGTTTTATTTCAGAATAAACCGGTAATTAGTTCCTGATTAAAGCTGAGATGTGCTAAGTGAATGATTAAATATCTTTTCCCGAAATGCAGGTATGACATTCTTGATATCCAAAGTTTAGAAGGGACACATATCTGTTGCCTCCACCAGCTTAGCCGTAAGTAGCTCTTTCATTTCTTATATACTGATGCAAAGTACATGAGAACAATATATAAGTTCAATCACTTAACTTACTGATTCATATTCATCATAACTACTAGGATGCCACACTCACATCTTCAAACTTTTCCTATCTTTGAAAACCATCCTGACTTTCCCCAAATTCAGTGAGCTGAGTGCTCAGAGCTATGATATGTGACAGATTTCACTTTTGTAGTAAATTCAACCATGCTTTTTATAATATTGATTGATATGACATTGGTTGTTCAGAACTACGTGATTGGTTCATCGACAGATTAAGGAGTCTATCTTCTGCATTTCTACCCGACTTCAGGTCCCCCGTCATGTGGACTTCAGGTGAAAATTCTTAAGACCTCGAACTTTTGTTTTCTCACTTGAATGTTCTTATCCAGTCCCTAAATTTTAATTGATTTTCAAAATAATGTAGAGTAGAGATCGTATGTTTCATTGATTGTCGCTCATAATCAGTAGCTCATCATGTTATTCCAATAAATTTGAGTAAATTTGAGGTAAATCCACGGTGATTCTGGTTTAATTTCACCAATTTGTGATTGTTTCCAGAAATTTAGTCACTGAATTTTGATTTATGTTGAAAATGTTTTAAAAAAATCAGAACTTTCATCGCTCGCATCAACAGCTCAGGCTGTTTGTATCCCGTAATATGGAGTAAAATTGACGTTTACAATGTGGAATAAATATGGGCATGAGAACTTCGGAAGCGTGAGCCAAGAGAGCAGTTGTATACTTTAAAGAGCATGCAAGCAACATATATCTACTCCTTTACCCTTCATTTTTATTCACTAAATTTTATTTAGCCGTAAGTTTAATCGTGATGTTTGCCTGCAAAATTGGTAACAATGATGTCATTGAACATGTCCTCTGGCGTATATGATTTGTTGAGGTTTTGGTTGCAGGGGTAAGGAAGGGACATGAGAGACAACTGACGGTCAGTAGCGCTCGACGATGGTTGCCGATGAGTGAGGTCATCGACAAGGAGGGTAATCGCAGGAGGGAGGATAGAAGTCGAACAGTGGGGCTGCGGGTGAGAGAAAGGTTGACGCATGTAGCACAATGGGTACGAGCGAAGAGATGGCATTGGTTTGATCATTTGATGGACGTCGATGCTTGGTGGTGGCGAGGTTGATGAGTATAACCCATGGATGAGGTGGATTATTGGTGAAGAGAAAGAGGGATGTGTGAGACACTAGCAGGCTGCACGGGTAATATGGTCTGTTTTTTATAGGGCCAAGTAAACTGACTGTGAGTATAACCCGTCGAGGATTAGTGTTAAATCGCTCATGATAATCTGTCATTGGTACGAATCTTATTGAGAGTTAAGTTTATCCTTGATTTTTTTTTTTTTACAACAGTAGGCATCAAAAAACAATATCAGCAAACCATGGGTTTTCAGCCATAAATAGATTACCTTTGTACAATTGTTCGTCTTAACTATATGTTCAACGTACTTATTGGCTTCGGTACCTCTTTTTTTGGTTATCTCTTTGCTTTCAACTCTTTTAAGCTGAAATTTTACATAGAAAAAAATAGTTGTGTACAGCTGTGCATCAATTTTCAATGTTTTATTAATTTCGTGCTTTGAGGTATCCTTTATATTTGCCATTTAGGTAGTCCATTTGTCATCTATTACGCGCTGAGAATTTTGCCACTTCGAATTTACAGAGCCTTTGTTCATAAGAACAGTAAACAAGTCTGTTGTACTTCTGCCTTAACTACTGGGCTAAGACGTGTTTGCGACAGGGCGACAGTTGTTTGAGATTTTACTAATTTTCATTGTTTTTGTGTTTGTGTGTGTACAGATTCCTGCATACTACTGAAATGTGTCTGGTAACGGAAAGGCAGATGTGATCAGGGCTGTGGCAGATTTGGCACCACCGACTAATGTCGAGAAACATGCGAAGAAAATGGAGGAAGGTGTGATTGTTAACAAGGATAAGCCCAAAGAGCCGTACACTGGTCGATGCCTTCTTAACACTAAGATTATTGGTCATGATGCTCCCGGAGAAACCTAGCACATGGTTTTCTCCCATGATGGTATACCGCTCTCTAACTATTACTATAATAGTACGAAGTTATGAACATTTGCTATTATTTGACGTTAGTAAGTGGAATTTATTCGATGATTGGTTGAGATATAAACCGTAGAGCCTGGGGTCATGTTTAGTTTCATTTCTGTTTATTATCTTTTTATCACGAGGTCTCAAGCTAAACAGTAAAATTTACAGATCAAGTCTAGCAATGTAAACTGTCGCCTGTTTGAACTCATGTGCTGTCTTTATCCGCGATCCTTCTGTTGCACGATTTCTGCTACAACTGCGCTAAACTTGCAGGCGGTATTTTCACGTTTGTGCAGGAGAGATTTCATACAGAGAAGGTCAATCAGTTGGTGTGATTCCTGACGGTGTAGATAAGAACGGAAAATCTCACAAGTTGAGACTTTACTCCATTGCCAGCAGTGACCTCGGAGACTTTGGTGAGCCAGTAGCCGCAGTAAGACACAGGATGCAAGCGTTATCTTGATGCCAAAACTGTGAGCGCCAAACTCCACTAATCGTGTAATATTGTTTTAATTGTTATTTCAATCTATCCAAAACTTGAACTGATTTTTTTCGGAAAATTGGATGTAACACGTGCATACAGGTTTCTCTGTGTGTGAAACATCTCGTCTACACCAATGACGCTGGAGAAGTTGTTAAGGGAGTCTGCTCGAACTTTTTGTGTAAGATAATAATAGCTCAATCACATACCAACTAGACTCTGAAAACCTATCAATTATCGACTTCATAAAAGAAATATGAGTCGATTTGCAACAAACATGTTACTCTGTGCAGGCGACTTGAAACCTGGATATGAAGTGAAGCTAACGGGACCTGTCGGTAAGGAGATGTTGATGCCAAAAGACCCTAACGCAACCATTATTATGGTGAGTTTGATACTTCGATTCATTAGTTTGTCAGTGCTCTGATGTTAATTTATGTAGAAATGCATCATATGTAGTGTCTGATAAATGATTTTGATCTATTTGGTGTAACTTGGGCCGAATCGTATCGCTTCTTTCCGTTCATTCTTGTGGAAAATGTTCTTCGAGAAACAGGAGAACTACAAGGTGAGTTGAATTGGCTTGAATCGCGACTTTATAATTTGATCGTATGAGAATAGTAATTTCGATAAATCAATGATTGTTTTTTTTATTGTACTTCAACGGCTTGTCGTGGCTTTTCTTGGGTGTACCGACAAGCAGTTCGCTGCTGTAAAAAGCGGTGAGCAAAGGTTCTGTCGTAGATGGTCATGAGCTTGAATCGAGACAAAATTCTAAAGCACGATTTCTTTGTTCTCGGGAATTCGAAAAGATGAAGGAGAAGGCTCCAGAGAACTTCAGACTAGATTTCGCGGTAGGCAAAGAGCAAACCATTGACAAGGGCGAGAAAATGTACATTCAGACACGTATGGCACAATACACTGAGGAACTATGGGAGTTGCATAAGAAAGATAAAATGTACATCTACATGTGCGGTCTTAAGGGCATGGAGAAAGGAATCGATGACATTATGATTTAGTTGGCTGCCAAACACGGTAAAACTCTCCAAAACCTATATAAATTTTATTTTCGATGTTTTCTGCACAGTTTCAACAGCGAACCACGCAAAATCGATTTTATGAATATTTACATTGTCGTCTATTTTTTTTGTTTTTCCAAGCATCAACTGGATCAACTACAGGAAGCAATTGAAGAAGGTAGAAAAGTGGAACGTCGAAATCTACTAAGAAGCTGTACATATAACTTCACAGTTTACAATATCATGTTTTTGTATTTTATAATTTGTCACTTTTCTACTGCATTGTATTCTATAATTTGTTCGTAAATCGTATTGATACTGTCAATGAACAATAAGCCAAATCGAGTTGTAGTAGCAATTACCAGAAAGCTGAGTTTTCGGAGAATACGTGTTAAAAGTTGCTGTTGTGGTGAAACTTGGTATCAAACATTCATATATGTGGAGGAGTTCATGAATGAACTCTTAATGTTGCTCTTTTAAAGCATATTGCAAATTGTAAAGCCATTTCATTCAAAAAGAAAGTATTGTAAGGGGTAAGGAAATAGCAGGGAGAAGATAAAATAGAAGGAAATAAGTAGTATGGAGGAGGAAGAGACTAGAAAATAGGTGGAAATGGAGTGAGAGAGGATGAGGCGAAGAGAATAGAAACAATAAGAGGAATACGAGTATTATAAGAGGTGATGAAAGAAGACGCAGAAGAGTAACAAAAGATCAACAATTCCAAAAACCGTCAATATTGACACGTAACACATTTTTCATTTTTTTCAAAATCAATTTTGTTTATTTAGTAACATTGCGCTCAAAGGTTGACCAAGTTCTACAAGCACAATCTGCTATATACAGTTATAACTTCGTACATCACCGACACTTTCCAGCCAAAAGCAACAATATTTACTTTTGAACTTTAAATAGTGATACAAGATGTGTAAAAAAAAAAGAAAAAAACGAAATACTCCGTACTATACTCGCAACCTTACATGTCTATGCTTCTAAAAGATAGTTAAATTGAACAAACATTAGAAGACATTCAGCTCGAGCCACCACAATAACCCAAAAACACCCATCGTGATTCCTGCATTGGTTTCATTTCCAGAAAAACGGTTCGTTGCCATACAAATTTAGTCACAACAATATCCCTAACAAAATCACCCGCATTGGGAACGTGCGCGCTAGCGCACGTCCCAACAACTAGTTTCCTTAAATCTACACTTTTTTCATGGAACTCCAATAATAACGCCCATTTTTCTTTGTTTTTCTTGTACTATTTTTATTTCGGGCAAAAAGGTAAAGTCGAGGAAGTAATCGTATATCATTTTCACATAAAAATTTGAGGACCGAAAAATTTCATCCGTGTCCCTAGATTTTTTTAGCCCAAGATACTTTCAATTCCTGGATCCGCCCCTAGATGATATACTACTGTTGATGATTTACTATCGTATTTAAAATGTTGTACTGGTTTGGGGATGATTTACTACTGATTTCAGCTTTGTTTGTTGCTGATTTACTACTGCTGATGTATTCTAGTTTTCTTATTTGGTTTTGTTTCGGAATAAATATTATGCATAAAGGCTCACAACAAATCGATGATATTAAACCTTAATGGTTTGAGAGGAGTTATGATTACAATGTCATTTACACATCACAAAACTGATTTCTTATTTCTTCAAAATTGGATTTAAATTGTCTCAATTTGACGCAACCTTATTGGTGAATTTTTGTTTGTAACTGTTTATCGTTCACAACTCAATGAAATAAATTCATGCTATGGTTTGAGGGTTGTCGAACTGATTTTTATTGTTCTTAAATTGACACCAATATTGTGATGGCTCAATTTGACGTTTTAAATCTGAACAACTCGATGATATGAATCCAAAGTGGTTTGAGAGTTGTTCCAAACCTAGTCATTACGTTGCCAAATGTACACTTATCTAGTGATGGCTCAGTTTGATGGACTCGTATTTGGGTTATGTCGGAGGCGTAAATTAACGTTGTCACATTGAACTAAATATTTGAGACGCCTCAATTTGAAGCAACCTTATAGGTGTAAATATATATTGGTGACGATATTGATTTCATCAATTCAACGATATAATTCCATACTAGGTCAATACCCGTGCATAAATGCACGGGTATGTATAGACATATTTATTAGTTAACTGAAATAAATTAATGACTTAATTAAATTTTTTAATTAAAAATAAGGATAATGATAATATAATTATCATAATCAAATTACTATATTTAACCCGTTCAAGCCATATTTGTTTACATGGATCAACAGTCAGAATCCAATAAAAATGTTCAACCCGTCTTAGGATTAAAAAATATTATCAAAATATAGGCTAGTCTGGTGTTCTTCTGTAGCTATAGTAATTTTATTTTAAATTGTATAATTGGGCAACATCATTTTAGTATGAATTGGAATTATATTGAATAAATTTATCATAAATGTTGGAGTAAACGAATTAGGATTGGCCTATTTGCGAAAAAAAACGTGTTAAGCTTAATGTAGATATTAATCATAGAACATATTTATATTATTATAATATTATGTATGAGTTTTAACATTTACAGAAATCTTGATCAAATAGAAAATAGAAAGATTTTTAAAGTTGTTAATTTTAAATTAAACTAACCCGTGTCAAAATTTTGATTTAATTACGTTAAAGGCTATAAAATAAATTAATAGAATGAAATACAATTAAATTTTTATATATGGAGGCAAAATGAAATTAGAGAAAATACTTTAAAAGATAAATAAGAAATATTTGTTAAAGATATGATTAATTTAAAGTGTTCAATGGTCAGAACTCATATAAAAATATATAATTTGTAAATGGAAAATCTATATAAAACAATAGTTCATAGTAAATAATAAAAATTATCTTCCTAAATTAAATATTTGAATTAAAACAATAGTTCATATACTTATTTTAAGTAACAATAAGTTATAAAATTGTAGACCAAATAAATGCAAAAAATATTATGTAAAATAATATAATATTGATCAATTTAGAAAACATAACAATGTTAAATTAGGCATGAATAGTTTGGCGGGAAAAATTTCTGGGGATGGTTTTTGCTTTATATAATTAATATAGATTGGTATGAGGATTGATACAATAGATTCACAAGTTAAATTAAAGTTCGTACATTATAATTTCTTCCAAAATGTTGCAATTTTTATGTCGTGGTTACACCTTAAACAAACACTAACACAATAGTGATATGTTTATGTTGTAAACACAACTACAAATATCGATACTAAAGACTAGTACACCTATTTCTATTACATAGTCAAACATTTAGATTGTAACCTAAATCATCAATGATCTTCTCAATCCCACTAGTTTCTCCTATTTCAATCAACATTTCCACACACTCTTTCACAGTAGTATGATTCACACTTAAGTTTGTTGGAAGTAAACTTTGTTGTTGTAGACGATCTTTGCTCATATGTGAGACTGAAAAATTGTTATGACCCTTTGCCTTCATAATCTCCACCATGACTGATTGTAGAGTTAAGAATATTTTATTTAGCTTCGTAGGACAATAATCAACGTAAGCTTTCTCCACAGCCCCGACTAATTCATCCACATTAGTAGCTGAAATTTCACTTTGTAGAGATTGTATAGCTCTACAAAAAAAACCAAATCATTTGTGTTAAGCTTAGGGGAATTTGGTGGTTGAAAAACTAATTCGATATTGAAACCGTCTTCTATTGCCGCTTTTCTAAAATCCGGGTCGTCGTTTGTGAAGTGGGGTCTTACATTATCTTGCTGTATGAGTATGTGTTTGCTGCTTGTTGATGACCATTTCGCTTTTATAGCTGGAATTACTTTCTCGATAATACATTGTTTCGTGACTTGCTTTGTGACCGAGTCAATCGATTTGGTTTCAATTGTCCCCGCTGCCCGATTCTTGCTACTTCTTTGAGTTGGTTGTTCAATTGTGAAAGGAAAAATTTCAATTTTACCATCGAATATTAACTCACCCCCGTCACCATAGACGGGTCTACTTACTGCACACAAGAACATTACTTTAATCATAAATCGCTTTGATTTGCATGCTCGGTAGGGCGGTTCTTCGCCATCAGCAAGATAATATTTTTGATTTACTCTTGAAAGGTAGAACCACTTCTCGTCAATATGTATCACATTTATCATATCTTTGAACTGTATATTCACTTCTTCACCTTGACCTTCCTGATGAACACTTTGTTGGACCTCAAGTGAATTGAGGCAAAATATGATTCGGTTAATCTTGTTTACATCCGTTAATAACGTATGTAATGGACTTGAATGCGGCTTAAGTAGGCCTTCAACCACCCATTTATAACTGTTCCGACAGCAACTTTTGAATGTTTTGCAACATGTTCCATCGAGCTTCTTTCCGAGAATTTTAGGGATTTTATGAACTCTATATTTGGCAGCACTCTTTTCTTATTTGTATTTCCGTATCGCTTGCTTTTAACGTTTAAACTTCCCGCTAATTGAATTGTTTGTGCGCGTTTCCAGATTTCGGTGATTGTCGTTCGGTGCACATTCCATTTCGCAGCTGCCTCGTTGACCGTACCTCGTACAAGATGTCCGTCATTGCATTTCTCCAACAAGAAGGTTGCCACATCCCGCCCTTGGATTTCAGATAGACATTTCTTTTGACGTTCGACATTATTCATTTTTCTGTAATTTTTTATTTTGGACTGTATATGGACTGTAAAAGGACTGAACTCTTATTTTTTTTTTTCTACTGTTTGGATGGTTTTCTACGTTTTTCAGATTCTTACAGAAATCTGAAGTGGAATCGACTTTTATGGAAAAGTCAGTTTGTAGGAAGTTTTTTTAGTGGTTTCGCTTTTCGGATGTTGGATTTGTTTAGATTTTTGTTTTAAGTTGAAAAGGTTTAAATGAACAGAAATTATGCAGGTTTAAGCCAAAATCTGACTTTATAACTGCTGTAAACAGCAAAAGTAGGGTCACAAGTAAAGATGGAGGGAAATTAAAAAATTCGAAATTTTGGTGTTGGTGGGAAAAAAAATCTGAAAAAATTGAATTTAGAGGGAGAGGTTATCACCTACTTGTTTGTTTAATCTGCCTTACAATTTGCTCTATTAAAGCCTACTTGTACCCTTAATTATCATGACCTCATGTTTTCTTAATAGTAGTGTAATGACATCATGTTGGGAATGGATGTAAATGAAGGGAGTACAAATCTTATGCATATCACTACCAAGTCACCTGAAAATGGTCAAAATTTCCAATAAATTTGACGTAAAATACCCAATTTACTCTTACTAAATATCTTTGTTGTGTTAGGGTAACCAAATAACGAGTGATAAAACAGTCAAACGACATATTTGCTTTGGTTTAAATTGGATTTTCAGGCAAAGTGGTATCATTATGAATAAAAAATGCGTTATAAGGTACTTATTTGCGAAAAAAAAGTTATATAAGGTAGTTATTTGCAAAAAAATTGGTTTTATAAGGTAGTTTTTTTTTGTAATTTTGTCTAAAATGAACTAAACTAACTAATTATTTGAATTAAATTGAATGGAGTTAAAACTAACTGAATTTAGATTATGGTGCGTTTGGATAGGTGGATTTGATTTGAAATTTTGGATTTGATCCAAATGACTTGTTTGGCAAAATACAAATATTTGGATTTGGAATTGAACAAAATCCATCCCTACACCAACCCAAGCTTATATTTAGTGATTTCAAATTCTACCTCCACCCCATGTCATTTGCAAATTTCACATTTCACAATCAAAATTTGAAATGTGAATTTTCAAATCAAATGACTATTCCCAAACACTACCTTAGGTAATTCCTCATTCTTTACCGAAATGGGAAAATAATAAGACAAAAGAACCCTAACCCTAAAAATCAAACGACAAATTCCCAAATTAATTTCCTTGCAAACTTTCTAACGCCTCCATCACTTCACTCACAATTTATCATCGATCATCATCGTCGTCATCATATTCATCTAATTCTACTGTTCATCTTCCTCCGTCAGTGGTAGCGCGTGCGCAGCCAGCACCACCGCAATCCGCCATAGACACCGCCGTCAAACTCTTGGCTAAGTCGTTTAAGTACGATCATCTTAAATTGGTTATCAAATGCGTGATCTTTGTAATTTCATCATCATTTCAAGGTAACATGGTCTATGTTCGATTTCTGTGTGTGTTTGTTCCTTACAAACTTTTTCCCCTATATTTTGATTCTTATCAATGGAACGTTGTCGTTTTATTATCGTAGATGATGGGAAATTTTTATCCTGTTTCCGCCGTTGAATGAATCGAGCTGTTTTTTTCCTCTGATTTATGGTGTATAATGGTTGCATTTTCATGCTAATGAGTATTAGCTTTTGTTTGAATTTACGCTGTTTTTTACCACAAGCGAATTGTTTAAGGCGCTTCAATTGCGTATATGCAGTGGTGTATAACTCACACATTTAATTTTTGTTTTGTTTTGTTTTGTTTTGTTTGTGTATTATGTTGGGATGATTAATGACAATGGTAGAGTATATGCAATGGTGTATCTTGAGCTCGATTCGAGGGGGTTCGAGTTTACGAAAACGAAAATTTAATTTGCCGCCTAAGTATTGAATAATTGTTTATTAGTGAAATGGGTTCATATAAAATTAATGTAAATAGAAAAATACTCAGTAGTAAACATATACGGAGTATATATATCTACAAATAATATATTTGAAAAACACTTTAAGAATAAAAAAGGGCAACGAAAAAGAAAAATGGAAGATTTGTTTGTAGCCAAAATTGAACTCACAACCTCTTATATGTAAAGAGCATTCGATAAATATTTATTTTCGGATCTTAGGGAATTCAAATGCACCCCCTTGAACCCTTTTGGCGCCGCCCCTGAGTATATGTAATTTTGCCCAGGACTCGTTACGACCATGTGTACATTATTTTTAATTTAACTTATGATTGGGTTGGGTTTAGGAGAGTGGAAAGGTTCGAGTTATACATGGAGTCGTAACTTCACAATAGCCCCGGCATTCTGCCCACAGTCTCACAGATGTCTGTCATTAACTCAAACCTCTTTGACTGGGTACACGTCCTCACAAACTCTTCTTAATCACCTGTGCTCCGATAGACTGGTTAGACTACCTAGAATGAGTGCAACAACTACTTTTTGTATTATCGCTTATTAAAGTCGCAACATGGAAATAGCTGATGTCATACGAAAATATTTGTCCTGTTGAAACTTTTTTCATTATGTTAAATCAAATGGGTAAATATAAATAAGATGGAGGGAGTATTTGCTATATTGTCTTTCAGCCCATCTTCCAAAAATAGGGAATATTGATGACTTGGACATTGAGTCTCATGTGCCTGTTAAGTTGAGTTTGCAGAATGCGTTGCTAGTTTCTCAAGCAAAGTTACCAAGCACATATCCTTTTGCATGTAAAAGTGCTCTGTAAAGTGGTGCTTACTCGACTTAGCTGATCCCTCTTAAGAATAGTAGATTTCTTCTTGTCCTTTTTTTCCTAGAGGCGTGGGGGGTGAGGAATTCCACTCAATTTAGGTACATCAATTGTCGATGTGAAGCTGTTACTTTGTAAACTAGGGCTCCATAACTTTTCTCGATATATACTACTCCGTACTTCCTCCATTCAACTCCATTTTGTGCATATTACAATATATAAATGAAAATATAGTCATGTGTGATCTTGTTAGATTTGTCTTCTTAGATATTATCGTTGCAATTTGTGTCTTGAGTAGTGTGAAAAAGCAAGTGCACAAACTGGAGTTGAATGGAGGAGTAATAATCTTTTGGTATTGTCTTTCAGGTTTTTCTATCAAGAGGGACTTTGTTTGTAAGATTTCATCACGTAGGAATTACTTCTTGCTCAACATGAGCACATCACACACGAATGAGGAGGTAAGGCCTGTGACTTTCAAAAGTGTGTTATAATTTCTGTATGGACATTTTTTAACGGAGTTGTACTGCTTGATCAGGCAGCAGTTACTGCTGTGGGATATGAATCTCCCGATTCTCCTGATTCCGGTTATAGTAGCGGTGTGTTCCACTGGAATGGAGATGAAACACGAGACCCACCTTTTGCTCCTCCGCACTTGCAGCATACACTGACAAGCGGCACTTCAAGCAGAGAAACCACAGGGGCCATTCCCGTAACACAATATACGACTGTAAACCATATGTACATCGAAAATAGAGAGGCCCCAAGATCTGTTGTGTCCCTTGGTAATACATATCGCTTCCGTTCCAAGTTTGTTACGGTCGTTCTTTACATGCCTGTGCAGAGGGGAAGCCACAGTTAACTGTATAGCCACATGGGTCTGTTTAAGTATGTATTGCCATTTGCCTCAATTTATTGTGGAAAGCCGCAACAGCATTCAGCGCGGATATCTCACAGTAGATTGATGGAGTATTCTATTTTAGCTTAATGGATTACGTAAGATTATTGATTACCACAAATGTTTTTGTTTTTTTTAGGGGGGTCGTTATTTTCAAATCCGTTTGTTTGTGGAAGCGGACTTGTGTTGATATATTTCTTGCAAAACAAAATTGTAACGGGTGATGTTATGTGATCTGATCGATGTGCTGTTAACCTTTAGGCAACCTTTTAGCTACGTAGCTCAGGAATCTTCGCATGTAATAAGGTTTCGTTGGACTGATGTATTGCTCAATTTAAAAATGCTAATGTTGGACACTTCTCTGCAGTTTTCTTTGCTCTTTTACAAATATTTGTGAACATCAACATTATGCTCAGTAGTGACCATCGTAGTTGTAACACATAACCTGATCCCATATTTAACGAGTTATGTAGTATATCGTGCTGGGCTTATTTCATTTGTTGTTATACTCGAACTATGAACACCTCTTGGCTCCACCCAAGTCTTGGGTTGACAGTGAATGATGGTACCAAATGCTTGTTCAGGGTCATTTCTACCGGCATTTGACCAATATAAAGTACTCCGTATTTCTCAATAGAATGGAATTGGCAGATTTAAACATATTTAAGCGCAAAAATTGGATGAAATGTACAAAATCTTTAGGTTTCTGGTCCAACTAATTGCGACAAATACTTCTCATCAGTGGCCTTCACTAACATCTTAATCGTCAAACAATGTCAAGGATAGCAGACAGACGTTGAACACGAACCAAAACCAATGAGCTTAGTAATTGGATCATGATTCAAAAGTGAAACAGAGATTTGCAGACAATTACAACGCCAACTGCTCGTGTCAGGGAATTGCATGTAACTACGATGCCAGCTTTCTGTGACACTGAGATTTACAGAAAACTAAGATGCAAGCTCTTTGCGACTCTGAGATTGCAGGAA
Organism: Dianthus caryophyllus; assembly: GCA_023091065.1. NCBI lineage: Eukaryota > Viridiplantae > Streptophyta > Magnoliopsida > Caryophyllales > Caryophyllaceae > Dianthus > Dianthus caryophyllus. Next base: position 14,307,616 of record CM041520.1, read on the forward strand.
CCTACAACTCTAGCTTTCCACTTCCGCCACAAGTACTACAAGATCGTGCAGATGAGCACTTTGAGCAGTAGCTCCATTTCCTTGGAAGTCTGTTTATGTCAAAGAAACTTCAGTGAGTGCTACGAGAAGCTCATATACAACAAGGATGTGACAACAAACACACCAGTAAATCAACACAGTTTACCCATGCATTTATCGACAAGCTTAAGCGTTCAAAAGACTGATACATGACATGAGGCAAATAGGCAATACACTAAACAGGGCAGAGAATTTTCGGATACTCATTCCTATCGTTGTCCCATTCATCCCTCCTGACAAACCACTGAATTAACAAATTTTCGTTCATTTTTCTTTCTCAAAAAAGGTGAGCGTCTGGGTAAGAGATAGATGGGACGACATAAGATGATACAGCGAACGGGAAAGAGGATTTTCAAACGGCAATTGAATTGTCGTATTGAGAGGAATTAGCATACCCTGATGTAAAACGAGTAGCAGCATCGTTTGAGGCCTTTCTTGCTCTCTCGGCTCTTTCTTGTGACAGTTTCTGAAGCACAAAGCCCTCTCCTTTGCACTCGGAGCAGATACCGGAACCACCACAGTCTTCACATTCTCTTACAGGTGTCTGACTTAATTCAAACAACACTCTCGTCAGTTTTACGATTTCATAGAAACATTACAGAAACACCAACCCATCTAAATTTTACGGCGTAGTATCTTATTCATTTAGGGAAAAAAAAAACAAAACTATATGCGTTTTCAATGTCGTGAGGTAGTAGGCAGTCAATTTAGTTCCTTACAAAACATTGCAACAAAACCAACGTCGTAAATAATATCAACCATTGTTGAGTAAAATTGGCAGCACGTTTTGTATAAACAAAGTACGAGTCATTCAATGCAAATTACTGATGGAACTTCATCAGTACATACCTTTTCTCAGACTCTTTAGTTCTTTTCACTAAAAGGACAGCCGCTGTACCAACGACCGTTGCGGCCACAGCCACCGTCACCACGGTTTCGGGTAATGTTGCTGATGTTCTTAACAATGTTCTTCTGTTTCCTTGCAATTTGGGAACCTTGGATTCTACATACTTGATCACAATTATGACATATAAAGACCAAAACTTATCATAAATAGAAAGAAACATGCTTATATGTACAGCGAAGACATTTCATTAGAAAAGTATGTAAGAAATTTGCTAACCTCTCAAGTGTGAGATACTTAACAATGGATTTTGTAACGCGAGCTCCATTACGTAGGTTCCTTGCTTTCAACCTTTGTCTTCCTTCACCTACTTATGAGTGATAACTTATCCTCTTATCTTTTTGGACCTCTACTTTAAATTTCAGGGGTTTTTTTGGATGGTTAAGATTATAGGCAAATGTTATGATAAATTATGTACTTTGACCAATTGTTAAATTAATCCATTTAAGTTTCAAATATAGTTACGGTTAGGGTGTGTTTGGTTGGTATCGGGAAAAGAGAAAAGGTATGAGAAAGGAAAACAAGGCAAAATGAATAGAATTCCCTTTCATTAAGACGCTTGTATGATTTGAAACACATGGGGAATAGTATTTCATAGTAAAAATTAAACAAAGCACTGGTGGTGGTATTTGGTGTTGGTGGTAGTGGTGGTTGGAGGTGATAGTGGTATTTGGCGGTGGTGGTAGTGGTGGTTGGTTGTGGTCGTGGTGGTGGATGGTGGTGCTTGTAGTAGTCGTGGATGGTGGTTGCACTGGTAGTGGTGCTTGGCGGTGATGGTTGTGGTGGTTGGTGGTGGTTGTGTCCGTGGTCGTGGTGATAATTGGCATGGTGGTTGGCGGTGGTGATAGTGGTGGTTGGTGGTGATAATGATGTTTCGTGCTAGTGGTTGTCAAGTCAAATAGGCAGGGCCGGCCCATAAATTTTGGAGGTCCTGTTCTGATTTGTAAAATGCGGCCCTAATTATTTGACCGAAAAATTATATAGAATTGTTTGAATATGTTCGATTTTAAAAAATAAAAGAAAATAACACTAAGACGGTTAAACCTTAGTGGCTTGTATGAAAATTATAGTTCTTACCAACTATACCATTACATTTTGTTGCTATATTTAGCTCCAGTTTAATTTTTAACCCCATAACATATTATAAGTTTTAATAATATGGGGCCCTTATTTTTGGGGGCCCTGTTCGGAGAACCTAATACCACGTACATTAGGCCGGCCTTGCAAATAAGTGTCATAAGGGAAAGGAAATCACATACTTTGGGGTATTGGTGAATGAAAATAAAGGGTTTTGGGATTTGAGAGGGAAGGAAGAGGGGAAACGGAATGAAAAAAATCAATCTTGAGCCTCTAACTATCCCTTTCCTTTTCTTTTAGACTCTAAACCAAACACCCACTTGGAGTATAAAATCAATCTTGAGCCTCTAACTATCAACTATTTTGTATTCATCCACATGTTCTACTCATTGATTCCGCATTAAGAAAAACATTTAAAAGATGACTCTTGCTTAGGCGTTTATGTCACACATGTCTTGCTTGTATCTTAATATCGTATGAGTCTGAAAAAGGGTTACAGTGTTCGTTGTTGTAGAAATTAGTAGACGCTCTTTCTGTATCGATATTTCTCCTTCAACTTTCATTACCCGCCGAGAGTTATGGTTGATTGCCACTCTTCGGAATATTTCGTGACAATGCTCCTCAATTGTGTCATTGGCACGTGAATTGTGCCATTGAGAACTGATGATTGTTAAAAAGAAAAAATTGGTCCATCAAGAACCGTGATCTAAAAGACATCAAAACTATCTTTGTGTTTTTCTGCCCTCGCTAGATGAATTTCATTGCATTTTGTATCACCCTATTCGAAAGAGGTGATTCAGAGCGCTAATTCTTTGAAACCATATCGTTACCCTCAGCTCCCATTCAACCTGTCATCATCTTGACATCCCTTCAATAAACCATCACTCGCACAGGGGCGAACTTTAAGCTCACTTTGATACCCTATGCCTGACGACGAAGTGGCAGTTTCTATGGCTTTGGGGCCCTACCGCTTAGAAGCGGTAACTCTACAATGTATCATACGGTCGATAAAAATCATAACATTTTTCCTCTATCTATAATTTGCATCAGTGCAATAGATACATCAAATTCACTTAAAAAAATAACTAATGAAAGTGGAAGACAATTTTAGACATCTAAGCGCCCTAACATGGTCAAAAAATATAAATAATCATGTAAATCATGGTTAAACAAAGAATTCAACGTTCAAACATTAGGAGAACATTGAAAATCAACATTCCACCATGGGGAGGAAGTTGAATTCCAAAGTCCATTCATGTGGATAGCGTTGAATTCCAACATCCAATCATGATCGTCGAACGTTAGAATTTAACGTCCACCCAATAGCTAACTTTAATTTCATTGTCTTCTCCCTTGATGAACTGTAACTTTCAACATTCCATTTCTTCTCGAGCTCATAAAATGATTGTAATTAAAAAAAATGTATTGACAAGCTTTTCTCGACTCAAGTAATCGGGCCCGAACCCGAACAAACCTAGTCACGTAGGAATCGAAATTATTGCAATTGAAACGACCTGATGGAAACTTAAATATTTTAAACTAAACAATTTATCAAAAATTATTGATAACCAAACCCCAAATAATCTGAAACTTATCATGTACCAGTAACATTTATCAAAAAATTAAATTTTGAAGCTAAGCAATTTATAATTTTAAAAAAAAAAAAAAAAAAAAAAAAAAAAAAAAAACTACGAAATTGAATAAGAAATTATGAAAAGTTGAATTTTTTTAATAAATTTATAACATTAAAACATACGTCATGCATAATATTCGATGTTTTCATATAAGGATATAGTTAAAAATTCATATACTAGTTTCGACAAATATTGAAATTAGTCTTTAGCGCCAAAATATGACACCAGTTAAATAGTGACTTAGTCTGATACAAAGCATATTGAGCCAAAAAATTTGTTTAGATGATCCAACTCGAGATCGCTTGAAACTTACCTGACTGCTACAATGACCCGATATGACTCAAACCCGTCCCGACTATTCTTACGACCCAATAAGACCTGAATTCGATACAACCCGACTTGAATAACCCAATTGCCACATCTAAAAACAATACAAAAACCCTATTCAAATCAACAACCTGAGCAAACAAACAATGACAAACTATTCAAAAGAAAATACAAATAAAATGGGTTGATGCCAACTTTATTGTTCGTCGTCGTGGTGGTGGTGGTAGCCTATTCAATGTGGGCAATGGTGGTTCCCGAAGTGGTGGTCGATGTAATGGTGGTGTTGGTGGTATGGAGGAATAAGAAAGTAAGAGGGAAATAGAGTAAGGGGAAAAGAGCCCGAGCTGAGACCAAGAGTGGAAATGGGCTAGCGTGGTGGTGCCTACGACGTGGTGGCAGCAATGACATTTAAAGGTGGCGGTGGTGCTGAGAGCTAGTCATTGTTGGTTGTGTAAGAGGAAAAGAGAGTACGGAGGAAAAAAAAAAAAAAAAAAAAAAAAAAAAAAGGGTATGTGCCAGTCCTTTTTTGTGAAAAGAAACGATAGTCGTAATGAAACATCTAATCTAATTATATCTTTAAATACAAAGAAGACGTTTGAAAACTCAAATTTGTTTCTAATATTTTGATTTAAAATTTAAAACTAGTGATGCGACCCGTGAATTCACGGAGCGTCTAAACGACCTTTTTAGCTTAAATTTCAAATTTGGTGTTGTTCATATATTGCATAAGTATGATTGTATGAACAAAAATTTTGCTGATTTTGTTTTAATGTTTATGTGTGGACGTGTGGTATTACAAAACACTACACACGTAATCAAATAAACTATAAATTACTATCATTTGACCAAAACCCAATTAAATAAACAATTCTATAGTGAATCTGTCTACAAAAAAGAGCGATATATATGAAATGCTATTGGAAAAAGAGTCCTAGTATTGCGAAATCAGGCGTAGAAATATGATCACATATTATTTGTCCTTGCACAAATAGAGTAGAGAGCAACACTCGTCATTTACTTTCATCATATGAAATTAATTTAACCAGCACTGAACACATGTTATAATTGTGCATAAGTTAGTCGATACAAAATTAAACAAAATGCTCGAAGATCTTAGATTAATGACGTTACATTAATCGAGCCAGAGAAAAATAACTGTGCAATATCAACTCATCTAACACACTTCTTGGCACCTCAATAATTTTAAATTTGGCATCATCATCATTCGCAAATTCTTCACCCACTCCATACCTAATCAAAACAAACAAATCTTACAAAATTAGAACAACACTAATTGACTACTTTCATCTGATACAATTAATTTAGCCGAAATCGAAAAAAATCATAGTGATTAAGAAAAACAAAAGAAATCAAACAAAATTATTATTATTCTCACAATGTATCAAACACTCATCAAATGCGTCCATTAGGTTCGGATACTTTTCAAGTACATCTTGTACCTAATGCAAAAAAAAAAAAAAAAAGCACCCATCTTTGACTTAAACAGTGATCTAATACTCAATCATTTACGCGTTTACTATACGATGGAGCGAATTACTTAAAGACGGAACATTTTAGTGCTTTAATGACTTTGATTAAGAGTGCATTTACTTTTTTGCCCTTATGTTATTTAATAGTTTTTAAAGTTGATTTTTATTATTTTATTATTATTAATTTATATTTTTCTTTTAAATTTTTTACTTTATTACTTTTTTGTTATAAGTTTCCAAAATTGTTTTACTTTTAATTTTTTCATTATTTATATTTTACTTTTCTTACTAGAAACAGTAAAAATCTAAAAAAATTTCGGGTTTTGTTCAGAAATTGAATGAAATACAATGTCGAGGTTGGTCGATTCAAATAGTGAAGATTAGGTATTCCTAACTTTTTTAATGGATTTATTCAGAACATGGGCGACTATTTTTAGTGATTAACGGTAAAGTGTCACACGAAGCAATTTCGATAATGAAAATGAGATTATACGGGGAGTTAAATTTGGTAATCATTATGTCCAGAAATGTGGTTGTGTTTTGGCGACTACTCATGGGTTACCATGTGCTTGTCGGCTTATTCGGTTGATCATTCGGGAGGACGTAGTTCATTTGAACGATATTGATTTATTTTGGCGTACTTTGGTGTTGGACGTGAACTCAGCTACAGCAGTTGATGATGATGGACGCCTTCAAGAATTATTCGGCGAGATACAAGGGCGTGATCCAACTGTTAGTAGGGTTGAGCAAAATATCCGAATATCCGAAATTCGAAAATTTTGATCCGATATTCGATCCGATTTTTTGGATATCCAATCCGATATTTTTGAAATTTCGGATATCCGTATCCGAAATTTTCGGATATCGGATATCCATCGGATATTAAGTTTGACAATTTCGGATATCCGATATCCGAAAATATCTGAAACTTTAATAAACAACATATTAGCTAAACCCTAAGTAAACAAATAAGCCCAGCCCAAAAAAAAAGACTGACATACTCACTTTCTCTCTCCCTATCTCAAAAGTCAAAACACAGCAACTCAATTTCTCTCTCCCTATCTCAAAAAATACACTGACATATTCTAACTTCATATTTTAGATCTCACTGTGCCCCCGTCGCGCACAACTGCCACCGCTGCGCCCACTTACACCACCATCCCTTTGATTCTTAGCCTCGCCATCGGTGCACCCAGTCATTCTCTCTTGCTCAGCCTCACTTTGTCGGCCTACTGCAAGTATCGCCGCCGCACACTTCACGCCGCTGCCGTCGTATTAGTGACACGGAACCGTCGTCTTATCTACTGTTTTGCCGACAACCGAACTCATCAAATATTGCTTTGCATATTGTTGTTCCTCGTTTTTCAATTGTATATGACAAAAAAATTTATGTACTTCGGATATACATCGGATATCTGGATATCCGATCCGAAAATTCGGATATCAAAAGTCGGATATCCGAAGGTATTCGGATCGGATATCGGATATTGAAAAGGTGGATTTTCGGATACGGATATCCGATCTGAAATTCTAGTTCGGATCGGATATCCGATCCGTGCTCAGCCCTAGCTGTTAGACGATCGTTCATTCAATCCATTCATGCACAACTTCACCCAGAGTACGAAGATGTTTTACAGCCTCAAGTTGTGTCAAACCCTAGAGGTCGACCTCGATTACCTACTCGACGAGAGCCTTCCTTATTTGAACTTGCTAGAAGACTAGTTCCCGATACGAGCTCCGAGTACACCGCCCCGTCCACCGCTCCATCCACAGACATTGGTTCGTATAACTTTCGTCATCGTAAGTATTAATTTATTCTTTTTTGTATTTATTTCTCACGGTTTAAGTGTATTATAAAATTGTATATGCTATGTAGGTGTATGTGCGCCCATGGAGTTGAATTGGCATAGTGAGGAGTTCTCGCAATTTCCGTACAATGAATACATACCTGGAGTAATCGAGGACTCCGTCATTCGATGGTTTGATCCTCGTGGAGATGGACATTGCGGTTTTCGAGTACTTAGTCATGCAATGAGAGGCTCCGAAGATGATTTTGGTATGCTACGTACTATTTTGCTTAAAGAGATTAGTGACTATCGATATGCAGTTGTTTACAGTGATCGTGAGTTCAATTATACAAATTACACTCGAATTAATTGTGACACAACAAGGGGTTGTGGTGACCTTAATTGGATGACCACATGTGATTTGCACGCATTTGCCACTAAGTTCAACTGGTTGATTGTCGTAATAACTACACAGTACTACGGTGACCGTTGGAGTTGGGGAGGAAGTTGTACATACGCTCCGCTTCGGTGGCGAGACGGTGTAAGTTCTGTTTTTGGTGAGTTATGGATCGTCCACGTAGGAATTCACTTTGTAAGAATTGGAGTTCAAGACAATTGTCCAATGCCTCCGATGAACAATTTGTGGTTGCAGACCAAAGATGCTAGTGTTGACAATTTGGTGACAATATCGCACCAACGTCGTTTCGCGACATGGCGATCGACATTTCCAGTAGACTTTAATCCGGATGTAATAGACTTGGGGTAGTTAAATTTAGATATTTGGAAAAACATACTCACAAAAGTGGGTGAGGATCCTCTCCATTTTATGAAAAGAAATGGACATCCATTTCTTTTCGATGGTTAGGATCGAATCTTGGAAAGATCTAAGCGTTGTAATAATTTGGTAAAAAATAATGTTTTAATGAAGGAGAGAGAAAATATATTAAAATATAAGTATATTAGAAAGGAAATGGAGAGAAAGAAATGGAGAGGATCCAAATTGCACAAAAGTACGTAGAAAACAACACTCACAAATTTCAATTTTTAAATTTCATATTTAGAAAAAATTTGAAATTTGAAATTTCGAAAAAATTTGAAATTTCATATTTCGAATAATTTTAAAATTTTAAATTTCAAATTTCAAATTCCGAAAAAATTTAGAAAAAATTTAAATTTCAAAATTCGAAAAATTTAAAATTTAAAATTTCAGAATTCAAAATTCAAAATTCAAAATTCAAAATTCAAATTTCAAATTTCAAATTAAAAAATTGTAAATTTCCAATTTCAAAAATCAAAGGAACGGACATATTGTTCTCTGGCTTATAAATATGTTAGAATTTGAGAAGTAAACAATACATTCGAAGTTTGATAAAAAAAAAAAAAAAAAATGGGTTTCCATGAAAACAAACAAATATTCATTAGAGCCCAAATCCTAATAAACAATCTATTTCAAGAAATACCAACAATGTTTGAGCGTCTTAGAATTGTACTCCAACCTACTATTATTTGGGAAGAAATTGTGAAAGAACCCTGTTGCCCCAAACTTAGCCACATTGTCAATGGTCAAACACCAATTGAACTTGTCGATCCTGGGTATGAAAGTATCGGTAGGATAAACATGTGCGTCGCTGTTGAGAGGAAAAAAAATTACGAGGCACTAAAAAAAGAGGTGGTCTCTTTCCTAACAAAAATTGAAACTGTCCTAACTAAGAAGGCTTTTTGGTCTTTGTGTAAGGGTGGAGGCGATTATTATGTGTTGCCTGAATCTCACCAATCTGAGTTGGAAGTTTTCCAACTATACACATCTCACAACCGTTCGTTGAAGCGAAAATTAGAATGGGAAAACATGATCAATGGCATCGACGATGGGTCCTCAAACAGCAACGTTGCAGACGACTAAATTAAGTTGAACGACTTTTAAGTTAACGATAAGGTAGTTTATGTGTTTAAGTTAACAGTAAGGTAGTTTATGTGTTTAAGTTAACAGTAAGGTAGTTTATGTGTCAATGATGATTTCATGTATTGTTTTTAGTTTTATGCTGTTTAATGTTCATGTTAGCATTTCATAATATGTTGTAGTCAATTTGGTGTTTGTAGTTGTTAGACATGCATAACTTAAGAAATAATTTAAATTTGCTCTTCTAATGAAAGTAATTTATTGTACTGAAGAGCAATTACTATTACAACGACAATTACAAACTATTACGAAAACGAGTAACAATAAAACAACGCGTGACCCTTAATTAAAATATTAATTTTTTGTACTTAAACTACATAACGATGACATTTATTAAAGTACGAATACGCGTGACCATTAATTAAACGCTTAGTTGAATTCAAACTCCACAATGTGGTGACCATTTCATTAGTAAAATCCAGCTCCACAAATGTGACATTACAAATAAAAACAACATAGTCTTAACATTAAACTAAAGACGACATTCAACAGCAGTTTAATTTATTCATTACTACTAGCCGGAACATGATGATAATCCGAACGACGCCTTCAGTCACTCTCCTCGTCACTGCAGTTGCCAGGGTTGGTGCTGTCATAACGTGGCATGTAAGAAGCCAAGAACTCACGTTGTTTTTGCTCGTTGAAATCTTCAGTCAAGTACTGATAGTAGAAAGAACCAATTTTCAAACGAGGACGCCTTTCTTCAGGTAGATTGTAGAACCTAGTGCCGCCACTCAACAACTCACCAAACGCCGGCTGAGTAAGAATTTGACTGAACTTGCGAAGGTAGTCAACGACTTTCTTCTTCAAAGCACGGAACTGAACTTTCCTTGCAACAACATCCCTCCTACTAGCAATTTCCATTTGAGCATTCCTAGGATCCCTCAAAGCGTTCGGGGTAAAACCATATTGGAATAACTCCTCGATCAATGGTGTTCGCGGTTCCTTGTACATTTCATTGAAGAAAAAAGAAGGTCGGATGACTTTCTCAATTCGACCCCTAAACTCTATGACTTTTTCGACAATGGTATTAATGAGTGTTTGAATTTTATTTTTTCGTTGAAATGTAAGTTTCATTCAAATCAATAAACTTTACAAATTTACATCATAGTCATCCACCATTCCTTATCGACTATTGACCATTTCGTATCACCTTCTAACGCAACATGACACTTAATACTCTGTACAATTTTCCTCGCTACAAAAATAGGTCTCTCAACGATACCCATTCCATGCTTTGTTCCTCTGCTCCCAAACGTGATATTGAATCGCCATTTCAGCCATTATAAGCACACGTTTCTTCAAATTAGACCATCTTCTTCCAGGTATCGGAATAGTGCCCTCAACATACGAGATTTTCAGCCAAGTAGCAACAGATTCCCATACCTTAGTGATGAAAACACATAACTGAAACAAATGTACCTCAATTTCAATCTGACATCCACACAAACAACAAAAAGGATCCGAAACCACTCCAAACCTTGCAAGACGATCCTTCAATCTCAGGCCACGCTGCTGTACCATCCAAGCCGTAAGCTGATGCTTAGGAATTCCTCTGCTGCACCAAATCTTCTTGTACCAGTGAACCTCTTCGACAGGCTGTGACAGCCATTTATATCCTTGTTTAATAGTATAACCAGCTTCTGTGTCAGTAAAAACACCATTTTCAAAGCTTGATCTCATAAGATCCCGAACTCGCATTAGTTTCTTCCAATACCAACAATCCTCGGATCTAATCTCATACTCCATTACATCCACCCCTTTCATATATATGTGATCCACCCATTTTATCCAAAGACTATCGGCCTTAGTGACCAACCACCATACCAACTTTCCAATTGATGCATTATTCCATCTCACCTCCTCTCTCAACCCCAAACCTCCCTCCTTCTTTGGTTTACACACTTTCTCCCAAGCTATTGTAGGGACCCTCCTTTGTTCCAAACCTCCATCCCACAGAAAATTTCTGCAGATAGCAGAGATTCGATATAACACACTCTTAGGTAAGATAAACATAGAAGCCCAATAGTTGAATAACGTGCTAAAAACATGCTGTACCAGAGTCAATCTACCTGCATACGACAAGTTCCTTGCACCTACCAACCTTACCCTGCTCACCACCTTATCAATCAATCCATTACAATCATTCTTTTTCAACCTACCAGCTGTGATAGGTACCCCCAAGTACTTGAAAGGGAGTCTCCCCTCAATAAAGCCAGAAACAGATAAAATCTCCCTATTCAGACTATTCTTCACGCCATTGAAATAGACATTGGATTTAGAAGCGTTCATTCTCAAACCAGAGGCTGCTGAGAATGTGGCAAACGCTCTAAGCAAAACCAAGATGGACTCTGCATCACCCTTGCAAAACATTAGAAGATCATCCGCAAAGAGCAAGTGAGTGAGCCCTATTTCTTTACAAAGGGGATGATATCTAAACTTTAATTTTTCTGTAGCACACACAAGGATCCTACTCAAATACTCCATACATAGAGTAAACAACAGAGGGGACAGAGGATCTCCTTGCCTTAACCCTCTTCGTCCTTTAAAAAAACCAAAACTTGATCCGTTGATGACCAAAGAGTATGAAACAGAGGCAACACAAAACATTACCAACCTCCTGAACTCAACAGGGAACTGAAAGGCTTCCAAAAGTTGCTCCACAATGCCCCAAGCAATCGAATCATAGGCTTTCATCAAGTCCATCTTAAACATGCATCTAGGAGACACAGCTTGCCTGTTGTAGAGCTTAACTAAATCTTGACAGATTAGGATATTCTCAATTATACTTCTTCCTTTCACAAAGCCAGCTTGGCTCCTACTAATCAAGTTAGGCAATACCAAATTCAACCTATTGCATACCAACTTAGCCAAGCATTTGTATATAACATTACAACATGTAATTGGCCTAAATTGAGTAACATTAGAGGGCCTAGCACATTTAGGTACTAGAGTAATCAAGGTTGCACTGATCTGCTTCACACAATTTCCATTTTCATAAGCATCAATTATAGCAGCACACACTTCCTCCCCAACCACATTCCAAACATATTTGTAGAAATCACTAGTATACCCATATGGTCCAGGAGATTTATCCTCAGGTATTGAATTTTAATTAGCTCTTACTTATTGGCATTCATTTTGTAATTGATATTTTTAGTGTGAGAAATTTGATGTTTAAGTATGAGGAGTTTGTTGTTTGAAGAGAACTTATTTATAGCCTTAAATATTGATGTTGGTGTTGTCTGAATATTTAATTTTTTTAATTTTTGTATTTTGAAACTTTTGAATTTTAAAATACTTGAATTTTGAAATTTTCGAATTTTGAAATTTTTTAATTTTTGAATTTTTGAATTTTTGAATTTTTCGAATTTCAAAATTTTTGAATATTTTAATTTTTAAAATTTTGAATCTGAAAATTTTGAAATTTTGAAAATTTCGTTTTTTTGAATTTTCAAAATATGCATCGGTGATAGTGACATCTCTTATAAAAAGTTGTGCCTTATTATTGTTATATGTGCTGCGTTAAAAGTCGTGTCTTATAAAAAGTTGTTCGTCATTAAAAGTTGTGCATTATTAAAAGACGTGATACATTTATTGATAGTTCAGTTTACAATATTAAATGGAAAATTTATTAAAACCTAAAACATTAAAGATGACGATTACAACACTTAATCCTAAAAGGGACATTAAGCTCCACGGTTTAAGTCAATGTTGTTCGGAAGGTAGATTCGACGAAGCCATGAAAAAACTTTGCTGGTAGTACTGATTGTAGAAAGTACGTATTTTTAAAAGAGGACGCCTTCCTTCAGGTACATTGTAAAAGGCAGTCCCGCCACTCAGCAACTCACTAAAAGCCAATTGAGTCAATATGGCTGAACTTACAAAGGTAGTCAACAACTTCTTTCTTCAGAGCACGGTACTGGACTTTCCTTGCGTCAACATCATCACGAGCAATATTTCGCTAAAAAGCGAAACCAGGATCCCTAAGAACGTCTGGAGTAAAGTTATAACGAAATAACTCCTCGATCCATGGAGTTCGAGGTTCTTTTAAAATTTCATTGAAGAAAAAAGTAGGTTGAACGAATTTCTCAATACGTGTTTTGAACTCTTCGACTTCTTCCAAAATGTCATCTATGATTTTTTATATTTTGAGAAGTTCTTGCTTATTGGCATCCATTTTAATAAAATTTAAAAAGCAACGGACATAAATTATAACAAAAGCAACGGACATAAATTAAAGGAAAAGCAACGGACATAAATTAAAGGAAAAGTAATGGACAGAAATTAAAGCAAAACCAACGGACAGAAACTAAAGCAAAACCAACGGATAAAAATTAAAGCAAAACCAACGGATAGAAATTAAAGCAAAACCAACAGATACAAATTAAAGGGAAACTGTTGTACGATAAAATACCGTTTAACAAGAAAATAACAAAATCCAGTACATCAAATACGACGAAAATAAACGTCAAACAGTAAAATTCAAGACACTCAAATCAACAAATTAAATTAAATAAACGGAACGAAATAGTTCTAAAGCCTTCGGTAATGCCTACTACTTGGGGAGTTTGGTCTTCCCCGGACTTCTTTATAAACGTTATCCGCTCCCCAACGCTTAAGAAATGGTGTATAGTCGGTAAACAAACGGGCCAAGTATGAGTCCCTTTGAGGCCCTTTAGGGACTTCAAGCCCCCTATACAACCGCATCAGCAAACTCTTATTCAGCTGTCCAAAAAAATAATAATAATAAGTTAGTCAACAGTAGAAAAATAATATTTTGAATATATTAACTTACTTGAAAAAAAATATTATTTAATACCTCTAGATAATCCCCAGTGGCATTTGCAGCCATTTTTCCCTCTTCAGTAGAGGGGTCTATGATAAACGGGTGCGAATACTTCATGTACCAAATCATGTACGCAGACCTGAGTCGTCTGGTGTTAGAGCGACCTTCGACAACGACGATAACGGAGTACGATGCATCGGCCAGGACTCCCAAGGATGATCTGCGTACCCACCAAACTCAACTCGGTATCCTTTTCCCGAAGCCGGACGATGAAAGTTCTTGAATTCTGCGGCATTGAAGCTGGACGAACCTGCACATATCCAAATTGACGCAAGCAACAGTCAGGCTGATATGGCTCAACAATGTCCATATATCTGATCAACCCAGAAAACAACGTCCGCTGATGCAAACGATCTGGCCGCGTACTAAAAGGCAACTACTGAACTTCACCACTAGTCAGGTGATCTAACTGCTTACGATACTCCGCCAACTTCGCCGCCGTGTTCTCGAACCTCGGTGCATTTACCCACGCAGCGGCTCGAGGATGACCTTTCGTCACTGCAGCGGGCATGCACGGCCTGAAAATGAGGAAATACTCGTATATCCAGACCTGTAGTAGGGTCAAACAGCCGGCAACCCCACGTGAACAAGTACGAGTAGCAACACCTAACTCCCGATGCTCCCCAAGCGTACTTGGATACTTTAGACAAATGACAAACCATCAGGAAAACCAAACTTTTCACCCTATCACTAGACTTGTCGACGAAAACAGTCATACCCAACAAAAAAAAAAAGATAACCCCTTGCCTGTTCCTCAACACTCGCAGAACGAATAGCATCCATGACTGCCTCCACTAACACCGCTCCACCTCGATAAATTGGAGCCGAAACACCTTGCCTATAGGGCAACTTCAAATCCGGTAACCCCTTACCAAAAAACTCAGCAATCAATGTCGCAGACGGTCCCTCACTGTCACCACCAAAACCATACACTAAGCCATCTATAGGTACGCCTAGGATAAATGCAACATCGTGCGGTAAAATTGACATCTCCCCAAACGGCAAATGGAAAGTGTTCGTATCTGGCTGCCAACGCTCAATAAATGTCGATATTAATGGCATGTTCAAATGCGTTGGAACGCACTCATGTAAATGGCCCAAACCGGATCTCTGCACCAAAGCAACAGCCTCAACTGCTAAAGGCAACCGGGTCAAAGTAGACAACTTATTAAACCTATAATATCTGGTCATAACGCCTCGACACCCAGCCTGAACATCGTCCCAAAGTTGCCGTGCAATGTGTCCGCCAAAACTAGGAACATCAGGAAGAAAAGGTCCACCAGGGCATTCCCCCATGATAATCCAACTACGATCAAACCTTCCCTTTACTTCTAGAACGACTAGCAGTTGCACCACTACTAGAACTCTCAGAATACCCTGCAAACTGACCAGTCTTCGTTCGCTTAGCTTGAAACCCGACACCTAACTCCTCATCAGTAGACTCGTCAACCTCCTCCTCCGTCTCCTCCTCCATTTCCTCCTCCGCATGTACTGAAGGAATAGCGGGATCTCTTCGACCAACATAAGAAGATTCATCAACATTACATATTTGTCGAAGATTCATCATCGCACGATACTCTAAACCCGTCAACTTCCCTTTCCCCTTCCATTTCCCTTTATCACTCATCTACAAGGAAAATGTTACATAACAAATTTTCAGAAAATTTAAAAGATATTAACAAATTCTACTATAAAAAAAATTCAACCAAATTAATGAAAAACGATTACTAAAAATTTAAAACTAATTAATGTGAAACGATTAATAACAAATTTTTTAAATCAAATTATTTGACGATTTCAATATTAAAAATCATATGTATAATTAATTTCAAATAAATCAATATTATAAATCATGTATAAAATATTAAAAAAAATTGTAAAAATAATATCAGCGATTTCGATATTATAAATAATATGTAAAAATAAAATCATTAATTTAAAGTAAATGACAATTTTATTTTTTTTAATATACCGAAATTTAAAAAAAAAAAAAAAATGTCGTAGAAATTACACGGCTCTCACCAAGACCAACCGTGGATTTGCCACGGTCCACACCCCCTCCAACCGTGGTTTGCCACGGCCAAAACCCCCTCTAACCGTGAATTTCCCATGGTTCCCCCCTCAACCCAGATTTCTGTTTTTTTTTTTTTAGGCCAAATCAATTAACACACACAAAACAACAACAACAACAACAACAATAACAACAACAACATATAATAATCGTACTTAGCACAAGGCATACAAACCATTTGAACATCACAAACAACAACTTCTTTCAATTTACAAAACTAATTATAAACATCAAGGGGAAAGTAATTATAAACATCAAAAAAATCAAACTACAAATGAAAATAACAAAATCAAAACTTACGATTTCTAAAATCTTTGTTGGGTTGAATCAAGAGGAAACTTAACAAATTCAAGTTTGTGAAAATAATTTTGGATGAATGTAAAAGTGGATGTGTTTTAATTTTTATTTTAATAATGTGAGGAAAAGAAAAGAGGGGATGAAAGGTTAAAATAAGGTTTTAGTTTAGTGAAAAGTTAATTAAGGGGGAGGGCAAATTAGTCATTTGAGCGTTCCGTCTTTAAGTAATTCGTTCCATCCTTTAACACCCCCCATCATTTAATAGAGCATTATGAGTCGTTAAGCTGATATGTGCAGCAACGCAATTACGCAATCATTACGACCGACGTCAACTTGTTAGATTACATAGAGAAAAGACATACAAGAACCCGAGTGAAATGAATGAAAATCTAAGAACGTGAAATTCATACCGAAGACTATAATTCATGTTTTGTAATTATTTCCGTGCAGTATATAAGAAGACCTTTCAAAATTCTTGATTATTAGATTAAAGGAACATAGGTTTGAGAAACTTGTTGAACCAACCTAGATGAAGCAACTCACTATCTCTATCAACAATGTTCATATGCCCGATAATTTATTTGTGAATGAGCTCATCTTTTGTCATCACCAAGTCCCTGATAGAGTGTAATGTTACCTGAGTCATCTCAAAGAGTTTCAGCCATTAATTATTTAACTATATACCTCCTACATTTTAGCCATAATCAATAATCATGGGTGTTGATCAACTGTACCCGACTTTTTCTCAGTTGTACCCAAAAAAGACGTCATTGCCCTTTTCATTTTCACCCCACATATTTCTAAACCTAACAATTCTCTCTTTTCTCTCCTCTCTTCATCTTATTTCAATCCACGTTTGTTCTGATTGAATCCACGTTTCCGCTCTCCGGCCGGAGATGGCCACCTAATTCCATCTCCAGCGGGACAAACCACCGTCCTTTTTATCTTTTACATTAAAATTAAAATAAATAAACAAAATCTAATTGTCTGCTTTTTCATCATTAGCCTCCCCTTCTTTCTGACTTCATCTTTTTCATTCTTTTCCCTTTCTTTACTCAGCTTCCTCATCATCATCTCTCCATCAACATGCATGACATCATCACTGTTGGAGTTAGTGTCCTCCACAGTTAGTGCGACTATTTTATAAATCTCAATTAAGGAATACATGGGGATAATCCAGTATTATTGTCAATTGATTAACGTAAATCAATAACGGTTGGCTGACTAGAGTTTGACGTTATTGTCGTGAGAACGGCGGTAATCAATTGATCCCTTTAAGTCACACCTATAGGAACGTACTCCAAAATTATTGAGCTAATTAATTGTATGAGATACGATTAGATTAGCAACTTGATAAATTGACTAACGGTAAGTCAGTGAATTAATTTAGAGAGAAATCGAGTTGTGAACTCGGATGATTGAATTTTATATTGATAAAATTATTAGAGGAGATGAGAATTAGTGATTAAACGTTAATTCACTAATCATGTATATTTTACTAATGAGATTAGTAAAAGTACATTTTTAATATATGTGTAAGTGTACATATATATTAAGGAAGAGATTAATTAATTTATACTTTATTATATTAGATAATTAAGTGATAAATTATAAAGTATTTGTGGGACAAATATTGAAAACAAAATA
Organism: Dianthus caryophyllus; assembly: GCA_023091065.1. NCBI lineage: Eukaryota > Viridiplantae > Streptophyta > Magnoliopsida > Caryophyllales > Caryophyllaceae > Dianthus > Dianthus caryophyllus. The sequence goes on from CM041520.1 coordinate 14,325,734, forward strand.
GACCCATAAGGGACCTATTTGGACCGTCCCAAATAGGTACAAAATGGGGAAGCTTCCCCTGCTTTATGACTAAGCTCATTTTGTTTTTTTAAGTATTTTATTCATGCATATTATTTAGCACTAATAAAGGAGCATTTTATTCCCTCCTTTACACTAAGTGGACGGCTCCTTTAGGTGCATAATGCACTCATTTTGCTCTTATCTTTTGTATATATAAGAGCACATGAACATGCATTAGAGGATATACTTCTTCCATTGACTTACTCTCCTAATACCTCTCTAAGCTTAGAAACTTCTAATACTAATAATACAAGAGTATTGATAAGTGTTAGTAGGAGTAATATTCACATATTATCAAGTGACTATTAGTGATTTCTAGTCAAAATCTCTAGTAGTTTTGGAGTTGTTCTTGGGTGCAACTAAGAGGAGGTTTTCTATTTTGGAAACTTGGTTTTGGAGGATCATCCTAAACACTAGCTCAAGAAATAAGACTAGAAAGGAGTTCTAGTTTTGTGCCCTTATTCCCTTTAAGAAAGGTATAAATTTCTACAAACTTGTTAACAAAGTCTATTTGTAATCACATAGATCTTACTCATCAAATTAGAATAATTTGTTTTACACTAATATTTAATTAGTGAAGGGTATGAGTTCCCCACAAGTGGTATCAGAGCTGAGGCTTGTGGTTACGAATTTATTTTGTTGTTTTTGAGGTTTTATGTATTTATTGAGAATAAATATGATAAAATCCGTATATAGTGTTAAAAATGGTTTTAACACGAGATTTTTATAGCATGATAAGTTTCTGGTCTCTTGAAGCTACTGGTCAAATTTCGTAATTTTTGAAATTTGTTTGCTAATTAAAATGATTTTTATACAAAACCGAGTCAAAAATTGTGTTTTTTGATAAAATAATGACTATAAATAGTTATAGTTCGATTCTGGTCACAAAATTTTTACACAGTGATAATTATTATTTATACTTTCTGCATGTAAATTTTCAGAATCAGATCTTGAGTTTTGAATATTTATTCAATTTTTGTTTAAAATCGGTATAAAATGCTTTTTAATGTCGAAAATATAGTAAACGTTGTTTTCTGGACATGAAATTTATACCAATATTTTTATACATTAAGAGGTTGCTCACGTATAAATTTGGGTTTTTTTTTCACTGTTTTGGACGTTTTGTTGATTTTATGAGATAAAATCAATGAAATCGTATGTTTTTGTTATAAAATAATTAGTAAATTTTTTCTGACCAAACTCTTCACTTTTGGTATTCTGGAAGTGTTCCAGAATGTACAAAATTTTGTCAAAATAAAAATGGTTTTATTTTATTGTATAATGTTTTATAAAGTTTTATTCATAAAGGGTAATGATTAAAGTTAAAGTTAATTAGCACATGACCACAATTATGAACTAAATCACCATGAATTAGTGACAACTAATTATAGGTGTTCTAAATCAGTTTAGAAGTTTTAGTTCATGCTTTAAAGGTGTACCATTTACAATTATACTCTTTTGATTAAGATATTATGAACAATTAAGGAATTGTAGCATAATGATAATCATTTAAAAGAGGTGGCTTGGATTTAAATCAATTCGTTTGCATTGATTTTATCTTGTTTAGTTGATGCTTTATTTTTGTGAATGAATGTTTGTATGAATGGTTTAATTTTACGCATTAATTTTGTACAAACGGTTGTAATTTACTGGTGTGGCCTTAGAAGGTTGTGTTTTCGTAATGAAGGAAACACAATTTTGGTTGTATTTTTGAGATCTCGAATCTCCCATTTTGTAATATTTTGATTTTGGCATATTTTGAATTAGAATGTAAATAGGTTTATTTTTGTAATTCAAAATGTAATTGTAAGAAGATTCAAGATGGACTCCCACTTAAAAGCCCAAGATGGAGAATGAAGACTTGCTTCGGGTCCATGGATGGATTCCACGTTGTATTTGTCTTTATTTTCATAGGGATAGGCCACACTAGGTGTTTTTGTTTTTGCGTTTTTCTTTTACCGTTTTTTCATTGCATTCACGTTAGGTAGTAGCATCATATTCCGCCTAAACAAAACCAAACCACCTAATATACATGAAAATGGATCATATAGTTGCATCCTAAATCATAGACATACGGATGTCATTTGTTTAGGGCTATCACCTCAATTTAATCATTCACGAAAATGCTAGATATTAGTTCACTTAAAATGAATTAAAATGAGTTGATGGGACCTTCCTCTAAAACTGAAATTGAGAATTAGTCTTTATGAGTCGTACCGCTATGAATCCCTTCTTCGTCGGTAGGCATACTATGACCCCTTCTACGTTGGGTAAGTAGTGGTTGTCGACTTAATTTACCTCAACATTATAGTTCGAGTAATATCTCGTAGTTATGATGGACTGAAAGATAGGATTTATTAAAATCTATCGACCAAGAATTCTAACAGTAGAATTAGCCAAGAGGTTGGCTTATCAATTTAAAGAAATTGAGTCTTGGGATCGCTTATATAATTCTCGAGGGAGGTCGATTATATGAGTGCACGAGTCATTGCATTAAAACGTTATTGCCTTTCGACTTAAACCGTTAAAACCATGATTTCTTATCTTCTCTCTTCTTCTTCTTTCTTTTCACAGTATCGAATACGTTGTATACTGATATAACTACTATAACAAATGGCTGGACGTACTAACGACCCAATGCCAAGTGCCACACTAAACCGCGAATCATGGCTTAGAATTTTTATGGGCACCATGAATCAGTCGACTCGACTGAAGAATGATGGGTCCAACTTTTCTGATTGGGAGGCCGCATTAAGGAATGCCGCCATTGCTGACGGTAAGCTCAAGTACTTGAATGAGCCACTGCCGACTAAACCAGCTCCCGATGCAGGAGCAGATGAACTCTATCTTTACAATGATTTCATGATGGAGGCGGGTGCGATACAGAACGTACTCATCTATGTAATGGAATCCAATTTGCAAAGACGATTCATTACCCAAGGTGCAAACAAGATTTTCACCACCCTAACCAAAGAATTCTCAAAAGCACCGAGAATTAAGAGTTACGAGTATACTACTCGTTTCTTTGAGGCAAGACTCCAGAAGGGCCAACCGGTTGGTCCACACCTTCTCAAAATGATCGAGAATGTTGAAAAACTGGAGGAGCTTGGTTGCAAGATCGATGAGAAAATCATCATTGATCGTGTACTCCACTCTCTTCATGATGGGTATGCCCTCTTTAGGGCAAACTATTACATGAATGACATGCAGAAAAGTCTGCATGAGCTTCACTCACTCCTCGTACAGACGGAGAGTGATCTAAAGTTGAGTGGGAGCATGAAACAAGATGTTCTCATGATTGGCAACAAGAAGGGTAAGGGTAAGGCTCCGGCTAACCTAACTGTAGGAAAGCCGAAATTTAAGAAGCCAATGGTTGCTAAGAGTGGGCCTGGTGAAGCTAGTGGTAGTTCACAAGGCAAGGCAAAAGCTAAGCAAAGCATGGAGTGCCACCATTGCCACAAATTTGGGCATTGGAGGCGTAACTGTCCCGTGTATGCTGAGGACATTAAAGCAGGCCGCGTCGCACCTGTTGGTATGTCTTCTTTTATTCATATGATTGATATTAACCATACAAGTTTCGGAACTTGGGTACTTGATACTGGTTGTGGTTCTCATCTGTGCAATCATTTGTAGGGCCTAAAAAGCATCAGAACTCTGGCAAGAGGTGATGTAGACCTGCGAGTGGGAAATGGAGCAAGAGTTGCTGCCGTTTCAGTGGGGACATATGTAATCCAACTCCCGAGCGGATTTGAGTTATTTCTGAATAACTGTTACTATGTACCTAGTTTATCGAAAAACATTATTTCTGTATCCGTTCTTGATAAAGAAGGATTTTCATTTTTAATAAAGGATAATAGCTGTATTTTCTCTTTGAAAGAAATGATTTATGGTAAAGCTGTTTCCATGAACGGAATTTATGTTTTAGATCAAACCACAGAAATTATGCATGTGAGTAATAAGAAAGCAAAGGTTGGTGACAAAGATCAAACCTATCTATGGCATTGCCGTATGGGACACATAAATGAGAAACGTGTGAAAAAGCTCATTGATAGTGGGACAATTGTCCCATTTGACTATGAAACTTTTGGAACGTGTGAATCATGTCTTATAGGCAAAATGTCTCGAATTTCCTTCAAAGGTGTTGGAATGCGCGCTGGTGACCTATTAGGACTCATACATACTGATGTGTGCGGACCTATGTCAATCAACGCTAGAGACGGCTATAGGTATTTTATCACTTTCACGGACGATTTGAGTAGATATGGTTATGTCTACTTAATGAAGCATAAAAGTGAGTCCTTTGACAAGTTCAAGGAATTCCAGAATAAGGTTGAGAACCAACTGGATAGAAAGATAAAAGCACTACGTTCAGATCGTGGTGGCGAATATCTTTCAACTGAGTTTGATCAACACCTGAAAGACCGCGGGATAATACTACAGTTAACTCCACCAGGAACACCACAACTGAATGGTGTGTCCGAACGCAGGAATCGAACATTACTAGATATGGTTCGATCCATGATGAGTCACACGGTTGTACCTGACTCATTGTGGGGCTATGCTCTTTTGTCAGCTGCTCTTATACTTAACCGAAGTCCGTCTAAAGCTGTAGACAAGACTCCATACGAGTTATGGAAGGGAACGGTCCCTAACTTGTCCTTTATACGGGTTTGGGGGGTGCGAGACTTATGTCAAGTGGAGACACGAGGATAAGCTCGGCCCGCGATCGGTCAAGACATACTTTATTGGTTATCCAAAAGGAATGTTTGGTCATTACTTCTATTCGTCAACCGAACAACGAGTGTTTGTTGCGGCCAGTGCGAAGTTCTTAGAGAAAGAGTTTCTCGAAAACAAGAGAGGTAATAGAACCTTCGATCTGTCGGAGATTCCTGAACCAATAACCGAGCAACCAATGGAGGAAACTGTTCCTTCTTCGTCTGCTGCGGTTAATATTCCATTGGAACCCAGAAGGTCGGGTAGACTCTCCATTCCTCCAGATCGATATATCGGTATAATCGAGGAGAATGGAAGAGACGACGTTTTACTCCTTGAGAGTAACGAACCCGTAACCTATAAAGCTGCCTTGACATGTTCTGACTCAAAGTTATGGCAAGAAGCCATGCAATCCGATATGGACTCAATGTATGAAAACGATGTATGGGATCTGGTTGACTTACCTGATAAGGCAAGGCCTCTTCAGTGCAAATGGCTTTACAAGATAAAGCGATCTGTAGAAGGACAACCAGACATATACAAGGCTCGACTAGTGGCAAAGGGTTTCACTCAAGTGCAAGGGTTGCACTATGATGAGATTTTTGCACCCGTAGTCATGCTTCGTTCCATTCGGATTATCTTAGCGATCGCCGCTTTTCATAATTATGAAATTTGGCAAATGGACGTGAAAACCGCCTTCTTAAACGGTTATTTGGAGGAGGAGTTGTACATGGTGCAACCCGAAGGTTTCATTGATCCTAAAGATCCTAAGAAGGTCTGCAAGCTTAAGCGTTCCATTTATGGACTTAAGCAAGCTTCACGGAGTTGGAATCATCGCTTCAACCAAGTGATAAAAGAGAATGGATTCACTCGATCGGTCGAGGAACCATGTCTATATATCAAGTCGAGTGGGAGCAAGATAGTCTTCCTAATGCTATATGTCGATGACATACTCTTGATTGGGAATGACATACCTCTCTTAACTTCGGTAAAAGTATGGTTAAAGAACCATTTCCAGATGTGGGTGAGGCACAACGTATATTGGGGCTCCGCATCTATAGAGATAGATCACGACGGATGTTATCCCTCAGTCAGGAGTCTTATATAGATAAGATTCTTGAGAGATTCAGCATGACCAACTCCAAGAAGGGAAACCTTCCAATGATCTCAGGGGTGCACTTGAGTAAAGCTCAAGCACCAAAGACATCGGAAGAGGTCGAGCGCATGAGTCGGATTCCTTATGCTTCGGCTATAGGATCGATCATGTATGCCATGATATGCACACGTCCTGACGTGGCATATGCATTGAGTATGACGAGCCGATACCAAGGCAATCCAGGTGAAGCACACTGGATGGTCAGAAGAACATTCTTAAGTACCTACGAGGACTAAAGATTGGGTATTGACTTATGGAGGAGACAACCGAGCTATCTTGCGCACCTGCTTCTGCAGATGCTAGTTTCCAAACGGATCGAGATGACTCAAGTCTCAATCTGGATTCGCTTTACTCTTAATGGCGCCATGGTCACCGGAAAAGCTCCAAACAAACGCTTATAGCAGATTCAACGATCGAGTCCGAGTACTATCTTTGCTTGAGGCTGCGAAGGAAGCTATATGGATGCGTCAGTTCTTACAAGGACTAACTGTAGTTCCTAGTTCGAATGACCCGATCACCATCTATTGTGACAATAGTGGTGCCATCTTCCAAGCAAAAGAGCCGAAGTCCAGCAACAAGTCTCGGCACGTGCAAAGGAAGGCCCACATGATCCGGGATTACGTAGAGCAGAAGGAGATAGTGATTGACAAGATTGCTACGGATGATAACATAGCAGATCCTCTCACTAAGCCGTTGAGATATGATAAGCATGAAGGGCACGTTATATCCATGGGAATTAAACGTGTTCCTGAGTTGTATTAGTTGTTTGTATGGATTAACACGTGCATTTTTCCTAAAACTTCTATTAAAATCATCGTTTTGTTATATATATTGTTTTCATGAGGGTTGTGCAGACAACGTTGAACACCTCAAGTGGACTGAATTACTTTATATATTATTTGGTCCGTGATCGCCTACAAGAGCTGATAACTCAGACGATTATATTGTGACGTCGATTGATGGTGGGTTCAACGAGCCATAAGTCAAGCTGTTGACTGATCGATCACAGATGCGAGTTTACTGAAATCGCGCAGGACAATTTTTGTGACGACTACATGGAGTCCTAAATGTTTCAGAACATTAGATGCCGGGTCGTGGATAGGACATCCATAGTATTCCTAGAGTCGATTCTTTTGACTATCGACTGTCTCTTGAGATTAAGGCAGATTTTGGGTGACTTTGGTTTCTTTCTCACGGTCGACCGTAACAGGAGGCCAAGAAGATTTTCACTGGGTCATTTCATGCTGCGCTTACATCTGCAAGATTCGAGTTAAGGGAAATATCCAAACTTCTATCGAGTTATAATATTTATTCTCAGGGCCACTCGAGGAGCTGTAACTGAAAATGCATGGCCATGCTCGAATACTGATTCGTTTATCAGTTAAGTTACTCTCTAGTCGGGGAAACCACTCATGATACTGATCACTTGTGAACTACGACCTTTGAAAGTATGGACTTTGCAAATTGGTTTACATTGAGTGGGAGAAATTTATGATGGATATGAGAATCGGTTATCGCACATACACTTGTACGGACAAGTGGGAGATTGTTGGAGTTAGTGTCCTCCACAGTTAGTGCGACTATTTTATAAATCTCAATTAAGGAATACATGGGGATAATCCAGTATTATTGTCAATTGATTAACGTAAATCAATAACGGTTGGTGACTAGAGTTTGACGTTATTGTCGTGAACTAGCGGTAATCAATTGATCCCTTTAAGTCACACCTATAGGAACGTACTCCAAATATGAAGCTAATTAATTGTATGAGATACGATTAGATTAGTAACTTGATAAATCGACTAACAGTTAGTCAGTGAATAAATTTAGAGAGAAATCGAGTTGTGAACTCGGATGATTGAATTTTATATTGATAAAACTATTGGAGGAGATGAGAATTAGTGATTAAACGTTAATTCACTAATCATGTATATTTTACTAATGAGATTAGTAAAAGTACATTTTTAATATATGTGTAAGTGTACATATATATTAAGGAAGAGATTAATTAATTTATACTTTATTATATTAGATAATTAAGTGATAAATTATAAAGTATTTGTGGGACAAATATTGAAAACAAAATAGACCCATAAGGGACCTATTTGGACCGTCCCAAATAGGTACAAAATGGGGAAGCTTCCCCTGCTTTATGACTAAGCTCATTTTGTTTTTTTAAGTATTTTATTCATGCATATTATTTAGCACTAATAAAGGAGCATTTTATTCCCTCCTTTACACTAAGTGGACGGCTCCTTTAGGTGCATAATGCACTCATTTTGCTCTTATCTTTTGTATATATAAGAGCACATGAACATGCATTAGAGGATATACTTCTTCCATTGACTTACTCTCCTAATACCTCTCTAAGCTTAGAAACTTCTAATACTAATAATACAAGAGTATTGATAAGTGTTAGTAGGAGTAATATTCACATATTATCAAGTGACTATTAGTGATTTCTAGTCAAAATCTCTAGTAGTTTTGGAGTTGTTCTTGGGTGCAACTAAGAGGAGGTTTTCTATTTTGGAAACTTGGTTTTGGAGGATCATCCTAAACACTAGCTCAAGAAATAAGACTAGAAAGGAGTTCTAGTTTTGTGCCCTTATTCCCTTTAAGAAAGGTATAAATTTCTACAAACTTGTTAACAAAGTCTATTTGTAATCACATAGATCTTACTCATCAAATTAGAATAATTTGTTTTACACTAATATTTAATTAGTGAAGGGTATGAGTTCCCCACAATCACTGCCATCACCCCTTTGTCTTTGACTAACGTCAGCGCAACCTTTATCGGAGACAGCATTTATGACCTTTGTGCTCCTTCTAACTCTTCGGCCTGCCATCAACTCTGGTGACCGCAGCTAGCCATCTCGGTCGTGCTCTTCTTGCCGTCAGATCCGACGCCCGTCACTCCTGCCGTTATTGCCTACCATGGCTACCTTTCTTCGCCACGCCGCCCAGCCCACCACCGCCCACAAAGAAGACAATACAAAAACATTCACCAACAACCACGGCCATCCCCACCACGCCTGCCGCCACGGCCGCCGCCGCCACCCCCGCCGACCCTATCCTTCCCCACCATCTCTACCACCGTCAACCTCCCCAAATAATTCATATCAAATCAATTACATAAATCATATAATTAAAAAAGTTAAATTAGAGAAAAAACAAGTAAATTACTTGAAATATATCATCACAATGATTCATAATTTAAGAATTGGATTAATCGCATGAGTAATTGAATTAATTAAAGACAAAATTAGTGGATTTTAGATTGTTTTAGGGTTTTTTTTTGTCGAAGGAAAAGAGAGAAAATTTGGAATAGACAAGGGTAAGTGATGGAAATATAATGAGCAAAAAGGGTACAACTGAGAAAAAGCCGGGTACAGTTGATCAATTACGATAATCATTTGTTAATAATCAAAATGGGATGTAATAGCCTTCATTGAACAATGAATTAATGAACTTTGGATCTTCGAGCATTTAGTAATTAATGAACATTGGATTAATTACACTTCAAAGAACAAACATAATTCGTTTAGTGAACAATGAATTAATGAACATTAGACCTCTATCATTGAACAAAATGCTCAAATTAATTACAATTCATTTAGTACATTGGATTCGGTGAATTATGTTTGTTCTTTGAATTGTAATTAATTTGATTAATTAAGACGACTTAAGGCTAAAAGAAGAGGTCTAAACTTGAGCAATATGAACAATACACTCCGTAAGTTCTAGCAACATTTGCAGCCACATACGCTATCAAAATGATAAGAACAACTCAGATTTCGACCTAGCACAAAATCTCCACTTCCACATTCTCTAATTCCACTCTTCCACATTCTCTAATTCTTCCAAAATAAAAGCATTGTAGAAATCTACTTTGATGTAAAAACATACACATATACATCAGATTCATCACAATTAAAGCTATTTTTTCCCACTTTTTCAATCCCCAGAACTCCTATCAAACAATCAGCTACAAAAATCAGAAAATACAAACTCAAATGTAAAATCATCGACAACATCCACATAAACATCATGATAATCTAAAAGATATTTTATGATAGGCAGAAAATCGGGAGAAAAAACAATCAAATTATATGAAATTGAAAGGGAAAATGCTGATGATAAATCAGATAGACACAACCGTTTAATCATTCCGAGAAAGGAATGGACAAAGTTGGATGACAAAATTGACGTGGCACTCAAAAATTTTGCTTTGGCTGACGTGTCCTCGTGAGGAATTGTTTTTGGGTTTTAGGCTGTTTCAGTTTGAAGAAGTTTGGCCAATTTAATGGGTCAATGATTCTGTTTTTAAGTGTTATAATTATGTTAATTTCGCATATTGTTAAGATTTAGAGTATATAGGATCATAGATAATGATATTGCATTATAATGAGTAGAGTTGATTGCTTAGATATTACAACTTACAATCTTATATAGTTGATAGATAGCAAGTAAACCAAATGTTACTATTAATTACAATAATTAAGTAGACCATTATTACAATACTCTTCGTTATCCTAATACATATCATAGATCAAAATTGTAGTAAATCATAGAAAATTAAGAGCAAAATTCACAAAGATGATCAAAAATTTAAACTTCAGCAAGATCAAAACTTTAGAAGAAGAAACAAATACGGAGTAACTCATCGCACCACTTTTAAGTTAAGATCAACATTTAACTCATCCACACTCATTCTGTTTAATATAACTATCGCACCACTTTAAACTAATTCCTAAATGTCTATTTTTAAACAAAGGGATGAACAACTAAATATTTATACTACTTTAAATTGACTTGTAACCACAATTTTGGCATTTCAAAAGTATAAAGACACTTAAATTAAAAACAAATATTAATTAAAAGACTTTCAAACTACCACCAATAAATTTGATTTAATTCAATTTAATTTAGATTTTATTTGATTTCGAAGGTGACGTTTAATGAGGTGGCACAAGCATAGCGTTTTAAGAGAAATTTTTTGTGTGACATGTAAGTAGAGGATTCTCTTTTAATTATATATATATATATATATATATATATATATATATATATATATAGATTAGACATTTGAAATAGAAATTCGATATTAAATAACATTAGTTTTGTTTGTTGATTTTGAAAATTAAATGCTATTAGGTGTCATTTAATACTAATTTGTGTTATGAAGGGTAGAAATTAACTTAGATGTGATGAAATCATTTGAAATGTGAATTTGACAAAAATAAAATGTTTAGAATGTTTAAAAAAGTCACAAAAATTGGATTAAATTTTATCAAAATCCTAGCTTAATCTCTTTTAATCTAAGCATAAACTTAAGAATTTCAAATTCAACCCTCATCTCATGTCATTTTAGTATATTATTTTCCATATTTCAAATGAGAATTTGTAAATAAAATGATTATTTTCACACAGTATCTTACCCAAATCCAAAATTTCAGATGTAATCACCGTTTCCAAAGGCACCATAGGGTAGTCGATAAAAATGAAAGCCAATTGCCTGTAGCCATCCTAAATTAAAATAGAACAGCTGGGCGTTTAAGATTAGAAATTGTTAGCAAAACAGAGACGCTGCGAATAAGTTCAAATCGGTATACTTGAGCTTTTATAATTCACCCATCTTCCAAGTCGTATACATGATATAACCAAAAGTGAATGATACTCCGTAATAAGCAAAATTCAAACTGAAAACCCGAAGGATGTAGTAGTCACTGAACGCTACAAGGAAAACGGCCTATCTAAACTTCCATCCTTAGAACTGTGTTTACAATTTCGCTACTAAATCTACCCAATAATTGAATTTCTTAGACTGGACCTTCATCTACAAATGTACGTGCTAGTGTCCGGACGTTGTGTCGCACGATATATAATTTAAACAATATATTATTTACCTTTGCTGAAAAGAGAAATTCAGCCCATCGACACTGAGATCCAGAGTTTCTCAACTAGTCCTAGTTAGATCCTGCCCTTAGTCGTCTCCAAAATGGCCAGCTCAAACCGATACCAATTCTAATCTGCGCCTTCAAATTCGGCTTTCATTGAAGATGCTTGGCACTGGTGGTGACCTACATGTTTTACTCCGAATCAGAATCGATTGAGAAGACCAAACGTGGTCTGACAGAACGTTTCTGTCGAGGAAACGAGAAAGGGCTACCCGATCTGTCTCTTGTCTTTGAAGCTTTATTGCCATTTGAATCCAAGTGAAATAAAGCTGCACATAGAAAGAGAGAGACACAATACTATTCAACACAATAGTCTGAAAGCGAGAACAACGGGCTTCAACCAAAAGAAACATTCCAGTAAAAAACAATGCCCATATATACAGCGTAATAAATAAAATCGCCCCAAGGCCTCATTGGCTCCGGGAAACATCAGAAATTTAAAAGATTGACCAACACTTCACAAAATAAATAGGCACAAGCAAACCAATTTAATGAGTCCAACGCAAAGGGTCCACTATAACTCGACCAAAGAATTTGACACTCATAATGCTCAATGACCACGCATTAAAATGTCTAACCTGTAACACTAACCTCAGAACGTGGTCAGCAGAAACTATCCCTCCTAATGTATTCTTTGTGATAAATGAGCTGAAACAAACAACAAAATACAAATATGGTGCTTCCACTGCACGTTTGGCAGCTTAACTTAAGTGACTGCCAACGAATAGCAAATTTTCAGCCCCAATGGAAACAGAGAATGCATATAGAACCTTGCCAAATAGAGCACAAGCACATAGCAAAACCCACAACGCACATTGATCATGCATGAAACATCAAACACGTAAAGTTCTAATATTGTTGGCAAAACCAACCTCTCCTAATTTATTCTGTGATAGAACTGAAAACACAAATACGAGTATGTTTTAAGGTTGCACGACTTCAATTACAACCACTAAAGCTAGCTTAATGCTTCCAATGTGTGATTGGGTATGGAGGTAATCTTCAACCCACTTACTGTATAAAAAAAGAGGAATTAACAAATCATCATTACTGGAGTCCACAAGAGTATAATTATCTATACAGATCTCAATGTTCAGAAGGAAATACAAAATCATCAGTTAAAGTTGCTATCACCAACCCATAATCCCATTTCTCCTATTCCACGTGCAATATTTTGCAGAGTAATTAACTACATGGACCAAACTCAACACTTGTAACCACGGAGCAACTATGTGAGAACGACATGTAATACTCTTGTATTCTTCTATTTTAAAATCATGTTTTGCATAAATAAAGCTATATCACACAGAAGCATAACAAACCTGTTTCAGCCAGTGAACCCGTTGTTCCATCTGTATGATGTGACTGCAGTCCAGAATTAGAGTTCATACTTTTCATAGACCCTGAATTTCCGTGAGTTGCATTATTGAAACCATCACCCAACCTAAGGGAGATCCAATCGTCGTTGCGCAGACCATTTCCAACATCTAGTTGATTTCTTGTTTCAGTGGGACCAGGTAAATCAGAAGGCCTTGTAGGTAGAAAAATTTGAAGGGACGGATCCTCTCCTCCAAACGCCAATGGATTATCCATTAAACCATCATTGAGATCATTATTGGAATGCGTATTTGAAATACCTGGCACCAAACCACCAGAGCTCAAAGTAGTCTGTGGGGTCAGCATATAACCATTCATCAGTGAAGAGCAGTTAGCAGAACCAAGATTGGTATTAGCTAACGCATCAGACCCATCAATGTCAGAGCCAAACAACTGGAAGCTAGATACTGGTTGTGTAGTTGAAGGCAACTGCCACATTGGCGGCAGTCCAAATTCATCATCAGCTGGGTTAAAAAGGTCAAGACATGAGCTTCCACCAACCCCAAGACCAGGTTCAACTTGATAAGATCCTGAGAGTCCATGAGAACTGACGGTATAGTTATATCCATTATCAAACAGATCATTACTGTGAACAGCTCCATGTGCCGCCGTCATATCATTTTCTTCATCTGAATCACTGAGCACAATAACGTCAGCATCATCTTTTGCTGATGCTGGACCATTCTGAGAGGTCAGCACATGCGGAGGTTGGAGATTCAAGGACATAGAATCATGTTCAACACCATTATTCGCAGCCCAATCGAAGTTATTGTTTCCATCCTGGTTAACACTACGATCTTCAGCATCTCTACCACTGCCAGTAGCACTGCCGCTCATCGGGTTAACCTTTAAATCACCATTTCCTAAATTCATGGGCACTTTATTGCCTGAAGAAAAGGTATTACCATCCTCATGCTTACTAACTTCCCATACCCCATTTCTGTTCTTCCGTATGCCTAGTTTCAAGCTGCCACCATCTTGCTTGACTGCCTTTGATGCTTCAGCTTTAGGTTTTGATTCCGCCTCAGTTGGAAGACACAGGCTTCCGTCAGGCAGATGCCACTGCACGAGATCCCTGCGCTCAGAATCACTCTTGACACGCCAAGAACCATCAGGTTTCGCCTCAATCTCAGTTGTGTCTTCACCACAAGATAGCATCTATATAGAAACAACCACAATTTCCATCAAACCTACAAATTAAAGATTCGGTATCATCTGAATAACAGTGGATGGTTTAACTGCATGTAATACCATGGTCGTGATGCGATTGAAGTAAGGGTCTATGATCAAATGTTGTAGTGAATAGTTCTTCAAACATATAGGGCACTGCCACTGCAAATTTTGAAAAAAAAGTACTCATCAGACATATAGTCAGGCCAGTGAATAAAAAACATAAAGGTTGGTTGCTTGCCTTTCTTGAGCGTTGTTGCATCTCTACATAAGTTTCAAGGTCAAAGCAACCCATATGGACACAGGGCTTGAATCGGCCAGCAGTCTTCATCCTAGAACCACTCATCTGACTCAAGGGAACAGAAAGATTACATCAGTTCAATGTAGCAAGCAAGCTCCACAAAAATCACATGTTGATTAACGTTGATTCCAAAACTGGCTCTGTTGCTTAACAGAAATTAGACTTTCGATGTAACAAAAATGATAAACAAACCATGTCGGGAAGCTGCTCCAGATACTTAAGGCATACACGACAGATAGAACTTAAAGCATAAGCAAGTCATACTCACAGGACAGCGTAAATTAATAGTGAAGGAATCTGCAACGACTTCCAAATCACTGTCACTGTCAGCATTCTCAGCTGCACCTCCTCCGCCAATACAACGAACAACACGTGCCAGAGCATCTTCAAAGCTCTCACCGTCTGATTCCTTAGGGATCATGCTTAAAATCTAAAGAAAGTAAGAATAGGTGTTATTAGATTAGACAAGCATTGGGAAAAGATTATGATTATCCTACCACACTTAAATATATCTATTTCAGTATCTACTGTTAGTGAAGCTAATAAATAATACAGAGTAATGAACTACTCGATATATTCATAATATTAAAGATTAATGCAGAATGTCAAACTAAAATATTGCACTTCTTAGTTCTTACACAGTGAAGGAGTCAGATGATGTAATCCCTGACCCCATCTTACTATGGGTCATTTAGAAACACCCACTTTCTGTTAACATCACAAGGGTAAAGTGGCATACACCCAACCCCTCTCCGTCACATTGTCATACAGCAGAGGCACATAAGTAATGGTTTTGAAGTAACAGGCCAGTATATCTATAGCAACTTCAGCAAATAGGAATCATAACAACTTCAAAGAAAACAACCATACCTGTTGCAGGGTACGCCGTTTTACTAATCTGACACCAAAACAGAAAATGCGAGCATCACATCCTGTTAAAGAGATCTTATTAATTCCATCTCTGGTGAATTGTGAGATCTGACAAAAAAAGAAATTGTAAACAAGTTGATAGAAGAACTAAAAATATAACAAATGAACATATACATCACTATAGTCGAGGGAAAGGCAAATAAAGGAAACTTACATTTGGACCATCGTCACGCCCATTAGCTCCCAGCAACTGTGAACCAGGTCTACTAAGAGCACGAACTGAAAAACCTGAGAGTTTGGATTACGGGCTACATTAGAAGCAAAATCCAATCAAGTTAATATATAATGAGATTTTTAATGTTATTTCAGTTGAGGGTTCCAGGTGAACCAGTGAATGGTAACTGAGACGGTCAATATCCTAGTAGGACTAGTCATTTTAAGATAAATGTCATAAATACCACACCAACGGATAAGCATGTGTAATCAAGATTGAAAGGAAGATGAGTCAGCAAATAAATCGACTAATATTTACAATTTACAATCATTCAATAAGAGCTAAAGACATACTAGGACTGAATCATCACCCAGCACAAAAATCAAGACTACACACACGCACACATTATCCTTTCAGAAAGAACCTAGGTGCTATGATAATAATAAAAAAAAAAAATCACAAGCAACCCAAATCAAAAGGCATAAATTAATGTAAACAAGCTTACCATTGACTTGCAAATCAGCATATTGTGGCCACTGCATTCTAAAAGGAACCTTGTCATTTAGAAGCATGCACCAGGCCTGTATATTCATTGTAAAATGTAAACCAACTATATACAATAGGAATAATATTAACTATACCAGGAAGCTCAAAAGTACAAAAGTATCAGCGCTTTAAGAATTACATAGGAGAACATAAGGACAGCACCATAGACAAATGAACCATAAAAGCAAAAAAAACACCAGATTTTCAATATCCATAGTCCATACACAAACCTGGACAGAGTACTCAGGTTTCGAAAGCAACTCTCTATCTGCCCGTGTAAGGTGAAACGTTTTGTCCACTGCTTGCACTGGGTTTGTACTGCTGGAAACAACGTAAGAGAAACAGAAAATCATCAACATTATTTGACCGAAGTGAACGACGTCTTCTGAGGAAGCATAAAATCGACAACAGTACACAATAGTTCATATCACAGCTGAACATACAGCAAAATCAAACGCATAGCGCCATCTATGAGTATCAGTGCATCCTAAATATCATGTGGCCAAACATGAGTAAACTTATGAGAGCACAAAAGTGGCTCAGCAAAATGAGAGCAACATATCAAAAAGCATCTGCCTGCTACTCTTGAAAACTTTAACTATTGATCGTTGAACGAAAAAGTTTTACATTTTTTATGACTATCAAGTCATAGCTGTTAGAACCCTACTTATTGTAGCTAGTGTTAGTCAGGTCCTGTTCGTTGGACATCATAGTTCAAGGGATGGAAATATTGATGGTTGATGAAAATAAGATGTAGCAAATCCAATCTGGCAAACTACTTGTATGTTTGACAATGGAAAAACGGTATGAAGATGAGCTATGCTTGGACATAACATTTACAATAAAAATTAACAGATGGTAAGAACAAAGCCCATCGCATATTTCACCTTAAGCAAACATAATACATAAAAATGTATATAGAAGCACTCTACAGCGCATGCAGACAACACTCTTCTGCTACAAATCGATTTAGAAATATAAATGAATGAACTAAGTCTCCTTGACCAAACCTGGCCATTTCAATGTATAGAAACTATTTGAAAGGGAAGAGCCAACCCATGAAAAAAAAGGTTCATATATATGGAGAAAGAACAGTCAATTACATAAAACAAGAAGACAACAACAATCACAGTCTTGCCTTTTTAGCTAGATTTATGAAGTTTAGTAGTTCAGCAATTTAAAGAGTGAATTTCCTACATTCTCCTATCTAACAACAAAAATTTAAGATGTTATATTAAGAGGTCAGAGAAGACCAATTACCCATCAGTTGGCAAACTAGTTGCTATCAACTTCACAGGATGCAATGGATGCGTTGATGTCGACAAAAACCTATATGATAAGACACCAATTGTGAGAACATAATTAAAATTTTCAATTTGTACTAGATAACAAAAGATGTAGATATCACTATATCAGAGTGAAAAAAGAAATGTAATGTTGGGAGGAAAGTTCAACAATATGTTTCCTTTGGTGAAAAGCATACGAAAAATATATGTTCCTCCCTATACACAAACTTCCAAAAAAATCAAAAGTCAAACAGGACAACAATGTCGAACTCAAAAAATAAGAAAATGGACACAACAATAAAAATTTAAGGGTTATGAATTACGAGTGCAACACCATACCGAACAAGGAAATAGTCTTAAATGATGCAAAATAGACTCAAAATTATCAAAAACACAAAATATACATACGGATCAGCTCGGCTTAGGCGGCAAACTTCACAATAGAACTGAGCAGGAACCGGGGGAATTCCATCCACTGGCTTCTCTGGTATAATGACACAGCTAATATGCTGCCATACCTGACACCTTGGATCCTCACACTGCACAAGGGAATTTGAGTCATTTAAATCTCAAACCTATGAAGAGCATCCATATTGATAATAGTTCTATTAACACTCTGACATGAAGTCATGAAGTTCAGTTTAGCAGGAAAAATCACCAGAAAAAGCTCATACAGAATAAACTACAATATTCTCTGTACCACTTTAATGCAGAAGAAAAGCTATGATGCATGAAAAAATTGTATTCCAATCAGGAAAAGAAAAAAAAAAAAAGCACAAGAACTCGAACGAAATATATTATGATAGATTTATCAAGCAAGATTCATGCAATCAGACACACAAACAGATCATTCGAATGTAATTCGTTGCTATAGACAAACTAAAGTGTTCATAATTGAATTACTGCCATACAACACAGCCCCTGTTACTTAATGGAATTCCAATTCACCATATCCTTATATCATATATTCCTGTTATAACACCTTTATGGAATCACTGATATTTGGCAGCATTAGCCAATAATTCAAAATATGGTAGAGATTATTCTACATTAGCCATTATTTTTTGGAAAAAGATATTGGGGACTTGTAACTTTGTAAACAATGAATGGAATCTTTGAAATACAAGTCATAGAAGAAACGAGATAGGCTATAAACATGATAAGTTGATAACCTGCTCAAATTTCACATCTCAAGAGAGCATAAACAATGAACCACTGGGGTATGGGAGACCGTTTCAAAAATCTAACAGAACTGCTGCAATCTCTTATGATATATCCATGTATCTTGATACAATATTTGGCAACTATGACTGATAGCACGTGTTAAAATCATGCATCAAGCCATCAAATCGATACAAAACAAGCGCATTGCAGCAAAAACAAAACTGGCATTCACAAATTGCAGGTGGAAAAGAAAAAAGGTATTTTGCCAAGTCAATAACCTAGCAAAGGCACACTGGGCTCAACGCAATTCTGTAAAAAGAGTTTCACCACCCCAGCGGGAAGCATTTAGAGGATCACAGCAGCATGAAACTACACTAGATGAGACAGCGAAATCAAAGCTAGTAAGACAAAATGAGAAGCATAACTAACACAAGAAGGTAGCCATCCATCCACACAATAAAAGATGAGAACAAAATTAACAAAGTATGACCCTCTTCCCCAAAACCAACTTCAAAGATTTCAACTGAAAGAAAGAAGTGAATTGTTTAGCTCAGTCGTGAACTTTTTCCTGCTTTTCCCTAACTGATGCTCTTTTTTGTTTCATAAAAGCACCACAAAAGAATTATGCGCCTCAAATCTGGTGTTAAGGCAAAAAGGCTACCATTGGGCTTGAAACATAAAGTCTCTAAGAACATTAAAAATCAAATTACAAAAAAAAAAACACAAATATTAAGTTCCTGCTTGATTGCTAAATCTCAAAAGAGTGACTAAAAACTTAAGTGAAAAATTACCTGCTTCTTTCCAAGATAAAATATTAAGTGCCAGCCCTTAACCGAAACCAAAACTGAACCTCATTCCACGCCTTAAACTATCCTCACTATAACCTACCTTACCAAATATACTAACTGACTTATACAACATCACCCACTTCACTTTGAGTTCCCTTCATGACCGCATTGACTTAATTTCACCCTAAAATATTCTTTTGATGTTATCTGGTTTTAATAATTCTTGAGCAAATCAAGAAGTTTTATTCAGGTTTCAATGATCTTCTTGTATGACCGAGGATTTTAAAGCAAAAAATAGATAAAATTACAATATGCTCAGAAATATATAAAATGCCCAGGGTAATCTCAATCTATACTCTCTAAAAAGCATGAAAAAGAATGAATTCAGGTATAAATTAGACTATTTGCAACACACAAAATTTAAATTTATAATCATTGTAAGAAAAACCATAACCAATTATGATAAATGCTGACGAACAAGCATCAATGAGGCGACAATATAATAGCTGACGACGGACAAATAGCATGCAGTCCACAGATTATCTGCCTATGCACATGCCTACATACTCTCAGTGTTTATTTCACTTTCCCTTTATTTATTATTTCTTTCCATGAAGACCTAGTTTTTGAACGCCAACGGCCAACGAGTTTGCTTTTCGGCATAAATTCCCAAGAAAACCTGCCACCCACTCACAACCCACTTATTTTTTATATCCACCACACATTTCATTTCAATAGCCACAAATAAATTTCAATATCAGAATCAACCTTGCCATAGGGTTAAAATTTGTCAGACAACAGTTATGACGAAGCTTCAAATAATGTAAATACTATTGGATATATGATCTATTAGAGATGCTGGTGAAAGCCCAACATTGGTGTCCTTAATTTTTCTAGCAAATATTTATATATATGAAAAGCCAATGGTAAACAGAAATTTTAGTCAGTAGGAAGCACAAACCCTGATCATTGACTCCGTAAGCAGTGAATTACCACAAGGACACCGAACTTTCATGTCAAGATTGAAAGTGTCATCAACTTCCTCTTTGGGTTTCAATGTGGTGGTATGACTGGTATCTGAAGTGCCAGGTACTTTTGATGCCAAATCAGTAGCTCCGCAACCTTGCAATTTTCTGAGGTCACAAGAAGCATGAAGAGAGCTTTAGAATGGACAATCAAAACCAATATAATATCAAAACCAATATAATACCATTGGAACCCCCCCCCCCCCAAAAAAAAAAAAGAGTGAAGAGAGCTCTTTATTGCACAATAAAATGGTACTCCAAAATTAAAAGCCCCAGAGATACTTGATTATGTATGTAACCAGCAAGCAGACATACAATACCATAAGATATATCCTTTACATGTAAAGCATCAGTTTATAAGAAGAATGAACTCAGGGACCAGTAATTTAGGCAACCCCACTGATTAGACACTATTTATAGGAGTATATATCCAAGGATTGTACAAGAACTTTAGGAAAAAATAGAATGAGATGGTATCCTCGTAGAACCTGTAAGTATCATCCACCAATTTTGCCACGTCTTCCTTTGAAAATGTAGGTCGTTTTGCCAAGATCTTGGCAACTGTAGCAAAATGACGAATAACTTCAATAACAATATAGTGAATTAATTTCCAGTATAACATGTTCAATTTGATCATTTTCCATAGAAGATCAAGAAAATAATCAGAGAAATGCAGCAACTTTCAAAAATTAAAAACAAAAAAAAAAAAAAAAAAAAAAAGAAAAAAAAAAAAAGATCAAAACAAAAGATGCAATGCAGGAAGGATGTATAAAAATATTTACTAAAACCAACTGGAAGAGCAGCCTAGGTTCGAAGAGGCCCATGAGAGTAAAGAAATGAGCGAATTAAACCAACAGCTGGCATGTAATTTCAGCAAGATGATAAAAATGAAGAGATGTTAAGACTGACAAAGAGAAAGACTATGCAAGAAGGTTAATGTATGAGAATCATTCAGCCATTTACAAAGCTGATAGTTGTCCGTAAGAAAGGTCAAAATGTCAAATCAACCATTCTTCTGTGGCCTACAGAAGATGGATATACTTCTCACTTCCCTTTGTTCCCTCACAGGTCTTAAATAAAATTCTGAGTAAAATGTCTACCTATGCGCTTGTGAAAAATCCATCTGTTATTGTTTGTACTACGACATAATGGATATAGCATACATCACATTACAAACGCAATACCCATACGAAAAAGAGCAACAGGTGCAAAGCAGCATTCTCTAGCACAAACAAAGACCAAGCGAAAAAGATAAAAATGTTTAATTACTTCTAAGGTTTAATTTCACGGAAACAAACTATCAAAAAATGAGAGCAGCACAGACCTAATTACTCCGTACTAAACTACAGCTAGGGTGCTATTAATAGCTACAGCCAACAGACATAGAATTCAATGACAAATGAGTATATGTTGACACAAATGTCAGGATTTAATTCAAAAGTGCCACCAAACACAGCAAATCTCAACTTTTCAGACACTGACGACAAAAAAACACGGCAGCCAGAAAAGCGAAATTCAGCCCAGTTGGATTGAAGCTCTGGCTGTCCAGTCACAAGTATCGAACCACGAAATTGCAAGATGACCCCCCATAGATATGCCAACCTCAACAATGATTTAAAAAATAAATCAAGAATTTAGGGAGGATAGTATCTTGAGAATCTACCTTGGTCATCAACAAGAACTGCCAAAATGCGATCAACAAGATCCTGCAAACAAAATTTCCAACGATAAACACAAGCATCATGAATATAAAGCACCGCTGACTAATGATGAATCAATCCAAGGTATCATCACATTTTATCCAGAAGTTATCAGCAATCACATAAATTTAATAAATTCAATATTCAGCATTGAGATTAAAAATAAAATCAAGCAACACAAGTAAATCACCGTGAGATAATATATAAAACAAAAAGATAGACGGAAAAGTACACAGAGAAACTCATGTACCACAGCCTTAATTAGAGAAACCAGTTCAGGAACATGCCAAACCTGTTTCTTTCCTTGCTTTGACAGGCCTAATTGAGTCAACACATCCTTCAGCTCTTTAATTCTAAAGTACTGCAATTTATCCTGCATAAGATTACAACACGGTTTATATATTCAAGTTCATGATATTAATATAAACGGAGAGAAGCGTTTGGCAGAGCTTTCCAAATAAACAGAATACCAGGAGAAGCCCATACCATACACCCTGGCAAATTGTATCTGTTACAAAATGTGTTAAAAGATCATCGTGATGTTAACTACAGCCTTTCCCAGTTCCCACTTGTGCATTAGTAGACAAGCAACAATTGGCATGAGGGGAGGAAATGAGAGCTGGAGAGGGCAAAAACTAATGGAGCTATGATGTTTTACTTCGACATCTTACACAAGTAAGACTTTAATAAGGCTACGTGAGAGAGAGAGAGGCTAATGGTCCCTCCATGTCCCTCTCACCTCACATTTCTTACTCCCATTTGACTAATGGCTGTGATATTGGACAGTGAGATTATTCTAGAGTAGTTTGGTCACTAATGTGATACAAAATGGAGCACCGTGATGGCCACGGCAAGCATGCCAAAATCAATTCCACAACACCATAATCCAATACCTAGGTTTCTAACAATGCCCAAAACGAACAAATCATACTGCGATAATACAGAATTAACGCATTGTTGCTCCTTAAAACATCCTCAACAATGTCATCTCTCTTAGAAGGGCTAACCTGGCAACTACCCTCTTTTTTTCTAATTCAATATCGATATATGTATGCTACCCATAACGAGACTAGCATCAAGTCATCCAAAACCGTTTTCCATCATTAGCTAGGGCTTCACAAAACAATATTTAACTCGGAAATTACAACAATAAACACAGCTAAGGCTTCACAAAGATTTTCCGAAAAAACATTGTCCTGAAAAAGTACAGAGGTACAGTCACTACTATAAAAAATAAAAAATAAAGCGATTCCCTTGCTCCAACAATGTCGGACTCATATTCTGATCAAACAAAGTAAAAACACTTTACAGAATAGCTTCTACAAAGTATTCTTCACTTCCTTTAACAAAACAGATCAGTTTCTGAATCGATACAGATAATCGAAACACTCAAACAACGTATACGGCCAATCAAAACATCAATTTCTTCCGGTAAAAACTACAGTCGACACAAAAAAAATTTCGACAATTAGAAAACAATAAAACAAAATGGATAGCATATATACCTTACAATTCGCAGCCAAATCCATTCCTCAGTGATAAGATCCACAGTTAATCGCCGCCTTACAACTCAACAAAAAACAAATTCTCACAAACAACTACAGCTCATGCTCAAATCAACTCATCATAGATTCCACCTAAATTCACACCAATTACAAAATCACAAAAGAAAATGCAAATTTATATCCAAAAACAAATCAAAATCAAAACTTTAAAAAAATCGCAAAACCCTAATTTAAACTCAGTACAACAACAAACGACGATGATGAAGATGAAGAACTCACAACAGTAAGGCGGCGCAACGGAGGGGAGAGAGAGAAGATGTAAAAAAAAGGAAAAAACCACCCGTGTGTGACGTCAGCGTGATGAAATTCACCGTCAACTTTCTCTCTCCTAAATTATAATTATAATTTAATTTAATTAATCTAGAGATTAGGGGGAAGTTTTTTACGCAAAATTTGACTGCAGAAAAAAAAAAAAAAAAAGGATGGGAGGAGAGAGAAGAGCAGAACACAAAAAATGAAAAGGAAAAACCTTCTCTTTTATTTCAACTTCTTTTTTGTATTGGATTGTTTGGTAGCCCTTTTTTTTTTTTACTTCTTTTGGATTATTTTTTAGTTTTTTTATTCATTTTAATGTTTTTGGATTCAACCAATTAAGGAGAGAGTTCGGACGTGTGGTCCGTTTATTAAATCCGGTTTAATGTGGTGGGTATAAGTCCGGGTTGCTTTTTTTTTTTTTTAGGTTTTTTTTTCCCTCAGACTGATTGAGGTATGTCACTCGTATTTTCATTTTGACTTTCGGATGCCGCAGTTGCGTCTACCGTTTTGCTTGCTGTAGTAGACCCTTTGGCGGCCTTGCTTCATGGGGGTCCCACGTTATTTTGTTGATAAATTTCCATGAACTTTATGTCTGGTTCTTTTCTGGTTAACTAGTTGTTGGACTGTGCGTTAGCGCGCACAGTCTCCCAATACGGGTTAATTTGTTAGCGGAATAAAATTTGACAACCTTATAAATATACAATTCGCATTGTTATTTCAATGCGCTTATATTACTCATAAGAAAACGTTTGAAGCATTAGTTAAACAGTTTCATATAACGCATCACCAATACAACCGTACCATATTTTTTTTATTGAATTTATTTTCGATGATTAATCTCGAATGAGACACGACTATATCAAATTCATTTCCTTTTTTCCCGAAAAATGAATTATGTTGTGTATAAGCATTGTTCTATAGTGATTTCTATGCATCTAAACAAAACGACTGGCGAGTTATTATGCAGTTTGCCCATGTACTTAAGCATATAGATTGTTGTTGAAGATCAATTTTATACTCTAATGAAGTAGTTTGTTTTTTTCACATAGTTGTTTTCTATACTCTATTCGGCTTAAAGTGTGGACGTAATTACATGCAAGCTATACCTGGTGCGAAATAATCTATTTTCAAATTGATGGGTGGTGAGATTCGAACCTGTGACCTCTAGTCACAATTTGTGTTTTCACCTTTTCTCTATTCTCATTTTTCAACTTTTCGTTTCCTCCTCTCGTATTCCTGATTTCTTTTATTTTTCATTACCAACATATTCTGCCTCGTTTCCTTCCTCCTACTCAACCGCTCATTATTTTTCGTCCTCTTCCTAATTCTCCTATTGTTTCGCTCCCTTCGTACTACTTACTATTTTTCATTTATCCTGAGGACCTGAGGCTACTCTTGTCATATCAATCCTTTAACTCCATATAAGGTGGACGCTTAATTTGAAATTGTTTTAAAATTATTTTTTAGTTGGGGCCCTTAGGGGTAATTTTTGAAAGCCCTAATAATTCAGATGCTCAAATTGTATATATTAGTTAACTTCATAAATGGACATTTGTTAAATTATAGAATCTTAATGATCATTATAGAATCTTAATGATCATTACCAACATATTCTGCATTGTTTCCTTCCTCCTACTCCTCAACCGCTCATTATTTCTCGTCCTTTTCCTAATCCTCTGATTGTTTCGCTCCCTTCGTACTACTTACTGTTTTCCATTTCTCCTGAGGACCTAAGACTACTCTTGTCCTATCCTTCCATTTCTCCTGAGGGCCTAAGGCTACTCTTGTCTTATCCTTCCTTTAACTCCATATAAGGTGAACGCTTAAATTGAAATTGTTTTAAAATTATTTTTTAATTGGGGCCCTTGGGGGTAATTTTGAAATCCCTAATAATTCAGATGTTCGAATTGTATATATTAGTTAACTTCATAAATGGATATTTGTCAAATTATAGAATTTTAGTGATCATTATAGAATCTGATTGCTCCCTTAATTTCTTATGTTTTCCTTTCTCAACATATTTTTTCTTCGTCGTCGTTTTCTCTCCTCTTATTCTTTTTCCCCTAAATTCATTTTTTGACATCTTCATTCTCTGTTTTACTTGTTTCCCTCTCATTTCTCTTTCATATTTTCTTTATACGGAGTAATACTCTAATTCCCAACATTTCTTCTAATTTCTCGTCATATTTTTTTTTTTCTCTCTTCTTTCCATTCTTATTTTCCCTCCATTTTCTTTTCCCATCCTCTTCACTTAAGCCCAGTTTCCTCTTATTTATCATCCGCTTCTTCTTTCCTTAACCCCCATACTACTTATTTTGCTCTACTTACTTCAATGATTCTTTTTTTCTTACCCTTCATAATTCTCAAATTCCTTTTGTTCCTTATACTTTCGTCCCCATACTACTTACTTTGCTCCACTTACTTCATTGGATGCTAAATTTTAAGATTTTAACAATAAAGAAAGAATATATATAAATAAATAACAAGAAGAAAATGATTAAAGATGGAGTATTGGTGCTGTAGGTAGTGTGTCTTGTCTTGTCGTCGTCTCATTGTACCCTTTTGTTTCGGTTAGTGTTTTATCTCTTATTTCCTTATCCCTTATAGTTCATTTAATCGCCTAATTCCTTAAATTTTTACCTTCCTCGACATAATTGTTATTCCTATCAATTCTTTTCATTGTCTTTTTGTCTTCCTATTATTCATAACCCTCTAATTTTAATCGCATTCTTTTATTAAAATGTATCAAAATACTCTTAAATCCCCCTGGTTAGTGGTTACTCCTCCTCTCATATTGTCATCAATTCTTATTTTTGTTTTATTCTCAATATTTATTCCTCCTCCTTTCAATTATTGTGTTTGTTATTGAAAAGGCGGATTTCATATGGTTACCCCTTCATTTTTTCGTTATTGACACTAATCTTTTTCGTTATTTTTGATATTGACACTAATCATTTTCTTAACAGACACTAATCTTTGTCATTATCCGTGTTGGGTAACCAGGGGTAACCCCTCCTCTCAACCACATGACATCATTTCTTAAATCGCATTTTCTTTTGTTCTATTCTCATATTGACTGCATAAATTACAACACTCTTAAATCCACCTTTTCAATTTTATATTACTACTTCGTATAACTTTTCAATATGGTTCGATGTACGACACAAGTCGAACACATTCATTTTGGCTAGCATATATTTTGAGTTACCTAAGGTGTTAAAATGTCATCAAACGCAACTCATGTCTTAATAATAGTTAATGTATGTAAATGATTGATCATAGCCACATGAAACTGATATAATTCTACTTTTTTCTTTTTATGTGAATTGTATAGACAATAAAATAATAGTAGCTTGGGTAGGAAGCATAACAAATCATATAAAATAGCGAAAATACTCTGTACCGAATTATGAGAAATATATTTTGTGTCATTTATTCATGTTACACGAGCAATTCACAAACAAATGAGTTGATTGTTGAATGCTGAGCAACAATAAATTACATAAAGCTGCGTAAATGACTAATTTGACAAAAATAATGCAAGTACTAACAGTTCCTAGCTTTACTTAGGTATTTCCAACTTCCAAGTATGAAAATTGAGGAGAAAGCTAAAAGTTCTAAGAGTATAAGTACTGCATGACATTCACGATTACCTCACCATCGATTTAAATATCTTAAAATTCAAAATGATGTTTACAGAACTTTACTGCCCCCTCTATTTCTTGCTAGTTCATAACCAAAACTAGCATAATGCCCGTGCATAAATGCACGGGATGTATAAAAATAAGTTAATAGTTAATTGAAAAATTTGGTAATTAAATTAAATATTAAATTAGAATAAGAATAATAATATAAACACATCCTAAATAAACATGTATTTTCAGACCCAAAATACAACAAACTGTATTTTACCCGTCCACGTATTTATTTAACATGTAACCCGCGTATATGACTTGTTTAACGTAGTTAAGTATTATGAAAATATTTAAATCATTCAACCCGTATTTGTCTTCTAATTAACCCGTTTAATAGGTTTGAAAGTTTCAATTTTAATTTTTCTTAATTAACTATCAAAATTTAGATGATGGAAACATTGAAAATTGTAACAAAAAAAATTAGAATAGTGGAACATTTTTTTTTTTATACAAATAAAGTTATAATTTTTTTTTAAATAATCATAATTTGGTGAAAACCGATCAAAGTACCGCAATACATTGTCTTAAAATTCATCATTTATAATAATATGGTAAAACGCGCTTAAAATGTTATATTGAAAACACATTAAATAACAATGGATAGTTTAAGAGATAAAAAAATATATATACTACGTATTACATAGAAATATTTACTTACTTATATGACATAATTTCAAAAAGAAAATAAAATAAAATAAAACAAAAGGAATAAAAATAAAATAAAATAAAATAAAATAAAAGGGATAAAA
The DNA here is from genome assembly GCA_023091065.1 of Dianthus caryophyllus. Classification (NCBI taxonomy): domain Eukaryota; kingdom Viridiplantae; phylum Streptophyta; class Magnoliopsida; order Caryophyllales; family Caryophyllaceae; genus Dianthus; species Dianthus caryophyllus. The sequence goes on from CM041520.1 coordinate 14,354,325, forward strand.
ATATGTAAAAGTTGGAGGGAAAATTGGAGGGAAAATTTGTGTAGGATGGTTTTTGTTATATATAATTAATATAGATAAAGACTGAAACAAGAAAATTGTCAAACACCAAAATTACCCTTTTAACATTAAAGGCGTTTCCGTTGAGAAATTATCTACTTTACCCGCCACCATCACCCTGTAAGAATAATTTTATACATTATTGTATATTTAATTATTATTATTACGTTATTTTGGACCTATAATTAATCTTAGTTAATTGCGGTAATTAGCTAAATATAATAGTTGGGCTTTTCAGTGGGAGTAGCCCAGTTAATTTAATTGTTGACGGACCGATTAAATTAATTAGGTTAAGAAGCTCGGTCCTCCTCTCGCCCTTATTTAAATATATTAAACCGTCATTAGTATACTATGTATTAAGAAAACACAAATTAAGGGTTTAAGGGAGAGAGAGGAGGAAACCTAGTCTTCACCTCACTCCATCGTCACACACCACCGACGCACCTCTGCCGCCAATTCTGACGCCCACCACTGCCGGATTTTCGTCTGCCGTTTGCCACCCGCAACCATGTTGGACCAAGGTACGTAATTCTCCATGTGATTCGTTTCCAATCGAAGGTCCTGTGAACGAAATAAGTTTGTATCGTTCTTAACTACGTTATTATCGATTGAACCTAGTTTACACACCCTCCTCAAGATCACGACTATTCATTTTCAACACGGGTTTGAACTTCCTCGAACAGATCGAAAAACCACCCGAACACATCACCCCCCTATCCAACGAATGAATTATGAACAAAATCACACAACCCTTACAAAATATACTACATATTGCACAACATTTATAAACAAAATCACTAACTATCCAAAGTAAATTTAAAACAATACATCGAATAGTTATCAAATGAAACTATAAAATTGAAAAAGTGAGAAATAAAATAATTACGTAACAAATTAAGAGCAAAACAATAATCGTAATGTTACACCCTCAAAATGACAACGATCGTATCCTTCCACGTCGCCGTCTGAAAAAGTCGGTGTAGCAACAACTGGTTCCGAACCTTCCGACCCTCATCGCGAGTGTAAAACTCACTTTTTAGCTCTGCAGGATGCTCATTAAACCGATGCACATAATCTAACACCCCTTCCATCACGTCTTTAGGCACATTGTGGTTTGATCAGTTGAAGTATTCCCCATGTTCTCGACACCTCGAGTAAGTCGCTGATGATCCTACCCCTGTGCTACTTATTGTCGATGCCTCTTAGGTCGATGACAGATACATTTTGACCGGCTCGACATGCCTCTGGTGTGCATTCTGTCTACTAATATTTTGGGTAAATGAACAAAATTGTAAGAACAAAGAGTAATTGGAACAAAACAAGATATAAGAAAAATCAAACCTTGGAGAAGTGAGGAGTTCTAACTTCTAACGGCTGAGTAGGTTCATTTTTAGTGGTCTCGGAAATGATCCCCTTCTTCTTACCTTTCTTCGTCTCACCACCTTCCTTCCTTCCTCCCCTCCTTTATCTAAACGGTGGTAGAGTCTCCTACTAACCGAATAATCTCCCCACTAAGGTTATCGTGCCCCACACGAACCAACTCGTACATAGCAGCTCCATTCATTCCATCAGCGACCACGACAGGTCCCGAGACCTATAAAAACACACATTCAGTACACACGAAATAGAAGACGCTACACATATCTCAAAAGAAATTCACGGCGTGATTTAACCATGTTCAGCACAAAAATTATTATAACCACGATCCATCACAATAATGAGAATAATCAACATGTACAGCCGAACACTTGAACAAATCAACAACAGTATCTTTATTTAATCTCATCTCAAATGTCAGCCAACAATTAGGTCAACATAACTTTACACCACACTAAAGCAACAACAAATAGTATTAAACTTTATCACGAAATATCCATTTCTCCAAGAAAAAAAATCAAACATATACTTTTACATCAAATTTCATATACTAAATCGCTTATGGTCATGAACTTAAAACAACGAATCGAACCATGTCGTTGTTCACTGATTCAATTAAACCTTGCAACATTTACTCAATAATACGTATCTCATACCTGATACGTTTAGTCAGTTCAGTTTAGTACCATTATCTTGAGGTTTGGTGATGATATCATAAAGCGGTTGATAAATGTCAAAGACAACCAAAGTAAGGTCGGAATTTTCATGTCGAAGCCTTTGAGTAGTAGAATTGAGCTGTTCATTGAAATTGAGTGCATCTTTGTTCATGAATTTGACACACTTCTCGCTTCCATCTCCGAATATTTTGATTGCTGCAGGCACGCATCCCATAGGTGGTAACGACGTAACTCCTACCTTCCTTGCTCCTAGGTCATAGAAGTTCTGCAGCACACAATTTTACTTTTAGCTCATAAAACGGTATACTTGTCCATATGTTGTATCGAAATACAGACGACAAACCTGAACGAAATAAGCGAATTCTTGGACGAGAACGTTGGAGAATGCATCAGGAGTGTATATGTTTTGCAAAAGCGGGTCTATATAAAAGCTCTGCATAAAATCACTGCTGCCTGCGCTGATTAAATAAATTCCACCTGAAATGATAGATGTCGCTTTTTGGGCCCTGCAATTTTGGCTAATTTTTTCTGGTAATCCTTGTAATGCTCCACCTGCTCGCTCAATGAAACTGCACCCTGATACACACGACGACAAAATGTTATACACGGACAACAAAACGTTTTTGAAATAAAGTCACAAAATGACCGAAATTACAGACTTAAATAGATTTTAGGTGTAGTTTTGTGGTAACCAGAAGACGCAGACGCGAAATTGGCACCAATCAATGTGGCGTCTTTACTCAGGTATAGTAGTTGGTATGACGTAAATCAAATAGTCTTCGCTGCACAAAATTAACGAACAATTACGACTTCTTTTAGCTCTTCATTCTCGGACAATCTAACTAATTCAAGTTTCAATCAAATAATATTCAACAAATACAGTAAAAGTAATAAACATTCAAATACAGAAAAAATTGCAAAAATTGAGAACCCTCCATTAAATTGAATGTTTAGGGACCATCGTCCTAATTTGCCTCCGTTTTTCATCGTCATCATTATCATCAATCATAGGGGGTCATCATCCTATTTGTCTTTAAAGCAACTGTACACAGACCAATTAAACTTAATATTAGAAGTATGAATAGATATGTAATTCTAAACTGAATACTGAAAATCAAAATAACCACCAAAAACACATATTAAACTATGAAAAATGGTAGAAATTGCAATTATATTTGGAGGAAAATAAGACAAATCTTAGAAACATAATAACAATTTGTTCGTTTCATTTTATTTATAAAAAAATGTTAGCAGAAGATATATCTCAGAATAAATCTACAATAAAAGTTAGAAAATTCAAACTTTGTAGAGAGAGAAATTATCAGAATGAAGAATTATATTTATGAGATGGAGTTGTAGAAGACAGTCAGGAAAAGTGTGGCTGAAAATTGAAGAGGAGATGTTTGTGGTTGAAATTGGAAGAGGAGATGACAGGATAAAGGACGAAAGAGATGAATCTACTGTTACTGTAACAGTAAGGCTGTGGAAGGGAGTTGGAAGTGAATTAGGAAAGTCAGAATGAAGTTAGAAAGGGAAGGAAATAGTTGGGGACACTGTTACCATAACAGTATTGCTTCCTTCTCTTTTATAGGTTTAGGATTTTAAGGGTTAATTGAATATAACCCCCTTTTATAACACTTTTTTTCAAAATAACCCTCTTTTAAGACACTTTTGTTTCTAAATCACTCCCAAAGTCGAAATATGCTACTTAAAAATTGTATATTCACACCCTTAAACAAGGATTTCTCAAGAGGTGTCGACATATTTTAGATATTGGTGGTTGTAACTTGAAAATGGCATAACCTATAATGTCTTTAATTGCGATTTTTAAGTAAGAAAATTCGACGTTAGGGGTGATTTAGAAAAAAAAAAAAAATTGTCGTAAAAGGGGGTTATGTCATAAAAATAACATATAGGGGGGTTATTTTGAAAAAAAGTGTTATAAAAGGAGGTTATATTTAATTAACCCTAATTTTAATTTTAGAGTTCAACTAAATTTTTATAAAGTTAGTTCAACTAAATAATTTTTATAAAATGTTCAACTTTTATGAGTTCAGTTCATATAAATTTAGTTTAATATTTTAATATTTTTTTATAATTATTATTATTGCTTTCTATTTAAATAATAATAATGATGATGAAAATAAATTATTGGAATATTCAACTTTTTCATTTTAATAGGTGTTGAATTCGTGGTAAAAATTTAACACGGATATAAACCTACAAGTGGTATCAGAGACTTAGGGCACATGAAATTTTATAAGATTTTCATAAAATCGGATTTTGTATGGTTTTAACAAAAAAAAAATGGATAGGCCGAATTGTTTTAGTATAGGCCGTGAGTTTTTGTTCTTGTTTTGCTTATTTTGGTCTATTTTGATTCATAATTATCAATGTTTTAAGATGTTAAAACTATAACATATGATTTTGTATAGGTTTTAATTTAATACCGATTGAATTAGAACTAAAAGGACCAAAATTTATGTATGTTAATGAACATATCTTGATGTTAATCATTAGATCTATCAGTTTAAGATGTTTAATCTAAAAGGTTAGTTTGAATCTCTTAAATCAATGTTTAATACGGATGAAAATTGAGTTAGGATTGATTTAATTATTAGCATAATCGAATTAAAAAGGTTTAATTCAATTTTCACATGTTTTGGCCGAATTAAATTCATTAAAATTTTGTTTTTGTTGTTTTTATTAAATTGGCTGAAACCAATTATTTAAAATAAAAAAAAAAAAAAAAAATTTCGGCAATTTTAATTTTTGGCCGAGATATTTTGTTTTTTTTTTTAATTATTTTCGGTTTCCTATTTTATTTTTGGAAATTTTTGTTTTGGTATATTATAAAGATAATATATTTTGTGTTATTGTGAAGCAATTCATAATAAATATGATACCTAATATTTTAAAGAAGTTTAAAATATTATTGTGATCTAATTTATGTTATAATGATAATATAAATTATTTCTTTTGGGTTATTGTTTTGATTAAAAGATATTATGAACAATTAAGGAATTGTTGCATAATTTTAATCATTTTAAAAGAGGTGGTTTGGATTAAAATCAATTCGTATGCATTGTTTTTATTTTGTTTAGTTGATGCTCTATTTTGTGTTTTGAATGGTTTATTTTTACGCATTAAAATTGTACAATCGGTTGTAATTTACTAGTGTGGCCTTAGAAAGTTGTGTTTTCGTAATGAAGGAAACACAATTTTGGTTGTATTTTTGAGATCTCGAATCTCCAATTTTGTAATATTTTTAATTTTGGCATATTTTGAATTAGAATGTAAATAGGTTTATTTTTGTAATTCAAATATGTAATTTTGAGAAGATTCAAGTTGAAGATTCAAGATGGACTCCCACTTAAAGCCCAAGATGAAGAATGAAGACAAGCTTAGGATCCATGGATGGATTCCACTTTGTATTTGTCTTTATTTTCATAGGGATAGGCCACACTAGGTGTTTTTCGTTTTTTGCGTTTTCTTTACCGTTTTTCATTGCATTCACGTTAGATAGTAGCATCATATTCCGTCTAAACTAAACCAAACCACCTAATATGCATGAAAATGGATCATCTAGTTGCATCCTAGATTATGGACATACGGATGTCATTTGTTTAGAGCTATCACCTCAATTTAATCATTCACGAAAATGCTAGATATTAGTTCACTTAAAATGAATTAAAATGAGTTGATGGGATCTTCCTCTAAAACTGAAATTGAGAATTAGTCTTTATAAGTCGAACCACTATGAATCCCTTCTTCGTCGGTAGGCATAATATGACCCCTTCTACGTTGGGTAAGTAGTGGCTGTCGGCTTAGTTTATCTCAACATTATGGTTCGAGTAATATCTCGAAGGTATGGTGGACTAATAGATAGGATTTACTGAAATCTATCGACCAAGAATTCTAACAGTAGAATTAGCCAAGAGGTTGGCTTATCAATTTAAAGAAATTGAGTCTTGGGATCATTTATATAATTCTCGAGGGAGGTCGATTATATGAGTGGACGAGTCATTGCATTAAAACGTTATTGCTTTATGACTTAAAAAACCATGATTTCTTATCTTTTCTCTTCTTCTTCTTTCTTTTTCACAGTTTCGAATACGTTATATACAGATATAACTACTATAACAAATGGTCAGTCCGCAGCATTTAACTAATGCCAAGTGCCACACTAATGCGCGAATCATGGCTTAGAATTTTCATGGGCAAAGATGAATCACCTACTCGATCAAGCATGATGGGTCCAACTTCTACGATTGGGAGGTCGATTACGGAATCTCGCCATCGCCGACGGTAAGCTCAAGTACTTGATCGAGCCACCGCCGCTCTACCAGCTCCCGATGCGTAAGGTTGAAACTTTTGCTTATAACGATTTCATGATGGAAGCGGGTGCGTTATGTAACGCACTCATCTATGCAATGGAACCCAATTTGCAAAGACGTTTCATTACCCAAGGTGCAAACAAGATTTTCACCACTTACTAAGGAATTCTCGAAAGCTCAGGAATTAAGAGTTACGAGTATACTACTCGCTTATTTGAAGCTAGACTCCAAGGGCCAACCGGTTGGTCCACACCTTCTCGCCATGATCGAGAACGTTGAGAAATCGAGGAGCTTGGTTGCACGATCGATGAGAAGATCATCATTGATCGAGTGCTTCACTCTCTTCATGATGGGTATGCCCTCTTTAGGGCAAACTATTACATGAATGACATGCAGAAAGTCCGCATGAACTACATTCACCTCGCATGCATCTGAGAGTGATCTCAAGTCGAGTGGGAGCACGAAGCAAGATGTTCTCATGATTGGGAACAAGAAGGGTAAGGGTAAGGCTCCGGCTAACCTAGCTGTAGGTAAGCCAAAATTCAAGAGGCCAGTGGTTGCTAAGAGTGGGCCTGGTTAGGCTAGCGGTAGCTCACAAGGCAAGGCAAAAGCCAAGCAGAGCATGGAGTGCCACCATTGCCACAAGCCTGGGCATTGGAGGCGAATCGTCTGTATGCCGAGGACATAAAAGCAGCCGCCGCCCCGCTTGGTATGTCTTCTTTTATTCATATGATTGAGATTAACCATGCAAGTTTCTAACTTGGGTACTTGATAATGGATGTGGTTCTCATCTCAGGCAATCATTTGCGAGGCCTAAGAAGCATCGGAACTCCTGGCAAGAGGTGATGTAGACTGCGAGTGGGGAATGGAGCAAGAGTTCTTTGCCGCTTTCAAAGAGAACATATGTAATCCAACTCCCGAGCGGTTTGAGTTATTTCAATAATCAATTACTATGTACCTAGTTTATCTAAAAACATTATTTCAGATCCGCTTCTTGATAAAGAAGGATTTTCATTTTCAATTAAGAATAATAGTGTATTTTCTCATTGAACGATATGATTTATGGTAAAGTCGTTTCCATGAACTAATTTATGTTTTAGATCAAACCACGTAAATCATGCATGTGAGTAACAAGAAAGCAAAGGTTGGTGACAAAGATCAAACGTATTTATGGCATTGCCGAACGGGACACATAAATGAGAAATGCGTGAAAAAGCTCATTGATAATGGGACAATAGCCCCATTTGACTATGAAACTTTTGGCACGCGAATCATGTCTTATAGGCAAAATGTCTCGAATTTCCTTCAAAGGTGTTGGAATGCACGACCTATTAGGACTCATACATACCGATGTGCGGACCTATGTCAATCAACGCCAGAGATGGCTATAGGTATTTTATCACTTTCACTGACGATTTGAGTAGATATGGACATGTCTACTTAATGAAGCATAAAAGTGAGTCCTTTGACAAGTTCAAGGAATTCCGAATAAGGTTGAGAACCACCGGATAGAAAGATAAAAGCACTACGCTCGGATCGTGGTGGCGAATATCTTTCAACCGAGTTTGATCGACACCGAAAGACCGCGGGATAGTATTACGCTTAACTCCACTGGAACACCACAATCGAATGGTGTGTCCGAACGTAGGAATCGAACATTACTTGATATGGTTCGATCCATGATGAGTCACACGGTATTACGACTCATTGTGGGGCTATGCTCTTTGTCACCGCTCTTATACTTAACCAAGTCCGCCTAAAGTCAGTAGACAAGACTCCATACGAGTTATGGAAGGGAACGGTCCCTAACTTGTCCTTTATTCGGGTTTGGGGGTGCGAGGCTTATGTCAAGTGGAGACACGAGGATAAGCTCGGCCCGCGATCGGTCAAGACATACTTTATTGGTTATCCAAAAGGAATGTTTGGTCATTACTTCTATTCGCCAACCGAACAGCGCGTTTTTGTTGCGGCTAGTGCGACGTTCTTAGAGAAAGAGTTTCTCGAAGACAAGAGAGGTAATAGAACCTTCGATCCGCTTGAGATTCTGAACCAACAACCGAGCAACCTATGGAGGAAACTGCTCCTTCTTCGCCTGGCCGGTTAATATTCCTCGAACCCAGAAGGTCGGGTAGACTCTCCATTCCTCCAGATCGATATATCGGTATAGTCGAGGAGAATGGGAGAGACGACGTTTTACTCCTTTAGAGTAACGAACCCGTAACCTATAAAGCTGCCCTGACATGTTCTGACTCAAAGCTATGGCAAGAAGCCATGCAATCCGAGATGGACTCAATGTACGAGAACGATGTATGGGATCTGGTTGACTTACCTGATAAGGCTAGGCCTCTTCAGTGCAAATGGCTTTACAAGATAAAGCGATCTGTAGAAGGACAACCAGATATATACAAGGCACGACTAGTGGCAAACGGTTTCACTCAAGTGCATGGGTTGCACTATGATGAGATCTTTGCACCCGTAGTCATGCTTCGTTCCATTCGGATTCTCTTAGCGATCGCCGCATTTCATGACTATGAAATTTGGCAAATGGATGTGAAAACCGCTTTCTTAAACGGTTATTTGGAGGAGGAGTTGTACATGGTACAACCCGAAGGTTACATTGATCCTGAAAATCCTAAGAGAGTTTGCAAGCTTAAGCGTTCCATCTATGGACTTAAGCAAGCTTCACGGAGTTGGAATCATCGCTTCGACCAAGTGATAAAGGAGAATGGATTCACTCGATCAGTCGAGGAACCATGCCTATATATCAAGTCGAGTGGGAGCAAGATTGTCTTCCTAATCAGACGTCGATGACATACTCTTGATTGGGAATGACATACCTCTCTTAACTTCGGTAAAAGTATGGTTAAAGAACCATTTCCTGATGAAAGATCCGGGTGAGGCACAACAGATTTTGGGGCTCCGTGATTCATAGAGATAGATCACGACGGATGTTATCCCTCGCCAGAGTCTTATATAGATAAGATTCTCGAGAGGTTCAAAGATGACCAACTCCAAGAAGGGAATCTTCCAATGATTCAAGAAGGCAATCCAGTGAAGCACAATCGATGGTCAGAAGAACATTCTTAAGTACCTACGGAGGACTAAAGATTGGGTATTGACTTATGGAGGAGACACTGAGCTATGCGCAATCGGTTACGCAGATGCTAGTTTCCAGACGGATCGAGATGACTCGAAATCTCAATCTGGATTCGTTTTTACTCTTAATGGCGCCACACACCGGAAAAGCTCCAAACAAACCGTTATAGCAAATTCCACGATCGAGTCCGAGTACTATGTCGCTCGTAGGTCGCGAAGTTTATATGGATCGTCGCTGGCCTACAAGGACTAATCAGTAGTTCCTAGTTCGAATGACCCGATCACCATCTATTGTGACAATAGTGGTGCCATCTTCCAAGCAAAGGAGCCTAAGTCCAAAGAACAAGTCTCGCACGCGTGCAAAGGAAGGCTCACATGATCCGGGATTACGTGGAGCAGAAGGAGATAGTGATTGACAAGATTGCTACGGATGATAACATAGCAGATCCTCTCACTATGCCGTTGAGACAAGATAAGCATGAAGGGCACGTTAAATCCATGGGAATTAAGCGTGTTCCTGAGTTGTATTAGTTGTTTTGTATGGATTTGACTCTTGTATTTCCTAAAACTTCTAATAAAATCATCGTTTTGTTATATATATTGTTTTTCATGAGGGGTGTGCGCATAACGTTGAACACCTCAAAGTGAACTGAATTGCTATATATTTTGTTTTGGTCCGTGGTCGCCTACACGAGCTGATAACTCTGGCAATCATTTTGTGACGTCGATTGATGGTGGGTTCAACGAGCCATAAGTCAAACTGTTGACTGATCGATCACAGATGCGGGTTTACTGAAATCGCGCAGGACAATTTTGTGACGACAACACGGAGTCCTAAATGTTTCAGAACATTAGGTGCCTGGTCGTGGATAGGACATCCATAGTGTTCCTAGAGTCGATTCTTTTGACTATCGACCGCCTCTTGAGATTAAAGCGCATTTTGGGTGACTTTGGTTTCTTTCTCACTGGCCGACCGTAACAGAGGCCAAGCATTTTCACTGGTCATTTCATGCTGCGCTTACATCTGCAGGATTCGAAGTCATGAAATATCCAAACTTCTATCGAAGTTATAATATTTATTCTCGTGGCCACTCGAGGAGTCAGAATCGAAATGCATGGCCATGCTCGAATATTGATTCGCTTATCGCTTAAGTTACTCTTTAGTCGGAAACCACTCTTGATTCTCGATCGCCATGAACTACGACCTTTGAAAGTACAGACTTTGCAAATTGGTTTACATTGAGTGGGAGAAATTTATTATGGATATGAGAATCGGTTATCGCACCTACACTTGTACGGACAAGTGGGAGCTTGTTGGGGTTAGTGTCCCCCACAAAGGAGTGCAATAACATAAATAAATCTCTAAAGGTACACAGGGTACATTTTGTATTTAATCAGTTGATTAACGTTTATCAATAACGGTTGGCTTGCTAGATAAGTTTGACGTTATTGTCATACAGATGGCGGTGATCAACTGGTCCCTAAGAGTCACACCTGAAGGATGTGTTTGAGAGATGTGATTATTTGAGAAAATGATCATATCGATGCCTTACTTAATGACTAAACAGTTAGTTAGTGTTGTTGACTAAAAGGTTAGTCAAATGTGACTAAAATGTTAGTCAGTGTGATGATGTTACTGACTAAAATGTTAGTCAGTGAAATGATGGTACGGCTATTTAATACGGATTAAATAATATTAGCTGAGACAGATTAAATGTAATTCGTGAATTGAATATAAAATGTTATATTTAATTATTGTTTATAATGCAAGCTAATTAAATATAAACCGTTATAATTAATTAGTAAATTAAAAATATAAGGATATTTATAATATATTATAGTCGGTCCATACAGATGACACTAGTAATAAAATGCATTATATATAAAACTAAAATGACCAAGAGAAAAGTGTCCAGGTACATCGTATCCCGATACACTCTAAACTTGGTCAATAAGTTATTGATTTTGAGGAGAATAATATCTCCCCAAAATTAGTAGTAGAGGCCGGCCACATTAGGGAGTATTAGGAGTATATTTAGCTTTCCTATTTGTACTCTAATGCTCTCCTTAATTGATTCATCTCATTGATAATTCTACAACACAAAACAAAAGAAAACCAGTTTTCTCTCTAATTATTCTAGCAAACTCAAAGGCATATCAAGAACACATCTTGGGTGAGATTATTAGGAGATACCATACTTTTGGTATTGATCTTAGGCCAATTTCATTAGGATTAAAGATTAATTCTAAATCTTATTGTTTTATTATGCAATTTCTATTTATGACTTTAAATCTTATAAAAGTTTTCATTATAATCCTGTGAATTTAATGGTCTATATACGGATATAAACCTACAATCAGAGCCTTAGGGCATATGAAATTTTTATAAGGTTTTCATAAAATCGATTTTGTATAAATTTTAAACAAATTTTATAAAGGGCCGAATTGTTTTGTAGTTGGCCGTGATTTTGTTGGTCTATTTTGGCTTGTTTTTGGTCTATTTGATTCATAATTATTGATGTTTTAAGATGTTAAAACCATCTCATATGAATTTGCATTAGTTTTGATTTAATACCGATTGAATTAAAACTTAAAAGGACCAAATTTTTGTATGTTAATGAACATATTAGTTTGCTATTCATTAGATCTATCAGTTTAAGATGTTTAATTTAAAAGGTTATTTTGAATATCTTAAATCAATGTTTAATACGGATTAAAATTGAGTTAGTATCGATCTAATTGTTAGCATAATTGAATTAAAACAGTTTAATTTAATTTTTTTTTTATTGGATGGCCGAATTATTTTTTTATTTTTGGTAATTTTATTAATTATGGCCGTGTATTTCTAAAATAATTTAAAAAAATAAAAAAAAAAATTCGGATTTTCTTTATGTTGGCCGAAATTTTATTGTTTTTGTTTTATTTTTGGAAATTAATTTTTGGTAATATTTGTTATAAAGATAATGAATATTATGTTATTATAAGGTTCATAATATTTGATACCAAATATTTTAAAGAAGTTTAAAATATTTTGTGACCTAATTTATGTTATACTAATAATATAAATTTTGGATTATGTTTTGATTAAAAGGTATTATGAACAATTAAGGAATTGTTGCATAATTTTAATCTTTTAAAAGAGGTGGTTTGGATTTAATCTATTTGTATGCATTGGTTTTATTTTGGTTTAGTTGATGCTATATATATATGTTTGTGAATGAATGTGTTTGAATGGTTTATTTTTACGCATTAATTATGTACAAACGGTTGTAATTTGCTAGTGTGGCCTTAGAAGATTGTGTTTTCGTAATGAAGGAAACACAATTCTGGTTGTATTTTTGAGATCTCGAATCTCCCATCTTGTAATATTTTTGACATATTTTGAATTAGAATGTAAATAGGTTTATTTTTGTAATTCAAAAAAAATTGTAATTTTGAGAAGATTCAAGATTGAAGATTCAAGATGGACTCCCACTTAAAGCCCAAGATGAAGAATGAAGACAAGCTTAGGGTCCATGGATGGATTCCAATTTGTATTTGTCTTTATTTTCATAGGGATAGGCCACACTAGGTGTTTTTTCCTTTTGCGTTTTCTTTACCGTTTTCTTTGCATTCACGGTAGTTAGTAGCATCATATTCCGCCTAAACTAAACCAAACCACCTAATATGTGACACAGCTAAGTCGTATCGCTGAAATCAAAGATAAACCCTACGGACTACTAACAATAGCTAGCGGTAAGAAGGGGTCGAACCACAGAGAAACGTATACTCACAAGACACTTAGTCGATAGGCTATTCCTAGGTATGACAATGTTTGGTTTGGAAAACTATAAACTACTGGCAAAAATGATAAAGAGAGGTTTAAACTAGGGAGAGAAGACTAGGGTCTCGGGTTCCTTATGTCAATAATCCGGATAATATAAGTTTCACCGAAATAGCTATCAATCGGACTGTGCAAGGCGATTAGGGCAGAACACGTTCTCTCGAATCAATGTTCCCTTAAGTTCAATTTAGCGGGCTCTCGCGACTTACTAATTCAACTTATCAATTACGCGAAGTGGTCTAATACTGATTAGGCTTTCGATCTTAAATCAATATTACCCTAGGTTCAATTCAATTAAGGCGTCCCTAAATTCAATTGATAATTAATCGCGCAGGAAGAAATCGCACAAGCACAAACCAATCAATTGCAACAATTTAATCAAAACACCGGATTAAAGGCATAATTCCCCCTCAACCCTAGTTGGGGGATTAGCTACTCATAACTAAGGCAAAAGACATATTAATAATTAAAGAGAAGAAATTAAGAACAATAAACATGAAATTACCAATTGGAAATAAACTTGAGATTGATCCTGATTACCGACGGTTACAAAGCTTGAAAGATGAACTTAAAGGAGAACTTGAAGTTTTTCTAAGAGAGTAATTCTAAAAAGCAGTAGAAAGCAGTAATGAAAAGATAAACTAAACCTAACTCACGAGTTTCTATTATATAGTGTTTCCTAAAAATATTAAAAATAATTAAATTACAAAATAACTCCGTCGAATAAAAATCCAAGTAGTGCATTCTTTTGGCGCCCAATCGTAGCCCAAATTTTGGGGCTCAAAATCTCGCGAAAAGTCAACAAAAACCCCTTAGCCGGCCGACGCCACGGTCAGTTTGACCTACAAGACTAATAAATGGACCGGACCTTCTTTCTCTGGGCTTGACTTCTAATCCTTGGGCCTTGACTCTAATCCTTTGCCCAAATCACTCGTATTACTTCACTCCCGAGCTCGTCTTCGCCTCGGCTTTCGGGTTTCGCCATAACTCCAATATTCAAATTTCAAATACACTAAATGCAACAAATTCCTGCAAACCACGGAAAAACACCAAAACGCCACTGAGCGAAATGTGAGAACAAAATGGCCCTAAAGGGCGATTTTGACAATAAAACGCAATGATCGGGGCGGGGTAAAAACATATAAAAATAACGTATATCAAACTCCCCCAAGCCAGACTCTTGCTCGTCCTCGAGCAAGTGACTCAACTAAAACTAAACACACCATACAAGTATAAACAAAAGATGAGAAACAACGACTCAGAGCCGAGCATGAACTGTCGCTAATCATGTACAACTCAAACAATCAGGAGCAGTCGAAGGTGTTAGGAATAAATTCCCAACTGCAGAGACAAAGTCAATACATACTAATCAAAATGCATAGAAATGATTTGTGAACCGGCGACTCTAGAAGACCAATAATGTAGTGTCCTCACGGGTTTCACTCTGCACTCATTTAAGAACAAGGGTGAGTATATGTGAATTATATGTAACAATGCAAAGGTAACTCACTCACCATCTCGACTCGTGAAACACGCCTGCAATCGAATGTGAAAACAATCTCTACAACATAAGTACGTGTCCAACCAAACGAATGACCAGAATACATGCCAAGGACTTACGCGGGGAGGCCAAGGTGAAAGGGTGAAAGGTGGTTGCGCCAAGCGCGTTTAGGATAAGTGGAGCTAAATTCGGTAGTTGCATAAGCTACAAAAATTCAACTCGCCACAACATTCAACCCAACTCCGTCGACTCGGAGGCAAATAAACTCAAGCTCAAGATACAACCTCCGTAAGAAAAGTCGAATAAATCTCGTCAACCAACCGTATTTTGTACATACCCCAAACGAAACAACATATTTTTGATTTTTTTTTTTCTCTTTTCTCTTTTTTTTCGATTTTTCTGTTTTTTTTTTTTTTTTTTTTTTTTTTTTTTTTTTTTTTTTAACATGAAATAAAATGCAAACAAAAATAAAGAGGGGGTAACGGTAGGTGACGGAAAATTAAGCTTCCAACTCGTAACTCTTTTCTGCAACCTCAAATCAACGCCTCAAGCATAACCCAACATACCAAAAATCAAATGCAACTGTCCCGAATAGGGTAGGTAAAATGAAAAGGTAAGTGGTTAGATAAAATGTAGTATAAAAACAAGCTTTAAGGCTAAGACGGGGTGCAAAAAGTGGCAAACCTATAATCTAAAGGGCAAGAAAAATAGGCCATTTGGCTAATGTGGAGCTCATAAAACAAGTATAAGTGTTGCCTTTCCTCATGTAATGCCGCTAGCCACCAACCCGACACGACTCAAGATAAGCGATTGAGTTCACATTTATGCATGTTAATATTACGCCCTGCACGAGGAGAAACTACACACAACCTAACAACAAGGAGACCAGTCGTAGATGTCACTGGCCTTGGAGGCTCTAATCATCTCCATATATGTAGCTCACTAATCACCGGTCGAGTCTATGGTTCAACAAAACAAACTAGCAACTGACTCGTAAGATCAACTCTGTAACGCATGAAGCACATGCTCAATCATGTTAAGTGTAAGAAAAGGACAACATAGGCAATTAAATCATCGTCGTTTTGCATGTTTCAACATCTAACTGACTCTATTTTTGAAATTTTTGACATTTTTCAATTTTTTTGGATTTTTGGACAAAAGCAATAAGAAAAACTGACTAACACACAAAAGCAATCAAAACTAGCTAAATGAAAAATAAAGCAACCTAATTCCTCCCCCAAGCCTATACATCACAATGTCCTCAGTGTGATCAGCAGCAAGCAATAATCAACAACCAAAACCAGAAAACACCACTGGAGGACCGAAAAACATAATGGGGAAGGAATAAAACGAGAGTAGAGAGCAGAAAACATATCAGACAGTAGGATTCCCCTGCCGCCAGATGCTCGTGGGTAGTGGCCGCGTGCCACTAAGAATCGTCGGGCTCAGACTCATCGATGGCCCTAATATCCTCATCATCGCCGCCAATCTAAGATCCCTGAGGCCGCAAAGACTCGACCCAGACGCGCTCGCCACCAAAACCAAGAAAGGTCAGCTGCGGAGCCGCATATCCATATCCACCCTCCGGCCAAGTGTAAGGGGTGGAGTAATAATCGGACTGAAGATGAAGTCCGCCATGAACGGCCGGTCAGATACCCGCCGTCGCCAAGTGTAGGCGATCGGTGTGGTCCTCTCGTGGAACAGCGTTCGCCGCGATAGGCATCATAGCTCTAACCGCTCAACGCCATGTCAGTATAAACCCGGTCGATACGCGCGTGCGTCGCGCGCAAATCACTGCTGTATTGATGACGAAAGTCATCAAAAGTAGACTGGAGCCCGGTCATCCCTAAATCCATACGCCCCATCATCGCAACAACATCGGGATGGAGGTCGTAGTACTGCGGGGTACTCGATGCGGCGGAGACCTGCGGAGGTACCTGTGTAGGCTCCTCAACGCCAGCAGAAGAGGTCTCAGCTGGGTGTCGCTCACGACGTAAGTTAGTTCGGACGGGAACAGTAGGAGCAGGAGCTCCCTGAAGCGGTAAAGTGTACGAGGGCTGGTCGGCCACCAGCTGCACCTGAGAGAGAGGCGCAGGAAGCTCGATACTCGGAGCCTTGTTAATCATCCAAACACGCTTACCCACCGAATTATGGGTGAGCCAAAGCAAAGGAGAATGGAAGTAATTTGTATCAAGAAGATAATTTCCCGCGACAGCATCTTGCGGGCGCCAACAAAATCAATCGCCCTCATAGCAATTTGGGTGATAAGGCCACCCACATACACCAGACGTTAGCCGCGTAGAAGCAATGCATAACCGCTTCAAGTGATGAGCGAGATGGTATGCGATGTTAATATGAAATTTCTCGGGTTGCTGCCGAAGGTACTGTCCCAAAATCTGCATCTCCTCAGTGCGGACATTATGGGGTTCGTTCCTGCTGAAGATCGTCAAACCCATGAACCTCTGCCAAATGCGAATGGCAGGCTGATGAATCTGAACCGAGCTCATATGACGGCCCGGCGTGTGGCGCTGCTCAGAAATAGCACGCCAAAGCTCCGTATAATCAAAAGTTTCAGGAGCTTCAATCGCCCTCCTGTGAGCGAACCCGAATATCTCACCAAGTTCTTTCGTCGTCAATGTGATGTCGTTATTCATAAGGCGAAAGTGCAAAATGGGAAACCCATTAGTGTCTTTCGTAAGCTCCAACGAGCTCAAGAACTCCCAAGTAAGGCGAGGGTATGTCATTCGAATTAACCCAAACATAAATTCCATCCCGACGCCCTTAAAAAGTTTCATGGTTACAACGTCTAACCCTAGGGCTCGCAAAGAGTTCCGACAAATAAATCTAGTAGGAACAAGGGATCGATTCTTCAAGGTTGTAAATTTGTCCTTTTGAGTAGTAGATGTAAAAATTACCTCTTTGAAATCGGGATCCGGTGCGATGTCGGGTTGAGCCGCTTGAAACCGGGTGTTAGGGCGACCGCGTTTCCGAGCTCCTTGAGTTGAATCCGCCATTGAAATGAAGTAGAGTGGAGTGAAATGGAGTGTTAGGGTTTGGGTGAAAAGGGGAAAGGAATTTCGTGGGTGTTAGAGAGGGAGTAGTGAGAGAGAGTGAAAATGATAAAGTGAGGAGAGATTAGGCGGATCCCCGTGTATTTTAAGGCATTTTTGTGAACCACCTTGTCGGGATCGGCCACGGCCGCCTCGGCCGACCCGACACGCCATCCTCGACATCGCATTTTCGCCGAATTTCTCTATAGACCTCATCCGTCCCAGACCGGCCGGCCACGGCTTAGAGGACTGTAGCTTTTTCGTTTCTTTTCTCAAGAATTCAAGGCCCTTTAAAATTTGGCCTGCGGTTCCGGGCCCGGACCGGCGTCCGGTCGGCCGGCTCTTGAGCCCCGTTTTCTCTGCTCAAAAATTTCCAAGTATGGAATTATAAACTCAACCTGCACGACTCAAGAAAGTTATTAATACCCTCACTCTCGTCTCACCTAAAAAGTAATGAAAATGCGAAAAATCAACAGTAGAATGAATACAAGAACTCACGGGTTGCCTCCCGGAAGCGCTGGTTTTAAGTCCCGCTCGACTGTGTTACCTCATCAGCAAGAGGATTCAAGTGGCGCGAGGTAGAGTACCTCGACCAAACCAACAGCAGCACCATCGTGATATAGCTTCAAACGATGTCCGTTAGCCTGAAAACGCTCTCCCGCGCTAGTTTCAAGCTCAAAGTAACCATACTTACTTGCCATGGTAATAGTGTAGGGTCCCGACCACCGGGACTTCAGCTTGCCCGGAAATAAACGAAGTCGAGAATTATAGAGGAGCACCTTATCACCTACTTTGAATTCACGAGGTAGAATCCGCTGATCGTGCCTCTTCTTCGTGCGCTCCTTATAAACCCGCGAGCTTTCATAAGCACTCATACGAAATTCATCGAGCTCATTCAACAAGAATAATCGCTTCTCCCCACACAGAGTCGAGTCAAAATTAAGCTCCTTAACTGCCCACCAAGCTTTATATTCCAACTCAACGGGGAGATGACATGCCTTCCCGTACACCAACCTGTAGGGTGAAGTTCCAATCGGCGTTTTAAACGCCGTCCTATAAGCCCATAGAGTATCATCAAGTTTCGAGCTCCAGTCTTTGCGTGATTTAGTGACCACCTTCTCAAGAATAGACTTGAGCTCTCTATTTGAAACTTCAACCTGCCCGCTCGTCTGCGGGTGATAAGCAAGAGCAGTACGGTGTTGAACACCATACTTCCGTAAAAGAGTGTCGAGATGCTTCTCGTGGAAATGACTTCCCCCATCGCTTATGATTGCACGAGGGACTCCAAATCGAGGAAAGATCGTCTTGCGAAATAAGTTGATTACCACCTTAGCATCATTAGTAGGAGATGCGACAGCTTCGACCCACTTAGAGACGTAGTCGACAGCAACAAGTATAAAACGGTTCCCATTAGAAGACTGAACGGCCTTGTAATCGATTCCCAAACATCAAACAACTCGACCTCTAATATACCGTTTGAGGCATTTCATGCCTCCTTGAGATATTCCCGGTCCCTTGGCATGCGTCACAAGATAGAACAAAAGTCAGCCTGCGTCTTTAAACAAAGTAGGCCAATAAAACCCTGATCGCAATATCTTCGCCATGGTCTTGGTGGGACCATGATGCCCACCGTAGCGAGAGGAATGACATCCCTCTAACACTCGCGAATCTCCCAATCGGGTACACATTTACGGAATAATCCGTCGCTACACTCACGAAACAAATGCGGATCGTCCCAAAAGAACTTCTTCGCATCCTGCCGAAACTTCATCTTCTGTTGGGAAGGAGCATGCTCGCGAAATGTACCGCAACCACAAAGTTAGCATAATCGCGAACCAAGGCTCACCATGTAGAACGGCCATCAATGAGTCATCCTAAAGAGTCGTCAATAGGAACAACAACTCCACCTCATCTAAACGTAGCCGAGATAAATGATCACCACCACATTCTCAAAGACTCTTCTTGTCGCGGATTTCAAGGTCGAATTCCTGGAGTAGCAGAATCCAGCGAATTAACCTAGGCTTGGCTTCCTTCTTCGCGAGGAGATACTTTAACGCCGCATGGTCCGTATAAACAATCACTTTGGACCCAATCAAGTATGATCGAAACTTGTCTAACGCGTAGACAATGGCTAAAAGTTCCTTCTCCGTCGTCGCGTAGTTCACCTGCGCTTCATCCAAGGTTTTACTAGCATAGTAGATAGCATGTAAGACCTTGTCGCGCCTCTGTCCCAACACCGCGCCTATCGCATAATCACTAGCATCGCACATAATCTCGAACGGCAAATTCCAATCTGGAGACTGGATAATCGGTGCTGAAATCAAAGCCTGTTGAATCCTGCGAAAAGCTTCAACGCACTCATCAGTAAACAAAAAGGGGGCATCCTTCAGGAGGAGCTGGGTAAGTGGTTTAGCAATCTTTGAGAAGTCCTTGATAAAGCGGCGATAAAACCCCGCATGACCAAGGAAACTTCGGACCCCTTTCACGTTAATCTGAAGAGGTAGTTGCTCAATCACTTGGATTTTAGCTCTGTCAACCTGGATGCCCCTATCAGAAACAACATGACCAAGGACGACACCCTCCTTCACCATAAAATGACATTTTTCCCAATTTAAAACCAAGTCGACCTCTTCACAACGCTTTAGGACTTTAGACAAATTAAGCAAACAAGACTCAAAATCGGTCCCGTATACACTAAAATCATCCATAAAGACTTCCATAATAGACTCGATAAACTCAGAAAAAATGCTAATCATACAACGCTGAAAAGTAGCAGGTGCATTACATAAACCAAACGGCATTCGACGATAAGCAAAAGTCCCGTAGGGACACGTAAAAGTGGTCTTTTCCTGATCCTCAGGATGAATGGGGATCTGAAAGAAACCTGAATAGCCGTCTAAATAGCAAAAATACCTGTGGCACGCTAACCTTTCCAACATTTGATCAATAAACGGAAGTGGGTAATGATCCTTTTTCGTGGCGGCATTCAACCGTCGATAGTCGATGCACATCCGCCAACCAGTCACGACTCTAGTGGGAATCAGCTCATTCTTCTCATTCTTGACCACCGTAGTCCCGCCCTTCTTAGGAACAACCTGGACAGGACTAACCCATCTAGAATCTGAAATCGCGTAGATAATTCCAAAGATCAAGGAGTTTCATCACCTCCTTCTTAACAACCTCTTGCATGTTCGGTTCAACCGCTGACCCTGAATCACCGGTTTGTGATCATCCTCGAGGTGAATCCTGTGCATGCGTAAATCGGGACTAATACCTCTCAAATCACTAAGACTATAGCCCGAGCCTTCTTGTGGGCTCTCAAAACCTTCAAAGAAAGCAAATAACCTGGGACTCGTAAGATCCCATCGACGATCACCGGATTCATCTCTTCTTCATCCAAGAACGCATACTTCAAATGCGTAGGCAATGGCTTCAATTCGGTTTACGGACCTCAAGAAAGATAAGAGGTCTCAATCGTCTCGATGGTGTCGAAGTCTCCGCTCATCAAAGATAAAGGAGAGCTTCAAGTTCACTACTCCGCATTCCACGGACCTGTCTCATCATCTGCACATTCACCACACATTAAAACTTCCAAAGGATCCTTGGACAAGGATCCCTCGGAGACAAAAGACACCGACTCATCAACAATATCAATAATATCAAGATAGTAGCAAGACTCCTCCAACATCGGGCTCTTAAGGGCTTGGTTAAGGTTAAATGTGACCTTATCCCCTCCTACCTCTAGAGTCATCCTACCATTCTTAACATCTATGACCGCCCTTGTGTGTGTAGGAATGGTCGCCCCAGATAATAGGTATCTGGGTATCCTCAGCCATATCCAAAACAATAAAGTCAACAGGGAAAAAGAACTTCCCTACCTTCACGGGGACATCCTCAAGCACTCCTAAAGGTCGCTTGACCGAACGATCGGCCATCTGTAAGGTGACACTAGTACACTTCAACCCTCCCATGTTTAGTTTCTCACAAACTGAATAAGGCAAAACGCTCACGCACGCCCACAAATCACACAAGGCTTTGTCAATAACATGGGTGCTTATGGTGCAAGGAATGGAGAAACTACCTGGGACCTTCAACTTAGGGCGACCGCCTCAGTAAAGGGCACTACACTCACCTGTAAACGCTATGGTCTCAACCTCGTTAAAAGAACGTTTCTTAGTAAGAATGTCCTTCATAAATTTAGCGTAAGAAGGTACCTGGGTGATAAGCTCGAAGAATGGAACTGCAGTTACTGCAGATTCTTCACGACCTCCATAAACTTACCGAATCGCCTCGCTTTAGCATTTCGTTGACGTCCGGAAACGGAGTTGAATTTTTATCTGAGGTGTAATCGAGTAGTAACATCCTTTGAAGCATCTTGGACCTTAGCTTGAGCGCCCTTAGCTACCTCATCAATTTTCTTCTCCAAATCCGCGTCACGTAAGGTCGGGCGTGAGGTAGGATTAGACGGCCGACGGTCGGCCGGCTGGTGCGTCTTTTCAGCTCGTTTCGTTAAATTTTCGGCCTCAATCTCATCCGGATGCTTTGACCAGATAATATGTGCCGCTACGCAATGTGATCGCATTTGCGGTGTCATGAGGCGGGTTTCCTTGCGGTGGAAGTGTCCCGTGTTGCCTCGTAGCCTGTGAACTCGCTAACTGCGCAACCTGTGTTTCCAACATCTTAATAGCTGCGTCCTTAGCCTGATCGCTTTTCTGCATCTGCGTCATCATCGTTTCCTGTGTCTTGGCCATCTGCATCATCATAGCCTTCAATTCACCCACACCATGATCACTAGCAGGAGTAGGAGCGGATTGAACTGGTGGTTGTTGTTGATAATGTTGTTGTTGGTGGAATTGGGGCCTTTGACTTTGGAAACCCGGCGGTTGGTAGTTCCGTTGTGGCGAACGACGCTGGTCTTTATTCTGCGGCGCTGCGAGTAGGATTGAGAACGCTCGTTCCGGATAAGAAAGCGTAGACCGATCGTAGCCTGGCCGATTCGATACGGCAAGTTAGAACGATAAAGTAAAAGCATGAACCTCGCTTCCCGCGAACTCATGCACTCATGTGCGTGATGACCAACAATCCCGCAATTATTGCATCCTCGCATCGTGCCCTATAACCAAGTTAACTCGCCGCATTTGACGAACCTGCACCACTCAACTTGTCGACCTTCATTGTTAGAACCGAAATTTGGCTCGTTAAAGCATTCAAAGAGTCTTTCTCGCGATCACTATGAGCTGCGCGAGAATTTCCTCTAGGTCGATCGTACTGTGCGGTATGGATCGCCATTTTCTCGATCAGTGCCCAAGCCTCGTTGTCATCGACGTTGTCGGCAAACCGCCCATTTGCAGCTGAATCCAAGATAGCCCGACTTTCCGAATACAACCCGTTGTAAAACGTCATGATCACGAGCCAATCGTTCAACCCGTGGTGAGGACAATCACGGATGAGTTTCTTATAACGTTCCCAAGCTTCAGAAAGAGATTCGTCGTAAGTTTGCTTAAAGCTCTGGATTTGGCTTCGCATTTGATTCGTCCGTTCTGGAGGGTAATACTTTTTGTAAAATGCAAGAGCCAACCCATCCCAATCTGTAATACCCGCGGCTTCCTTATTTAAATCGGTGATCCACTCACGAGCGCGATCACGTAGTGAGAAAGGGAACAGCATTTCCCTAATCTGGTTTTGAGTGATACCGTTCTGTTTTATCGTAGAACAGTAATCCGTGAAAACCTGCATATGACGACCAGGATCCTCCGTAGGATTGCCGCCAAACTGATTACGCTCGACCAAGGTAAGGAAGGCGGGTTTAATCTCGAAGTTGCCCTGCAAAGTGTCGGGCATCTGGAATCCATTAGGAATGGACTCCGTCTTGGGCAAGGAGTGACTTGAAAGTCTCGGCATAGTCACAAGCGCCTCAGAAACAACACTGGAAGTAGAAGGTGGAGTAGTGTCCTCTTCGTAGGACGATGCTTCTGAACTAGATTCCGCTTCAGAAACTTCCACAACCTCTTTTGCGTAGGTTTCAGCAATCTCCTTAAAGAAGTTACGTTCGTGAAAAGTCCGCTCCTGCTCAGGATCGAATGGAACTAAACCTGAAGGTGACCTGCGCATAAACAAAAACTACAAGGAGAAGTGAGAAACGGTCTCAAGGAACTGGAGTTCCCTGAGACAAGAGAAATAACCTACTAAGTAAAAGCGAAATAAAACCGTCTCCTCGGCAACGGCGCCAAAATTTGACACAGCTAAGTCGTATCGCTGAAATCAAAGATAAACCCTACGGACTACTAACAATAGCTAGCGGTAAGAAGGGGTCGAACCACAGAGAAACGTATACTCACAAGACACTTAGTCGATAGGCTATTCCTAGGTATGACAATGTTTGGTTTGGAAAACTATAAACTACTGGCAAAAATGATAAAGAGAGGTTTAAACTAGGGAGAGAAGACTAGGGTCTCGGGTTCCTTATGTCAATAATCCGGATAATATAAGTTTCACCGAAATAGCTATCAATCGGACTGTGCAAGGCGATTAGGGCAGAACACGTTCTCTCGAATCAATGTTCCCTTAAGTTCAATTTAGCGGGCTCTCGCGACTTACTAATTCAACTTATCAATTACGCGAAGTGGTCTAATACTGATTAGGCTTTCGATCTTAAATCAATATTACCCTAGGTTCAATTCAATTAAGGCGTCCCTAAATTCAATTGATAATTAATCGCGCAGGAAGAAATCGCACAAGCACAAACCAATCAATTGCAACAATTTAATCAAAACACCGGATTAAAGGCATAATTCCCCCTCAACCCTAGTTGGGGGATTAGCTACTCATAACTAAGGCAAAAGACATATTAATAATTAAAGAGAAGAAATTAAGAACAATAAACATGAAATTACCAATTGGAAATAAACTTGAGATTGATCCTGATTACCGACGGTTACAAAGCTTGAAAGATGAACTTAAAGGAGAACTTGAAGTTTTTCTAAGAGAGTAATTCTAAAAAGCAGTAGAAAGCAGTAATGAAAAGATAAACTAAACCTAACTCACGAGTTTCTATTATATAGTGTTTCCTAAAAATATTAAAAATAATTAAATTACAAAATAACTCCGTCGAATAAAAATCCAAGGCAGTACATTCTTCATACGGCCGCCGAATCGTAGCCCAAATTTTGGGGCCCAAAATCTCGCGAAAAGTCAACAAAAACCCCTTAGCCGGCCGACCGTCACGGTCAGTTTGACCTACCAAGACTAATAAATGGACCGGACCTTCTTTCTCTGGGCTTGACTTCTAATCCTTGGGCCTTGACTCTAATCCTTTGCCCAAATCACTCGTATTACTTCACTCCCGAGCTCGTCTTCGCCTCGGCTTTCGGGTTTCCGTCATAACTCCAATATTCAAATTTCAAATACACTAAATGCAACAAATTCCTGCAAACCACGGAAAAACACCAAAAACGCCACTCGAGCGAAATGTGAGAACAAAATGGCCCTAAAGGGCGCATTTTGACAATAAAACGCAGCTCGGGACGGGGGTAAAAACATATAAAAATAACGTATATCAATATGCATGAAAATGGATCATATAGTTGCATTTTTATCATGGACATACGGATGTCATTCGCTTAGGGCTATCACCTCAAATTAATCATTCACGTAAATGCTAGATATTTGTTCACTTAAAATGAATTAAAACGAGATGATGGGACCTTCCTCTATTCTAAAATTGAGATTAGTCTTTATAGGAAAAGCATGCTATGAGCCCCTTCTTCGCTTGCAGTAGGCATGTAGGACCTTACTCTCCACATGACCCCTTCTACGTTGGGTAAGTAGTATGTGTTGACCTATTTTACCTCAACACTATAGTTCGAGTAATATCTCATAGTTACAGTGGACTAATAGATAGGATTTACTGAAATCTATCGACCAAGAATTCTAACAGTAGAATTAGCCAAGAGGTTGGCTTATCAATTTAAAGAAATTGAGTCTTGGGATCATTTATATAATTCTCGAGGGAGGTCGATTATATGAGTGCACGAGTCATTGCATTAAATCGTTATTGCTTTACGACTTAAATATTTAAAAACCATGATTTCTTATCTTCTCTCTTCTTCTTCTTTCTTTTCACAGTTTCGAATACGTTATATACAGATATAACTACTATAACAAATGGTCAGACGCATCGATTTAACCAATGCCAAGTGCCACACTAGCTCGCGAATCATGGCTAAGAATGTTTATGGATAAAGATGAATCACCTACTGATCAAGAGTGATGGGTCCAACTTCTCTGATTGGGAGGCCGCATTACGGAATGCTGCCATAGCTGACGGCAAGCTCAAGTACTTGACTGAGCCACTGCCGACTAAACCAGCTCCCGATGCAGGAGCAAATGAACTTTATCTTTACAATGATTTCATGATGGAGGCGCGCGATACGTAACGCATCATCTATGCAATGGAATCCAATTTGCAAAGACGATTCATTACCCAAGGTGCAAACAAGATTTTCACCACCCTAACCAAAGAATTCTCGAAAGCACCGAGAATCAAGAGTTACGAGTATACCACTCGTTTCTTTGAAGCTAGACTCCAGAAGGGCCAACCGGTTGGTCCACACCTTCTCGCCATGATCGAGAACGTTGAGAAATTGGAGGAGCTTGGTTGCAAGATCGATGAGAAGATCATCATTGATCGAGTGCTTCACTCTCTTCATGATGGGTATGCCCTCTTTAGGGCAAACTATTACATGAACGACATGCAGAAAAGTCTGCATGAACTACATTCACTCCTCGCATGCATCGAGAGTGATCTGAAGTTGAGTGGGAGCATGAAACAAGATGTTCTCATGATTGGCAACAAGAAGAGTAAGGGTAAGGCTCCGGCTAACCTAGCTGTAGGTAAGCCAAAATTCAAGAAGCCAGTGGTTGCTAAGAGTGGGCCTGGTGAGTCTAGCGGTAGCTCACAAGGCAAGGCAAAAGCGGCGGACCATGGAGTGCCACCATTGCCACAAGTCCGGGCATTGAGGCGTAACTCTCCCGTATCGCCGAGGACATTAAAGCAGCCGCGTCGTTCTCGCTTGGTATGTCTTCTTTTATTCATATGATTGAGATTAACCATGCAAGTTTCTAACTTGAGTACTTGATACCGTTGTGGTTCTCATCTCAGGCAATCATTTGCAGGCCTAAGAAGTATCAAAACTCCGCAAGAGGTGATGTAGACTGCGAGTGGGGAATGGAGCGAGAGTTCTTTGCCGCTGCTTCAAGAGGACATATGTAATCCAACTCCCAAGTGGATTTGAGTTATTTCAATAACTATTACTATGTACCTAGTTTATCGAAAAACATTATTTCTCAGATCCGCTCTTGATAAAGAAGGATTTTCATTTTTAATAAAGAATAATAAATGTATTTTCTCTTTAAATGAAATGATTTATGGTAAAGTCAAGCTTTTCATAAACTAATTTATGTTTTAGATCAAACCACAGAAATCATGCATGTGAGTAACAAGAAAGCAAAGGTTGGTGACAAAGATCAAACCTATCTATGGCATTGCCGTATAGGACACATAAATGAGAAACGCGTGAAAAAGCTCATTGATAGTGGGACAATAGCCCCATTTGACTATGAAACTTTTGACACGTGTGAATCATGTCTTATAGGCAAAATGTCTCGAATTTCCTTCAAAGGTGTTGGAATGCGCGCTGCTGACCTATTAGGACTCATACATACTGATGTGTGCGGACCTATGTCAATCAACGCTAGAGATGGCTATAGGTATTTTATCACTTTCACGGACGATTTGAGTAGATATGGACATGTCTACTTAATGAAGCATAAAAGTGAGTCCTTTGACAAGTTCAAGGAATTCCAGAATAAGGTTGAGAACCAACTGGATAGAAAGACAAAAGCACTACGTTCAGATCGTGGTGGCGAATATCTTTCAACTGAGTTTGATCGACACCTGAAAGACCGCGGGATAGTATTACAGTTAACTCCACCTGGAACACCACATCTGAATGGTGTGTCCGAACGCAGGAATCGAACATTACTCGATATGGTTCGATCCATGATGAGTCACACGGTTGTACCTGACTCGTTATGGGGCTATGCTCTTTTGTCAGCTGCTCTTATACTTAACCGAAGTCCGTCTAAAGCTGTAGACAAGACTCCATACGAGCTATGGAAGGGAACGGTCCCTAACTTGTCCTTTATTCGGGTTTGGGGGTGCGAGCCTTATGTCAAGTGGAGACACGAGGATAAGCTCAGCCCGCGATCGTTCAAGACATACTTTATTGGTTATCCAAAAGGAATGTTTGGTCATTACTTCTATTCGCCTACCGAACAACGTGTTTTTGTTGCGGCTAGTGCGAAGTTCTAAGAGAAAGAGTTTCTCGAGGACAAGAGAAGTAATAGAACCTTCGATCTGTCGGAGATTCCAGAACCAACTACCGAGCAACCAATGGAGGAAACTGTTCCTTCTTCGTCTGCTGCGGTTAATATTTCCTTGGAACCCAGAAGGTCGGGTAGACTCTCCATTCCTCCAGATAGATACATTGGTATGGTTGAGGAGAATGGGAGAGACGACGTTTTACTCCTTGAGAGCAACGAACCCGTAACCTATAAAGGTGCCATGACGTGTTCTGACTCAAAGCTTTGGCAAGAAGCCATGCAATCCGAGATGGACTCTATGTACGAGAACGATGTATGGGATCTGGTTGACTTACCTGATAAGGCTAGGCCTCTTCAGTGCAAATGGCTTTACAAGATAAAGCGATCTGTAGAAGGACAACCAGATATATACAAGGCACGACTAGTGGCAAAGGGTTTCACTCAAGTGCAAGGGTTGCACTATGATGAGATCTTTGCTCCTGTAGTCATGTTTCGTTCTATTCGGATTCTCTTAGCAATTGCCGCATTTCATGACTATGAAATTTGGCAAATGGATGTGAAAACCGCCTTCTTAAACGGTTATTTGGAGGAGGAGTTGTACATGGTACAACCCGAAGGTTACACTGATCCTGAAAATCCTAAGAAGGTTTGCAAGCTTAAGCGTTCCATCTATGGACTTAAGCAAGCTTCACGGAGTTGGAATCATCGCTTCGACCAAGTGATAAAGGAGAATGGATTCGCTCGATCGGTCGAGGAACCATGCCTATATATCAAGTCGAGTGGGAGCAAGATTGTCTTCCTAATAATGTACGTCGATGACATACTCTTGATTGGGAATGACATACCTCTCTTAACTTCGGTAAAAGTATGGTTAAAGAACCATTTCCAGATGAAAGATCTGGGTGAGGCACAACGCATTTTGGGGCTCTATAGAGATAGATCACGACGGATGTTATCCCTCAGTTAGGAGTCTTATATAGATAAGATTCTTGAGAGGTTCAGCATGACCAACTCCAAGAAGGGGAACCTTCCAATGATCTCTGGAGTGCACTTGAGTAAAGCTCAAGCACCAAAGACATCGGAAGAGGTCGAGCGCATGAGTCGGATTCCATATGCATCTGCTATAGGATCGATCATGTATGCCATGATATGCACACGTCCGGACGTGGCATATGCATTGAGTATGACGAGCCGGTACCAAGGCAATCCAGGTGAAGCACACTGGATGGCCGTAAAGAACATTCTTAAGTACCTACGGAGGACTAAAGATTGGGTATTGACTTATGGAGGAGACACTGAGCTATCTTGCGCATCGATTCTGTGAGATGCTAGTTTCCAAACGGATCGAGATGACTCAAGTCTCAATCTGGATTCGCTTACTCTAAATGGCGCCGCTGGCCACCGAAAAGCTCCAAACAAACAGTTATAGCAGATTCCACGACTGAGTCCGAGTACTATGCTGCTTCAGAGGCTGCGAAGGAAGCTATATGGATGCGTCAGTTCTTACAAGGACTAACGGTAGTTCCTAGTTCGAATGACCCGATCACCATCTATTGTGACAATAGTGGTGCCATCTTCCAAGCGAAGGAGCCGAAGTCCAGCAACAAGTCTCGGCACGTGCAAAGGAAGGCTCACATGATCCGAGATTACGTGGAGCAGAAGGAGATAGTGATTGACAAGATTGCTACGGATGATAACATAGCAGATTCTCTCACTAAGCCGTTGAGACAAGATAAGCATGAAGGGCACGTTAAATCCATGGGAATTAAGCGTGTTCCTGAGTTGTATTAGTTGTTTATATGGATTTGACACTTGTTTTTCCTTAAAACTTCTAATAAAATTATCGTTTTGTTATATATATTGTTTTTCATGAGGGTTGTGCAGACAACGTTGAACACCTCAAAGTGAACTGAATTGCTTTATATTTTATTTGGTCCGTGGTCGCCTACACGAGCTGATAACTCTCGCAATCATTTTGTGACGTCGATTGATGGTGGGTTCAACGAGCCATAAGTCAAACTGTTGACTGATCGATCACAGATGCGGGTTTTCTGAAATCGCGCAGGACAATTTTTGTGACGACTACATGGAGTCCTAAATGTTTCAGAACATTAGGTGCCGGGTCGTGGATAGGACATCCATAGTGTTCCTAGAGTCTATTCTTTTGACTATCGACTGTCTCTTGAGATTAAGGCAGATTTTGGGTGACTTTGGTTTCTTTCTCACGGTCGACCGTAACAGGAGGCCAAGTAGATTTTCACTGGGTCATTTCATGCTGCGCTTACATCTGCAGGATTCGAGTTGAGGAAAATATCCAACTTCCATCGAGTTATAATGCTTTTTCTCAGGGCCACTCGAGGAGCTGTAACTGAAAATGCATGGCCATGCTCGAATATTGATTCGTTTATCAGTTAAGTTACTCTCTAGTCGGGGAAACGACTCTTGATACTGATCACTTGTGAACTACGACCTTTGAAAGTACAGACTTTGCAAATTGGTTTACATTGAGTGGGAGAAATTTATTATGGATATGAGAATCGGTTATCGCACCTACACTTGTACGGACAAGTGGGAGATTGTTGGAGTTAGTGTCCTCATAGTTAGTGCAATAACATAAATAAATCTCTAAAGGTACACAGGGTACATTTTGTATTTAATCAGTTGATTAACGTTTATTGATAACGGTTGGCTTGCTAGATAAGTTTGACGTTATTGTCATACAGATGGCGGTGATCAACTGGTCCCTAAGAGTCACACCTAAAGGATGTGTTTGAGAGATGTGGTTATTTGAGAAAATAATCATATCGATGCCTTATTTAATGACTAAATGGTTAGTCAGTGTTGTGGACTAAAAGGTTAGTCGGATATGACTAAGAGGTTAGTCAAATGTATTATTTAATAATGATTAAATAATATTAGATGAGAGGAATTAGCTGTAATTCGGAAATTGAATATAAAAGGTTATATTTAATTATTGCGTATAATGTAGGCTAATTAATTTTAAACAGTTATAATAAATTAGCAAATTATAAATATAAGGATATTTATGATTAATTATAATATATGGATATTATAAATTACATTATATATTAAAAGCTACATAATACTAATTAAATGGGTTAAAGCTTTTAATGAGTTTTGGGCTTGAAAATTTAGAAGTGAAAAGTCCACTTCTTCCCTTGATTTAGACGTGTGGATCTAGGGTGGGGAGGAAGTTGGTTGCTTCCTCTCTACTTAACCTAATCACACTATAATTCTCATCTTAACCTAATTTCATAATTACTAGGGCTGAGCAAAATATCCGAATATCCGAAAATTTCGATCCGATATCCGATCCGATTTTCTGGATATCCGATCCGATAATTTTGAAATTTCGGATATCCGTATCCGAAATTTTCGGATATCGGATATCCATCGGATATTTAGTTTGACAATTTCGGATATCCGATATCCGAAACTTTAGTAAATGACATATAAAATCCAAACCCACCCTAACTAAACAAACAAGCCCAGCCCAAAAAAAATAAACTAACATACTCCATTTCTTTCTCTCTCCTTATCTCAAACCACCGCAACTACTCAGTACTTACTCTAATTTCATACGAGTACTCCATATTTCAGATCTCACGCCACCGCCTGACATCACACCATCGCTATCCGCCAAGCACAACCGCCTCGCACACACTCACATCACCATCCCTTTGATTCTCAGCCCCACCGGCCACCCCTGCCATCGGTGCACAACAAATTCAAATCGTCCGGTGTCAGACCACTGTCTCAGCCTCACTTTGTCGGCCTACTGCAAGTACCGCCGCCGCTCACTTCACGCCGCTGCCGTCGTATTAGTCACCTGGCACCGTCGTCCTATCTACACTTTGGCCGACAACCTTGCTTTGCATATTGTAGTTCCTCGTTTTTTAATTGTATGAGATAATTTTTTATGTACTTCGGATATACATTGGATATGCGGATATCCGATCCGAAAATTTCGGATATCAAAAGTCGGATATCCAAAGGTGTTCGGATCGGATATCGAATATTGAAAAAGTGGATTTTCGGATACGGATATCCGATCCGAATTTCCAGTTCGGATCGGATATCCGATCCGTGCTCAGCCCTAATAATTACACTAGCACACAACACAAAACTTGAGAGAAAAGAAAGCAGTTTCCTCTCTAATTTTCTAGCAATCTCAAGGCATATCCTAAACACATCTTGGGTGAGATAATTAGGAGATACCATCCTTTTGGTATTGTTCATAGGCCATTATTCAAGGTTTAGAAAGGTTAATTCTTAATCTATTCATTATGTTATGCAATTTCAATTTATGACCTTTAATCTTATAAAGTTTTTCATTATAATCCTGTGATTTTAAAGGTCTATATACCGATATAAACCTACAGCCAGAACACCAGCCTGTTATACATCACAGTCCCAATTAATCGAGTTAGCCAACTCAATAGTGGATGCATATGTTTTTCTTATTTATCTATTGACTGTTAGATTTTGTTAAACAAAAATTATAGTCTCCATTTTTCAATTTTGTTCTCAATTGCGCTAATTTCAACTAATATGAATTAATAGGTTTGTTTAAGTTTTGTCTAGTGCTCAGTCATTGATGTCGGGCACAGTGCGGTGGCGCGTGCAGGATTGCCGTCGTACTTTGTAGTTGACTTACATTCTTGGTGCAAGTTGTCTTATGGTATCTTCTGCTGCACTTTATTTAGTTAACTTACACTTCTTGTATTTATCTACTCTATCGTTTTATGCTAATTTCGTTTTGAATTTTGTTGTTTTGCTTTGTTTTGTACATTTGTTTCCTGAGTATGTTGCTTATCACGGTTGAATCACATGAACACACTTGTCACGGTTTCTATCGAAAACAATATGTTGACGAACTTAGCAGTGGAAAAAAAAGGTACAATCACATTTTGTTTTTTTCCAATTAATTGAGGTATCATTTCGAATAGGGCACACTAATTTACAAATATCTGATTGTTTGTGTGCAATTAGTTGACTTTGTTTGTTGCTTGAAATGTCGTTGTCTTAGATATAAAGCCAATGGCCTGTTAGTGTAATTATTCTGTTTGCTACTTACAAATTTGTCGTGTAAATAAACACAAATTTGTCCTGATTGGGTCAAGGAATAACACCACGAGAATAGGGCACACTAATTTGCGCTGACAAATTGGGTCGTCGTCATATGCAAGACTATCAAATTGAGTGAAAGATGCTGAAATCGCGAGACAAATACAGAACGGAAAAGATCATGTCGATGAATGTAGACTGGATATCATTCTCAACGAAAAATATTGTTTACGGAAGATGGAGGTTAGATCATGTTTCTGAAATATTAGACTTCTCATCTAATACTTTTTACTAGTATGGGTTAATTAAGATAAGATTTGGACAGTTTGCATAGTAATTGTGGGTTACATACTCAAGTTTTTAGCATTGTAGTTTAGAAATTTAGCACACAAATACGTATAAACTAACAGTGTGGTAGTATAGGTAGGCATCGACGACAGAAATTATCTTCTGAGGATGAAAATTCTACTTTTTATAGGTTTCAGTCACTATTCTTGTGACGTAGAGTGGTTATTATTTGCAGGTTGCACTAACGAATTTTCAGCAGAAAATCTAAATACGAGGGTGTGTAGAAAGAGGACTATAAACCCACGAGACGCTGCAAATGAATTGTCAATGTGCTGCTGCTGTCATTGTGTCGAACGTTGTTGTCGAAACTGTGTTTTTGGTGCATGTTGTTCAAGTTGCAGGTCATGCTATTGCAGTTGTTAGTTATCACGCTACTGCTGTTGCTGTCAACATCGTTGCTAGCTGCGGCTATCACTTTACTGGCGCTGCTGTTTGTTTGTCATTTTGCTGCATGGCCCTACATGTTGCTGCTGTTTGAAAGTTGATGTTACTTTCACTCTATATATTGTTGTTGATGCTACTGCCTATGTTGTTGGTGTAACACTGCTTTTGCTGTGCTGCTACTGGTGTCGTGATGTTGCTGCGTTGGTGTGACCCTGGCTGTACGTGTTGTCATTGGACCAAACTACTCACCAAGTAAGCGTGGTATTTGTAACTCTGTACCACTCGGTGAGTCAACTCTCTTCATTCAGATTCTTTTCGTAAAATTACTACTACTATTCATATTTTTTACTCCATATTTATTAACCGCATTGAAAACAATAGTAAAAGCTTGAGAATTAAGCTGTATTGTTTGAGCGTGTCAACGGAAACTAATTATACAATCTATTGACTATTCAATAGATTTAAGGCTTATCAATGTGTTATTGGCATTTTGACAACTATCATAGGATCAAATAATTGATCTTACACATCGTTACCTGAAAAGTGTGGATCAAATCACGCACTATACATTTATTTGTACTCACTTAATGTAATTTGAAAAACCATGGTATAAGAGAGGATTTGAGGCATGTCCTCCACTAATATTCCCGTATTAATGTCCTAAGATTTATGGAAGATGTATTTTGGAAGAAACATTAACTAATTTTTTGAGTAGCTCTTTACTTGTGTTCTTGTGACATGATTTCAGATGGCCGAGACTCCTGTTCATGTCTCGGCTAGGTATAACAAAGCCGAGATTATAGAAGTTCTGCTATTGGAAGGGTCAAGGGAAGGTTGAACGTGAAGAAGCAAAGAACACGGTAAGGTGTTTAGGTTGTTTGATATTATTGCATTTATATGAATATTTGAATAATTAGTTTTGATCGACTTTTTTTTTTTTTAATCCTTGGTATTTAATCATCAAAGAAGGAGATGCATCGAATAAACAACACGGTAAAGTCATTGAAATCGTGTATTATAATTATTTGCTATGGTGATATACTGATTTTTGCGTGTTGGAGTTTTGGGTTTTAGGGAGTTCCTGGGGCAAATAGTCAACTTGCTGCTGAAAAAGCGTATCCTCGAATTTCCATTGAATCGGCTATCAAGTTCATAGCCACTTCGAGTTAATTTGACTCACACCGAATCAGCCACCATTTACGGTCTATTCTCTCACTTTATTGAATTAATTTTTAGCCCACTCACTTCTCGGTTCCATTAAATTGGAATGATCAAGGAGTATATTTTTTATTTCAATTTCTGATATTTATTTCAGATTCATTTTGTTAAAATTCTTGGGTTCAATTGAAAATTGTGGTAAGATTGTCGGATTTTGTCGAAATGTATGTTAAATTTGCAGGTTTTGTAGAAATATATGTCGAATTTTCAATTGAAAATTCTAGGGTTCTATTGAAAATTTGCGGGTTTTGTCGAAATGTATGTCGGATTTCATTAATTTTAACGCAAGTATTGTATTAAAAGATGGTTGTACAAATAACGGTCTCATTCGATGATTAGGGAAGAAATATGCTTGACTACGTGTTATGTGAACTGATGAATGTCGTTATGTGAATACAGAGGTGAAGTTCCTTCTAGATTCTCTGTCATCGACCTGGTTACAAAACGATCCCTATCATTTTATACAGGTTTCAGTATTCGATGACAACAAGGCGGGAGTCGTTAAGCTTGGGCAGTACATGCAGTTGGATGAGAATTACTGTTGTGCTTCTTGTGGCAAAGTGTCCAGTATACTTGGGTGAGTTCTTTGTCGTTTATGTGGAAGTTGCATAACTAAATATATACACCGTAATTTCTAAGCATAATGAAGCACATAATTTAATATTATAGTGAATTTTACATGAAAGAAATGATTTGCATGAAGTTTTGGTAAACGTAAGTGGAATTTGTAAAAACCAAACCTAGGGAAAACAAATTGGAAATGATGTCTCTGTGTGTGTCGACAAATGCTGGAAAAGGCAGGTGGGTATAGCTAGAGATGCTCGACAAGTCGATGTGCGGTGTTATCGATTGTTTTTAAGCTACAGGCTACTGAATTGCACCTCAAGGTTTAGGGAACTCTATGAGATTGTCGCAGAAGCTAAAAAAAAAACTGGAGGCAAAGGTGGGTCCCATTGATGACGAATCCATCAAATCTGTGCGAGGCATCGTGAGTAGGCTCGCTGTAGCTTCTAAAGTACAGAAACTGTGCTCTCACGCCATTGATAAAGCTGAAGAATGGCTCGCTAACATCACCAGCATATCTTCTACGTGTAAAGGTAAGTAAGTGATATACCATTTCTATACGATAATACTTCGTCTCAAGTTTTATGAAATATTAAATTTGATTTTCGAGAATTTATTTGCACATTTTCGGCAGTGGAGTCGCTCCCTACTGCTTGCAGGTTCCTCTCTGAAGAAGTTGCCTCGTCGTCTCTAATAATTGTCGTGATTGCTATTCCCACACCACTTACTGATTCCGTCAAAGGTTGCAAGCTATGGCACTGCAAAAGTGCAGACGAGACCTTCTCAGAACACCCGCTCTTTATATTTCCAAGAGACAAACTAAGAATTTCGGTGAAGTCTCTTCAACCATGCACTAAGTACGCATTTCAAATCAACTTGGGCCCACCAGAGACTAAATGTTTTACCAAAAATCTCCTGAGTCGAGAAGAAAGGTCACGACGACCTGTCATTCAAGAACTTGACCTTAACGTAATTTCATGTTGGAGCTAGTGTCCTCCACAGTTAGTGTGATTAATTTATTAAATCTCTTACAGGAACACAAAGGATACTTGTATTTACAATCAGCTGATTACCGTATACCGGTAACGGTTGGCTTGCTAGAAAGTTTGACGTTACTGTCATATAGATGGCGGTGATCAGTTGGTCCTTATCGGTCACACCTATAGGACGATTTTATGAAATGTAATGTGATTACATTGATGCCTTAATTATATCTAAACAGTTAGAAAGTTGGAAATAAATTAGTGGGTGAGCTGAATTAAATGTTAATTCAATTTAGATGAAATTGGATTAAGTGTTAATTCATGTGTGTATAATAGTTATGAGCTACATTTATATTATAAATATATTTGATATTTATAGTTAAAATGATGCTATAAGTTATGTTATTTAATCTATTGTATTATACGATAATCAATTAATTAAATACGTATTATACATATGATTTTACATGTAATGTACATTTAAAATACTAAAAACAAAATGCACACAACACACATTTACAAGTGTGTCGTGTGATGTGTATGTATGTATATTGTTTTTAGTTTGTTTATTTTGTTGTGATGGGTAGTTATTAGTTGGTTAATCACTACTCACCATTACTTAAATAACTTCTCCCCACTAACTCAAGAAACTCCCCATTAAACACACTTATATACTAACTTCTCTACTCATTAGAAGTAGGAGAAATTTTTGTATGTTGTATGGGTGTGTGTGTCGAGTAGAAGGAGAGGAAAAAGAGAGAGTTTTCTCACATTTTTCACTCATCATATTTCCTAAACACTTTATATATTAATCATAATATATTATACTTTGTTTTCTAGCATAAACTCAAGGCATTTCATAAAGCGTTTTGGGTGCAATTGATAAGAGATATTCTACTTTGAATATTGGTTTTAAAACGTAATTCGGGTACGTTTTAGGAGGTTCATAGGCCGTTTATCGAAGTTTAGAAAGGTTATTTCTATTCTTTTGTTATTCATATTAATGTCTTTTTGTATAATCTTGGGCATGTTAATACGATTAACATTTTTAGTAGTAGTATCGTGTTGTATATTCCTACAAGTTGTATCAGAGCATTAGGCTCAAAATGATTTTAATATGGATTAAAATTGAAAATATAAAATGTTTATTTTTCAAAACCTCTCGGCATTTTTTTTTCCCTTTCGAAATTTTTTTTGTATAATTTAATTATTTTAAATTGTTAGAATGATTAAATTAAAATGATATGCAAATTTGTTATATATATATTTTGATGAGATCATAATTTAAGATGTATAACACTTATTTTTGGTTTAAATGTGATTAAAATCAAAATAATATGATCATATGATAATTATAATAATAAAGTTTATTATATGATAATAAAATTTGTGAAGTAATTTATGAAATTATATAATTGTCAATTTATTTTGCATATATTAAAGATTTCGAAAATTTTTTATATATATATATACATGTCGATTTTTGTTGTTAAATATGATTTAATAAAAATAATTGTTTATATATATGTGTGTAAAAATAATTTTTGGCCGAGACAATTAAAAAAAAAAAAATTGTTTTTGTTTTTTTTTGTATTGGCCGAAATGAATTAAATTGAGTTAATATGATTAATTCATTTTTTTTTATTATTATTTGAATTGTCAAATTGTTTTTGTTTTTAAAATGCCTTATTTTATTGTCATAAAATTGTTTACGATTTATAAGAGTATATGATGCCATTTATTTTAAAATAGTTTAAAATAATTATGGAATTGATTCATTATATATGATATGTTAAATTAATTTTTTTTGTTTATCAATTTATGTATGACATGATTGAATTTTATGTTAGTGGGTGAATTTTTA
This sequence comes from Dianthus caryophyllus, assembly GCA_023091065.1. Taxonomy (NCBI): domain Eukaryota; kingdom Viridiplantae; phylum Streptophyta; class Magnoliopsida; order Caryophyllales; family Caryophyllaceae; genus Dianthus; species Dianthus caryophyllus. The sequence goes on from CM041520.1 coordinate 14,393,075, forward strand.
TGAAATTTTCACTTAAACATATTTTTAGTAGGTGGTTTGTTTGTTTTTTTTTTTATACATTCGGATGTATGAAATTTGTTTTAGTTGATGAATGCGTTTATATTTGATTGCGTTTTATATCTAGTGTGGCCTTTGATCTTTTTGGGATTTTCATATCTCCAACTTGTAATATTCTTTTCATCCTAGATTATATGTAAATAGGATTTACTATGTAATAGTTAGTGTTAAAAGAAGAGGAGGTTGAAGTCTTGCCTTTGACGAAGGATTTGGAGCCTTGTTTTTGGAGATAGGGTCCTTTTAAAGGATTCCAATTTGTATTTTAAAGGGTCCAATTTGATTGGATTCCGACTTGTACTGTTTTTGTTAGGCCACACTAGGTTTTATGTGCTTGTTTTATTTATGCTTTTCGTCATATTCCGCCTAAAATCAAACCACCTAAATAGATGAATACTGATTCACTCTCACGTGTTCGATAGAATAGTTATAACATATGATGTTTTAACCATTTGATTTAACATATGAAGTTTTAATAAGTCATCGTTCACTTAGACTCACCTATATTGTTCACTTAAATGAGTTTTTAATGGATGATGAGATCTCTCTCTTAAACTATTAAAATTGAGATATAGTCTTTCTAAATCGAATCATTATGAATCCCTTGTTCGTCGGTGGGCATATAGGACCTGTTGTTAAATCCATGTGTACCCCTTCTACCTTGGGTAAGTAGTGGATGTCGATGTTAGTTGAACTCAACATTTGGTTTTCATTAAGAGGTGGGAATCGAAATGGACTATTAATAAATTTGAGAAATTTATGAACCAAGAGTTTTTAAAAGTTAAAAATTAGTCAAATGCTTGACTTATCGATTTATTGAAATTTGAGTCTTGGAATCTTTTATATAATTCTTGAGTGGGATCAATTATATAAATGCTTCTAGTTTATTTACATGTTTTAAATAGACGCATTATATTTGATGATTGCTTATGTTTGTTTTATCTTCTTATATTGTAGATATATTTGTTGCTATTTCTGCTTTATTATGGCTGATAATACTGATACCCCTACTCTAGTGCCGTTTTGACTAGGGAGTCATGGTTGCGTTCCTTTATGGACCATGTCTCCTATAACCAAAACTACCGTCTCAAGGCAGATGGTAGTAACTTCACCGAATGGGAGGCGGCATTAAAGAATGCTGCCATCGCAGACGGAAAACTGAAGTATCTCATGGAGCCAATTCCGGCTGAACCTACTGCTAGATCTGGAGCTCAACGAACTGCATATGATGAGTTTGTGCGAGAAGCGGGTGCAATTAAGAACTTACTCATATATCCAATGGATTCACATTTGCAACGTCGCTTCATTTCCCAAGGTGCAAATCGCATTTTCACCACGCTGACTAATGAATTCTCGCAAGCTCCCAGAATTGTTAGGTATGATGCAGCTGTACGCTTCTTTGAGGCAAAGCTGCAAAGGGGCCAACCTGTTAGCGTCCACATGCTTAATATGATTGAGAATGTGGAGAAATTAGACGCTCTTGGTTGCAAGATTGAAGAGTCAATCATTGTTGATCGTATCCTACACTCTCTTCATGATGGATTCACTCAGTTTAGGGTGAATTACAACATAAATGATATGAAGAAGAGTCTTCACGAACTTCACTCTCAACTTGTGCAAGCTGAGAAAGATCTTAATTTGAGTGGGAGTCACAAGAAAGATGTTCTTGTGATGCAGTCTAAAGGAAAGGGAAAGGCACATGCTGCCTCGAATGCTAAGCGACCACAGTTCAAGAAGAAAGGTCAGCCTAAACCCAAGAGTGGTCCTGGGGAGTCAAGTCACTAAAAAGGCAAGAAGAGCAAAGAAAAGGAGGGAAAATGTCACCATTGCCAGCAGTCTGGGCATTGGAGAAGGAATTGTCCTAAGTACCTCAAGGACATATAAAAGCTGGACGTGCGACAGCTCAGGGTATGTCATCTAATATTCACATGATAGAAATTAATCATGCGAGTTCCTCTGTTTGGGTATTTGATACTGGATGTGGTTCTCACATTTGTAATCATTTGCAGGGCCTCCGGGACGTAAGACATCTGGCTAAAGGCGATGTTGATTTACGTGTTGGGAATGGAGCAAAGGTTGCTGCTGTTTCTGTAGGAACTTACATCTTGTTTTTACCTAGTGGTTTGGAACTTTGTTTGAATAATTGTTATTATGTTCCTAGTTTGTCAAAGAACATTATTTTCGTTAACATGTTGGATGTTTATGGTTTTTCATTTATCATTAAGAACAATTGTTGTACTTTTTCTTTAAATGATGTTATTTATGGTAAAGCGTTTTCCATGAATGGTATTTATGTTCTAGATCAAACGCAAGAAATATATCATGTGGATAATAAAAAGGCTAAATTAGGTGATAAAGATCAAATGTATTTATGGCATTGTCGAATGGGACACATAAATGAAAAACGAGTAAAGAAACTCATTAAGAATGGGATTATTTCACCATTTGGCTATGAATCATTTGGTACTTGTGAATCATGTCTCATTGGAAAGATGACTCGTATATCTTTTAAAGGTATTGGAATGCGAGCCAGTGACCTACTAGGACTAATACATACTGATGTGTGTGGCCCAATGTCTGTCACAGCACGAGATGGCTATAGATATTTCATCACTTTTACTGATGATTTAAGTAGATATGGGTATGTCTATTTAATGAAACATAAAAGTGAATCTTTCGAGAAATTCAAGGAGTTTCAAAATAAGGTTGAGAACCAATTAGATAGAAAAATAAAGGCATTACGATCAGATCGTGGTGGTGAATATTTATCTAATGAATTTGATCAACACCTAAAGGATTGTGGCATTGTATCACAATTAACTCCACCTGGAACACCACAATTGAATGGTGTGTCCGAACGGAGAAATCGGACCTTGTTAGACATGGTTCACTCCATGATGAGTCACACAGTTTTACCGGATTCATTGTGGGGGTTTGCTCTAAATTCTGCTGCACTCATTCTAAACCGAAGTCCGACTAAAGCGACAGACAAAACCCCATATGAGATGTGGAAAGGAAAGGTTCCTGATTTGTCTTTTATTCGGGTTTGGGGTTGTGAGGCTTACGTTAAGTGGAGACCTGACGATAAGCTAGGCCCACGGTCGGTCAAAACATACTTTGTGGCATATCCAAAAGGAATGTTTGGTCATTACTTTTTTTCACCTGCTGAACAACGAGTTTTTGTTGCAGCTAGTGCTAAATTCTTAGAGAAAGAGTTTATCACGAATAATCAGAGTAATAGGGTTTTTGAGTTATCAGAAATCTCGTAACCGCATTAATCGCACATGTGATGGAGGAAGATATTCCTTGACCTCCATCTGCGATAGCTATTCTCGCGAACCTAGGAGGTCAAGTCGAATCTCTTATCCTCCGGATCGATACATTGGTATGGTTGAAGAAGGAAATAGAGATGATTTATTACTTCTTGAAAGTAATGAACCGACTACCTACAAAGGTGCAATGACTAGTTCTGACTCGAAGCTATGGCTAGAAGCCATGCACTCCGAGATAGACTCCATGTACGAGAACGAAGTATGGGATCTGGTTGATTTTCCTGAAAAGGTTAGACCTCTTCAGTGCAAATGGATTTATAAGATAAAACGTTCACTAGGTGGACAACCAGATGTCTATAAAGCACGACTCGTTGCAAAAGGTTTCACCCAAGTGCAAGGCTTACACTACGATGATATCTTTGCGCCTGTCGTCATGCTTCGATCTATCCGGATTATCTTAGCGATTGCTGCATTTCATGATTATGAAATATGGCAAATGGACGTGAAGACCGCCTTCTTAAATGGTTATTTAGACGAGGAATTGTACATGGTATAACCCGAAGGCTTCATGGATCCAAAATATCCTAAGAAAGTATGCAAACTTAAGCGTTCCATTTATGGACTTAAGCAAGCGTCGAGGAGTTGGAATCATCGATTTGACCAAGTGATTAAACAATATGGTTTTAAACGATCAGTCGAGGAACCATGTTTATATGTCAAATCAAGTGGGAGCTATGTTGCATTCCTAGTTTTGTATGTAGATGACATACTGTTAATAGGGAATCACATTCCTATGCTTTCTTCTGTAAAAGAATGGTTAAAGAATCATTTTCAGATGAAAGACTAAGGTGAGGCACAGAGAATACTTGGTATTCAAATCTATAGAGATAGATCCAAGAGATTGTTGGCGTTAAGTCAAGAATCTTATATAGATAAAATTCGAAAGAGGTTCAGTATGACGAACTCAAAAAGGGGTAATCTTCCGATGGTTCATGGGGTGCATTTGAGTAAGACTCAATCACCTAAATCACCAGAAGAAGTAGAGCGCATGAATCGAATTCCATACTCTTCGGCCGTAGGATCGATTATGTATGCTATGATGTGTACACGTCCAGACGTGGCATTCGCACTTAGTATGACGAGTCGTTACCAAAAGGATCCAGGTGAAAGTCACTGGATTGCTGTTAAGAACATCCTTAAGTACTTGAGAAGAACTAAGGATTGGATGTTAGTATATGGTGGAGACAAAGAGTTATGTGCAAAAGGTTTCACAGATGCTAGTTTCCAAACGGATAGAGATGATTCTAAGTCTCAATCCGGATTCGTTTTTACACTTAATGGTGCGGCAGTGAGTTGGAAAAGTTCCAAGCAATCGATCCTGGCCAGATTCCACAACAGAATCTGAGTATATTGCAGCTTCTGAGGCAGCTAAAGAGGCAATATGGATGCGTCAGTTCTTACACGGACTACTGGTAATTCCTAGTGCGAATGACCCGATCACTATTTATTGTGATAACAGTGGTGCCATATTCCAAGCTAAAGAGCCTAAATCTAGCAATAAGTCTAGACATGTGTTGCGGAAGGCTCATATGATACGAGATTACGTGGAGCAAAAGGAGATAGAGATTTGCAAGATTGTCACGGATGACAACATAGCGGACCCTCTCACGAAGTCTTTATCGTACAATAAACATGTTGAACATATTGTATCAATGGGACTAAAGAGTGTTCCTGATTTTCATTAGTTTGTTTTTAGATAATGTATCTGTTCAAACTTCTATTTTGTAATCATCACTTTTTTTTCTTTATATATCGTATTTCATGTGGATTGTGTGACAATATTGAACGTCACTGAGTGAACTGATTTACTTTATATATGTTTTGTCCATAATCACCAAAGTGAGCTGATAACTCTAGGTGATTAGAATGTGGGTTGATTGATGGTAGGTTCAACAACCATAAGGACATGTGATGTCTGATCAAACACATATGCGAGGTATAGGGGATCTGCGTGAGGACATAGTGACCACTTATATGAAGTCCTAAATGTCTGCACATTATGCCTGGTCGTGGATAGGACGTTCATTGTGTTCCTAGAGTCGATTCTTTTTGACTGTCGACTGTATCTTGAGATAAGGGCAGTTTTTGGGTGACTTTGGTTTCTTTCTCGTGGTCGCACCATAAAAGGAGGCCAAGTAGATTTTTTTCTGGGTCATTTCATACTGTGCTTTAATCTGCAAGATTCGAGTCAAAGGAAATATCCAATCTGTTTTTTTTAATCTCAGGGCCACTCGAGGAGTAGTAACTGAAATGCATGGCCATGCTCGAATGTTGTGAATACATTTGTATATCAGTTAGTTGCTCTCTAGTCGAGGAAACCACTCTTGATACGATCACTTGATAGATACGACCTTGCGAAAGTACGACTTTGCAAATATGTCTACCATTGAGTGGGAGATTTATATGGATATGAGAATCGTTAATCACACACAAGCACTTGTAGGACAAGTGGGAGATTGTTGGAGCTAGTGTCCTCCACAGTTAGTGTGATTAATTTATTAAATCTCTTACAGGAACACAAAGGATACTTGTATTTACAATCAGCTGATTAACGTATATCGGTAACGGTTGGCTTGCTAGAAAGTTTGACGTTACTGTCATATAGATGGCGGTGATCAGCTGGTCCTTATCGGTCACACCTATAGGACGATTTTATGAAATGTAATGTGATTACATTGATGCCTTAATTATATCTAAACAGTTAGAAAGTTGGAAATAAATTAGTGGGTGAAATTTGAATTAAATGTTAATTCACTAGATGACTTGGTTTAAGTGTTAATTCATGTGTGTATAATAGTTATGAGCTACATTTATATTATAAATATATTTGATATTTATAGTTAAAATGATGCTATAAGTTATGTTATTTAATCTATTGTATTATACGATAATCAATTAATTAAATACGTATTATACATATGATTTTACATGTAATGTACATTTAAAATACTAAAAACAAAATGCACACAACACACATTTACAAGTGTGTCGTGTGATGTGTATGTATGTATATTGTTTTTAGTTTGTTTATTTTGTTGTGATGGGTAGTTATTAGTTGGTTAATCACTACTCACCATTACTTAAATAACTTCTCCCCACTAACTCAAGAAACTCCCCATTAAACACACTTATATACTAACTTCTCTACTCATTAGAAGTAGGAGAAATTTTTGTATGTTGTATGGGTGTGTGTGTCGAGTAGAAGGAGAGGAAAAAGAGAGAGTTTTCTCACATTTTTCACTCATCATATTTCCTAAACACTTTATATATTAATCGTAATATATTATACTTTGTTTTCTAGCATAAACTCAAGGCATTTCATAAAGCGTTTTGGGTGCAATTGATAAGAGATATTCTACTTTGAATATTGGTTTTAAAACGTAATTCGGGTACGTTTTAGGAGGTTCATAAGCCGTTTATCGAAGTTTAGAAAGGTTATTTCTATTATTTTGTTATTCATATTAATGTCTTTTTGTATAATCTTGGGCATGTTAATACGATTAACATTTTTTGTAGTAATATCGTGTTGTATATTCCTACATTTCAGTCCCTGACCTAAACGATGATGCAACCCCACCTTTTGAGTCATCTTAGGACGAGGTTACTAGCAGCGGCCCTAGCGACAACTCACAGACGTGGGCCCCCACCCGACAGAAGTGGGCTTTTAGTGCCCTCGAGGAGACCCATGACTGCAACAACGCTATCATTTTTGAAACCATCGTCTAGAATATCTTAAACCATAACTGACTTATAAACATCCAGTGAGCGCAAGAAATAGCCAAGACAAAAGAGAACGATTAACAGGTATGATTAATGCAATTTCTTCTTCACTTTTGAACCTAAAAATTGATTGCGTTTTGCATTGGTTTTTCTGGTACAGCAACATGTTTTTTTTTGTACAGCCACATGGTTTTTTTTAACCTAAAAGTTGACTCACTATTGAACTATTTGGTTTAATATGAGTTGCCTCGACAAATCGGCTTTCCTTAATCGGTTTTACTGTATTGTTGAAGGTCGGGAAATTGATTTGTGAGAGTGAAATCAAATGTATTTTGAGTGGTTACTCTGAGGAGGTTTTGATTGAGAAAGTTGAGTTCTTTTCATGGTTAGGTCTCGAGAAGTCAGAGATTGGTTTGTTGATTCTTTCAAAAGCATCAAAATACACGATCGTGTAATTTCAGTTTCGAGCCTCTTGGATCATTTTGGCCTAAGTAAGCAAACTCAGCTGTCCGTAAAGAAATATACGGGTATGTATTGGGTCCAAATAAGATGGTTAATTTGCCTATATTCTGAGAGCATTGGATCTACATGAATGATTTAACCATAGGATGAAGTGTGGATATCATAGTTTGTTTGCGACTTATGAATTGAGTAGTCCTGACGAGGGTGCAGACTAGAGTTACGTACATAAGTCGTAAAGCATCACTCCTGCAATAAACTTGACTTTTTTCACGGAATTGGTTTTGGAGAAACCGGTGTCACTATGAAGGTCTTAGTTGATGCACGTGCCTCACCTAGCGACGTGCACAAATGATTTGAATTCATGTTAAGTAAAGGGATTGAGTATTCTAAGCTATGCAATTATTTCAATAATTTCAATAATTTTAAAAATTTATATTTAGACACATTTTACTTTTGATTTTGTAGCTTTGATTTATTTTTTCTCCTGTAATGTTGTTTTATACTACAATGTTAACTATTTTTTTATATTTTCTGGAATAAATCGGGAAATAACAAAGATCACAATAATTAACAAGGTATAATCTATGTATTGATTATTCTATTAATTTATTTTATTTTATTTTATTTTTGAGGAAAATTTTGATGATTACTTTTTAATGAGGGGATAAATACAAGGCGCATCGTCCATGAAATTTGAGCTCTAACTCTTGGCGTCACGATTTGCGGTCATCGTTAGCCTCAAAGGCGCAGTTGTACCTTTGCAGAGAATTAATGCTTTCACTAATTGTCTGATTGTGTAGTACATAGTATGTAATATGCAGTCGACATAATATGTAACATTTTCGATGTTTTAACGCCTATTACTCATATTATGTCTATCCATTTAAGAGATTATTTTGAAATTTTGGATGGAAATAAATAATTATTACTGACTAAAATATTTACATGCACAAACACAATTGACAACCCACAAGAAATGCGTATTAAAATGTGATCGACTCGACCCGTGGATTCCACGGGTCTCGCCACTAGTTATATATTAAAAGAAAATCCTCATAAATTTGCTTGTGAAAAACACTCAAAAACATACACTAAAAACGCCCTCATTCCGCCACGTCATCTATTGTGTTCCACGTCAGAATTGTTTACCCGGGTCAAATTTCGCTCCAAGTTTTTTCATCTTCCTCATCCTTTCGTTGTTCACCTGTATTTATTTTGAGTATTTGAAAAGGCCTTTATTGAATACCACCATTCAATTGCTCGCAATCAATCAATTGTCCATGTTACATATTAAAACTAAATAACTCATAAGTGTGCTCACGAAAAACACAAAAGAAAATCCTCATAAGTTTGCTTGTGAAAAACACTCAAAAACATACACTAAAAACGCCCTCATTCCGCCACGTCATCTATTGTGTTCCACGTCGGAATTGTTTACCCGGGTCAAATTTCGCTCCAAGTTTTTTCATCTTCCTCATCCTTTCGTTGTTCACCTGTATTTATTTTGAGTATTTGAAAAGGCCTTTATTGAATACCACCATTCAATTGCTCGCAATCAATCAATTGTCCATGTTACATATTAAAACTAAATAACTCATAAGTGTGCTCACGAAAAACACTAAAAAACATATAGTAATTGCGTCCTTATTCCGTCACGTCATCCATTGTATTCCACGTCAGACTTGACTTCTCAGGTGAAATTTCACTCAAAATCGTTTTACCTTTATTTTTTCAACTTCTTCGTCTTTTCATCTTTCACGTGTAATTATTTTGAGGATTTGAAAAGACCCTCATTGAAGACCAACATTCATTTGCTCGCAATCAATTGTTCGTGTTAAACAACTCTCATCTCAACATGGCCATTTGGTTTCCTCCGATTTCCATTTTCACCATTCACGACGTACAACATTTAAAGTGCCCAACAAACAGATAAAACTAATAAATAGACTACTTAATTGGGTATTACTTTCTAACATAAAATGCAAAGTTTAAACAATACAAATGAAACTAAAAAATATTCATCAAATAGATGTAATAGCACAAATATTTTAATAGTTATAAATAAATAGTCAAACTTTTCAACTACATCGTCCTTTATTTATCATTACATTAATATAAAGAAAACCAAAAGACATAAGTTATTACCTTACAAAAACATGCATCATTTCTATTATTTTAGAAATTCCAAAACTTTCAAAGTCATGCACAAATTATTTCAATAATTTTTATAAATTTATAGTTAGACACATTTTACTTTTGATTTTGTAGCTTTGATTTTTTTTTTTCCTCTCGTAACGTTGTTTTATAGTACAATGTTAACTATTTTTTATATTTGCAGGAATGAATCGGGAAATAACAAAGATCACAATAATATCAAGGTATAATCTATGTGTTGATTATTCTATTAATTTATTTTATTTTATTTTTGAGGATTTTGATAATTATATTTTTAATAAGTGGATAAATACAAGATGGATCAAATTTATTATTTTAGAGTTTTCAAAATTTTAAAAGACATGCATCAATTATTTTAATAATGTTTAAAATTTTATATTTAGATAGTCATGCGCAAATTATTTGAATAATTTTTATAAATTTATAATTAGACACATTTTACTTTTGATTTTCTAGGTATGATTTTTTTCCTCCCGTAATGTTGTTTTATAGTACAATGTTAACTATTTTTTTATATTTGCAGGAATGATCCGTGAAATAACAAAGCTCACAATAATTATTAAGGTATAATCTAAGTGTTGATTATTCTATTAATTTATTGTATTTTATTTTTGAGGAAAATTTTGATAATTATTTTTTTTAATGAGGGGATAAATACAAGGTGGATCAAATTTATTATTTTAGAGTTTTCAAAATTTTTAAAGTCATGCATTAATTATTTTAATAATTTTTAAATTTTATATTTAGATACATTTTGCTTTTGATTGTGCCTTTGATTCTTTTTTTTTTCCTCTAATTTAAACAACTTACATCTCAACATGGTCGTTTTTCTTCTCCGACTTTCATTTTCACCATTCACGACGTACAACATATAGAGTGCCCGAAAAACAGATGAAACTAAAAAAATAGACCACTTAATTGGTATGTATTTACTAGCATAAAATGCAAAGTTGAAACAATACAAATGAAATTAAAAAATTAGTCATCAAACATATATAATAGCACGAAAATTTTAATATTTATAAACAAAGAGTCAAAGTTTTCAACTACATGTATCGCTTTTATTTCTCATTACATTCTTATTTTTTTGAATTAATTATTTTGGGTCCACCAATTAATATAAAGAAAATCATAAGGTATAACCTTATAAATTCATGCATCATTTATATTATTTTAGAAATTCCAAAATTTTCAAAGTCATGTTCAAATTATTTCAACAATTTTATAAATTTATATTTAAACACATTTGACTTTTGATTTTGTAGCTTTGATTTTTTTCCTGCCGTAATAATGTTTTATAGTACAATGTGAACTAATTTTTTTTATCTTTGCAGGAACAAATCGGAAAATAAAAAAAAATACACACTTACCAAGTTATAATCGATGTGTAGTTAATTTTTGGTTAATTATTTTTGAATGAAGAGATAAATACAAGGCAGATTATTTGATATTTGTTTCATTCATCTTTGACTTTAATTGTTAACTTTTAATATATGAAGATGATGTTTGAGAAAGATGTAAAAATATAATTGTGATGTATTTTTTTTTTTTTATCAAGGTTTTATAGTATGAAAGGAGATGAATAATGTAAATATATTCATTTAAATTGTTATTTCTACACAGTCAAAAATTTATGAGAAATTGTAGTGTTTTAATATTTATAGTAATTGTTTTAAATTTATATATTTACAATATCATAAATCTAATCTAATATCTAATATCTAATATCTAATATATACATATAAAGCAGAACCCAGGGGGCTCCAATGTACAATATTTGTCATATAATTTATAATATTTATAAAATTATAAAATAATATAATTTATAATATTTATAAAATTATAAAATAATATTAGATATTAGATATTGAATAGATATGTACTAAGGTAATCTTTCCAAATTTTAGTTTACAAATTTTAAGTTGATTAACTAATTTAATAAATATAATTTATAAAATAATAATAATGTGCAAATAATATAGTATAAATATATGAAATTGATTAGAAATTATAATATAGTATATAAATATAGTATAATTATAATTAAATAATATGTGCAAATAATGCAATTGATTAGAAATTGGAAGAATATATGAAATTGAGAATGCACAAGTCCACAATACGAAAACATGGTAATCTTTTCAAATTGATTAGAAATTATAATATAGTATAATATAGTATATAAATATAGTATAATTATAATTTAATAATATGTGCAAATAATGCAATTGATTAGAAATTGAAAGAATATATGAAATTGAGAATGCACAAGACCACAATACGAAAACATGGTAATCTTTCCAAATTTTGTTAATGAAGCCATGTTTTCAAGTAAATATAGAAAACTAATTCTATATATATATATATATATATATATATATATATATATATATATAGATTTAGGTTCATATGAGAAATAGGGCTTAGGAGAGAAATATGAGAAATAATCATAACCATTGATTGTTTTAATCTAAGGGTTGATATTCATTGCTTTTTTTTTTTTTTTTTTTTTTTTTTTTTTTTTTTTTGAGTGGAGATTTGTTTTTATTTATTTATTTTTTCTATTCTTTATTTTTGTGAGGGGAGATTTGTTTTTTTTTTATTTTTTTTTCTTTTTATTTTTTTTTGTGAGGGGAGATATTTTTTTTTTTTTAGGGGAGATTTGTTTTTTTTTTTCTTTTTTTCTTTTTTATTTTTTGTGAGGGCAGATTTGTTTTTTTTTCTTTCCTTTTTTTTTTCTTTTTTTTTCTTTTCTTTTTCTTTTTCTTTTTTATTTTTAATTTTTGTTTCTTTGTTTTTTTAATTTTTTTTCTTTTTTCTTTTTGATTTATTTTTTTATTTTTTTGTTGTTTTGATGTTTTTAATTTTATTTTCTTGTTTTTTTTTGTAACTTTTTTTCATTTTTATCCGTTTCTCATTTTTTTTCATTTTAGTAACAAGTGAGTTACATTTAAGTAACACACGAGATACATTTTATTATAACTGGATGTACATTATTTTAGTAACATACGAGTTACATTATACTATAACTTGAGGTATATTTATATTTAAATTTCATATTTCAAGTACACATTCTATCCGTCTATTACTTTCTATTTAAAATCTACATAATGCATTGCTAAAATGTATCTCAGGTAATATAAGTCGTATGCATTGCATACATTTTAGTAAAAGTGAGGTACATTTTAATGACACACGAGGTGCATTTTAATGTAACTTTAAGTTCATTTTAGAATAAGTGAGATACATTTTAATTTACATACGAGGTTCATTTCAGTAACAAATGAGGTTCATTTCAGTTACATACGAGGTTCATTACATTTACATACGAGGTTCATTACATTTACAAACGAGGTTCATTACATTTACATACGAGATTCATTTCATTTACATACGAGGTTCATTTCATTTACATACGAGGTTCATTTCAGTAACAAATGAGGTTCATTTCAGTTACATACGAGGTTCATTTCAGTAACAAATGAGGTTCATTTCAATTACATACGAGGTTCATTACATTTACAAAAGATTCATTTCATTTACATACGAGATTCATTTCATTCAAATACAAGGTTATTTCATTTACGAGGTTCATTACATTTACATACGAGATTCATTTCATTTACATACGAGGTTCATTTCATTTACATACGAGATTCATTTCAGTAACAAATGAGGTTCATTTCAGTTACATACGAGGTTCATTTCAGTAACAAATGAGGTTCATTTTAGTTACATACGAGGTTCATTACATTTACAAACGAGGTTCATTACATTTACATACGAGATTCGTTTCATTTACATACGAGATTCATTTCATTCAAATACGAGGTTCATTTCATTTACAAACGAGATTCATTACATTTACATACGAGATTCATTTCATTTACATACGAGGTTCATTTCATTTACATACGAGGTTCATTTCAATAACAAATGAGGTTCATTTCAGTTACATACGAGGTTCATTACATTTACAAACGAGGTTCATTACATTTACATACGAGATTCATTTCATTTACATACGAGATTCATTTCATTCAAATACGAGGTTCATTTCATTTACTTTATGTTGGATGTTTAGGATATAAGTCATGTACCAATTACATATTAATGAGTTAAATTTCTCAATAACGAGTGAGAAATTTCAATAATAAACGAGGTTCATTTTACTATAACTTGAGGTACATTTAAGTGAAAAGTGAGGTACATTTCAATAATTTACGAGGTTCATTTTACTAAAACGTGAGGTACATTTGCTAACAAGTGAGATACATTTCAATAATATACGAGGTTCATTTTATTATAACTCGAGGTACATTTCAATAATACAGGAGGTTCATTTTAGTAACAAGTGACGTAAATTTCAATAACATGCATTATAAAAACATATACATATTAAATTATCCCCAAAAAAATAATTGAAAAGACTTTATAAGCAAAAAAAGGAACATAAAATTGAAAAAATTTAAAAGAAAAAAACAAACAATCAAATTGATAAAAAGAACATAAAATCATAAAAATGACTTAGAAAAAAAAATTAAAAAAAAAAAACAAAAACAAAGAAACAAAAAAAAAATTAAAAAAAAAAAAAAAGAAAAGAAAAAAAGAAAAAAAAAAAAAAAGAAAGAAAAAAAAAAACAAAAAAAATAAATCCCCCCTCATAAAGAAAAAAAAAATAAATCCCCCCTCATAAAGAAGAATAAAACAAAAAAAATAAATCCCCCCTCATAAAAGAAAAATAAATAAATAAATCTCCCCTCACATTAAAAAAAATAATAAATAAAAAATAAATAAATCTCCCCTCACCAAAAAACTATAAATCTCAACCCTTAGATTAAAACAATGAATGGTTAGGATTATTTCTCATATTTCTCATATAAGGGGTATTTCTCATGGGAACTCAACCCTATATATATATATATATATATATATATATATATATATATATATATATATATATATATATATATATATATATATATATACTAACTTCTCATAATTCACCAAACCAAAAATATTGCAATATATTTCTCTTTTATTATAGTTTCATCAAACTTAAGTAGAAATAAATTGAAGTACAAAAGCATGGCTAATAACACCCGAAAAAGGTATTTTTAAGTAATATAAGTGTGTTTACATTACATCAATTTCATATATTGTTGTGACATAATTATACCAATTATAACTTACAGGTTAAGAAATTCTCAAGACTTAACTAAATATGACCTAATTCAAGACCTACACAAGAATAGACAAAATTGGAAACTGAAAGTAAGAGTCACGAGGATGTGGGAAAATATTATTACTTGGGCAAATAATTTTTTCATGGGCATCGACCTAATTGTTGCCGACGAAAAAGTAAGTTCTCAACAATATAATTCGTTTTTAATGATATTTTTTACACTAACTCTAAAAATATGTAATATTGATGATGAATACAGGGGAACTACATTCAAGCATCTATTAATAGAGATAATGCATCAACTTATGTAGACAAATTAAAGGAAGGGAAGATGTATATAATTAAAAATTTTGAAGTGACAGATAACAAACCGTCATATAGATGTGTCACGAGTAATCTCATGATAAATTTTATTTTTGCAACTTCTCTTCAACCGTTAGAAGAAGATGATATACGAGTCCCGCAACAAGTTTTTGACCTAGCTCATTATGACATTATTAAACTTCGTTCGAATAATGACTCTCAACTTACAGGTTTGTTAAATAAATTTACTACAATTATTTATTTTACTAAAAATCAAACAATTAATAAAATAATGTAATAATCTAAATGTAGTGGATGCATGCGTAATGTAGATGTCATTGGTAGATTAAAGAAACTTGGGAAGTTGGAAACTATCACAACCAAGAATGGAAAAGTGCCAAGAAGACTCATAGAGCTTGAACTATCAAGGTATGATTTTTTTTTTTTTTTTTTTTTGACATAAATTCGACGTAAAAAAAACCTTTAATTAATTCAAGTTGGTTCAACATAGCTAAAACCAAGTTAACCAAGTTGGTTCGTGTCTGATACTACGTATATAAGAAATAAATTTTGGAACTTTTGACAAATTACACCATCATTAGTTTTGGCTGTATTGTATAACAATTAATTTAATATTGCAGCAAAGAAACATTAAATGTGACTTTGTGGTCTGAAGTGGCAAAGAGCTTAGACGATTATCTTCCTACAGACAACACAAAAGCAATTGTACTAATAATCACATCTGTCACCGTAAAGACTTTTAATGGTAAACATATTGCAACTGTATAAGTTCGTATATGTGAAATTATATTTTACTTGCATCCATTAAAAGTACATTACAACTACAATTATAAAGAAATTTGAATGTGTGCAGGAGTAAGTCTTGGATCAACTAATCAAAGTAGACTATACTCTGATTGTAGCTTACCTGAGATAAAGGACTTTCTTGAACGGTAATAACTCTCACTACATCTGATCTTGATTTTAACTTACCAAAGGAAATTTTAAACATAAACTTATATACTTTTATATTCTTTAGGAACGACGTCGACACCGATATTGAGTTGGTATCGCACTCAGCTTCAGAGATCAACCAAAATATAAGAACACTTACTATCAAAGAACTTAAGGAATTAATTCACAAAGATGAAGTTGTAAGTGGAACAGTTGTCACATGCATATCAACAATCACTAGAATCGAGACAACAAAGCCATGGTTCTTCCCTTCTTGCCCAAATACACAATGTCGAATGAAATTAGCATATGAAAATACAAAACTAATTTGTAAAGATTGTAAAAAGCCGGATGATATACCAATTATGAGGTAAACCTAACAATAATGTTAATATTCTATTGCACTACGCTTATATTATGTCAACTAACATAAAAGCATTCTACCAGGTATAGAGTTCAATTTGAGGCTGAAGATGATACAGGAAACACAACATTTGTTTTACTCGACAATCTCGCGGAGAGGCTTATTCAAGTACCAGTGACCCTATTGTTGAGCAATAACAGTGAGGTAATAACTATGCCCTAAAACTAATACATAAAAAACATTATAATGCAAAAAACTAATCAATATACATCATTCTTAGGATTGAATACCTGAACTCCCCGAGCCTATCGAAAAGTTGATTGGAGGAACTCATATTTTTCAAATTAAACTTAACAAATTTAATCTGGTAGACAAGAGAGAAGGGTTTACCGTGTACAAAATTATAGACACGGACAATTCAAACAGCAACATAACACATAATGTAAGTCTTTATATCTTTTATATGTGCCGTTATGAATTTCATACAAGTACCAAATGTATCTAAGAAGTTTTGTTTCTAACAAATTAATGGATAGAATAATACACCTAACAATGTAGCTTCAGTTACTGCGAGCTCAGAAACAAAGAATCCTTTGAATAAGAAAAGGTATTATTGTAATTTTTTCCTATACAAATTTTAACTTAATGTAAATAAAATAACTAAATAAGTTGTTTTCTGACACAGGAAGGGGGAAAGACATTGAGTGGAAAGATTGTTGACGTCTTCCAGATTAAAATTCAAGATTGTTGACGTCTATGGCCTTGACTTTGCATTATGTTACTTAGACAACTACTCCAAGTTATCGAGATTAGAATACTATTTTTAGTTAGATAAGCAGACTTTTACAATATCAAATGTTTTGTCAGGATTGGAATATTACTTTTAATTTTTAGTTAGTTAATAAGATTATTACAGATGTTTTTTTTTTTTTTTTTGCATGTTTACACTAAAATCTTTCTGATGAAGTTGTCATAGTATCTAAAATATTATTCCGTATCAATTTTGCATTATGTTCCAAAGACAGATGTAGAAATTGCGAAAGGAAATTAACATACCCTCCAATCTTCATGAGGAGAATGCGAGCAAAAATACATCCTTGACCCTAAAACATCAGTAATGCATAAAACACAAGTCAAAACATTCAGGCAAGCTAATAATATTATCGAACTGATTTCATACACAACTCTTCACATAAACTTCCTTTTAAAGAGGAGGCACCTCGACTACATCAATTACTAGCAGTTTTCCTGCTTCACATGCTAGAGTATCCACATTCATATAGAACATACAATTAAATTCGTATGTCACATTACTAATTTTGAGGATAACAAAGAAACCAAAGGATAGAGTTTAAGATAGAGATGTGTAGATACCCATATCCGTACCCCCAAAAAACAAACCCGATGACGAAAAGGACTTTCATGCATGTTTTAAAATGAGACGAAACGGTACATAAGTGTCTAAAACATTTTAGTCATTTTTAACGTATTAATTTTGAATCTGCATACTTCGTAAAAATGAATATTAATTTAGTCATTTTAAATTGTAAGTCGACACAATACGCACAAGCACGACACAAGGACGCCTCACAAAAATGGCCCAAGAACACAAAAACGACCCAAACACACAAGAACGACCCAAAACACGAAAAAAGGCCCAAGCACCCGAAGCGGACCAAAATGCGTCCCGGGTCACATTCTTACAAAACAAAATCCCACAAAGTCGTAAAATAATACATTACAATATTATTTTACTTCGAGCCAAGATCGAAAAACACGACGAAAAACCGAAACACGAAGCACGAAACACAAAAACCGAGCCAAAGAAAATCAACTTGGGCCAAGTTGATTGTCAACTTGCACCAAGTTGATGAAACAAAGCCCAAAAGTCAGCCAACATGCTCGACAAACCTTACACACCTACGCCAAACATGTCATACTACATACGGCGCTACGAGAATGTCAGAAAGGAGGCTGAAAATCGCCAGAACACTGGCGATTTTCTGGTAAATCGCCAGTCTTCTGGCGATTTTCCCCTCCTCTTCTGACATTCTGGCGATTTTTTGGTTAATCGCTGGTTCACTGACGATTTTCTGAGCAACTAGGCATAAAACACGAAGCATTTGCTATAAATAGCAGCCCTTGTACGATCACAAAACACACAATTAACAATCAATCCTTCATTCTAATAACAATTCACTTACAATCGATTCAATTCAATACTCATACTCACAAAAAGCCTCTCGCACTTATAAATTTCCACTCTAAAAACCGTCTTTGCATTTCAAGGTAAAGAAATTTTACCTTCCGATTGGACGTTTGCGACTTATAGGGTTACTTTAACCCACCCCGGTATTGGCATTAACGAACTCGTATTCGCAATACGATTGTAGTAATTCGAATCAAACGATTCGTCTAAACCTCGCCAATATCGCATAAATAAACGACTCAAATCACTAAATTAAGCACCCACTTTTACATTATGCAAATTCTCGATTCATGCATTAAATTAAGACTAAAACACGGATTCGATATTTAACTGTACCGTTTCAACTAGTCTCTTAAACATGCAAAACCGAGGGTTTTTACAAAATCTTAGAATTGAACACAAGTCGAAGAATAACGTTTAGTTATTAATTCAAATACAATGAATTAGTAATTTTACGTATATTTCCTATAGCAAATCGTCATAGCTTCGACGGCTTACATTTATTTTACATATTTGTCGAGTCACGTATTTGTATTTGTACGTAGCGTCCTATTAGCCCAAATATCGAAATTAAAGCATTTGTTTTCAAATTAGTAGAGACTACTTTTACGTAGGCTTTTTGATTATAGTTTTCATAATACATTTTGTCAAAACTTTCGAAAAGTAACCTCACTCCGAATCCTCTCTGGTTTCACAATAACCTCAGACGGATAGGTATCGACGCACCTTGAAATCTGAGACATCCGTGTCTTATATTTTAAGACGCGTTGAATAGGTTCCAAATTCCTTTAATATTTAGTGGCGACTCCAAAATACATTTGAAAAGGATTTTTATATTTCTTTTTGTCACAATTACATGCAATGACATTCCCTCCATTAAGCAAAAGAACGCTCGAGCGAGCCAAGCACTAAAAAGCGAAGCCCCCCGCGAGCGAGCTTCTTGCAAAATTCATTTTTCCCGCGCCGTGCATTCCGCCCCATGACATTCCTCGAGGGCGGGCGCGAGCGGGGCGTCGAGAAGGGATCCCCCTAATCCGGTATCCTCAGTTGGCGACTCCACTGGGGACGAGCATGTTTTTTTATTTATTTTATTTTGAAAATTAACTTTTCATTTTATTTTAAAAAAAAAACATAAAGAAGTGAAACTTGAAACTTTGAAAACATTTCTGCTTTCGATATTTGGGCAATAGTACGTTTGAGTCGAATCCTCCTGATTCATAACCACACCCTTCGAGGGACGGCCCCAAGTAAGAACTCTCTTCCTAAGCGAGTATACTCTGGACACGTCGATCTCTCACCCTTCCACGATCACAAGTATGGTATCCGTACAAGTGAATCGTAGCAGTCAAACTCGAACGCTCTAGACCCCGTATTGAATCCACACTAATGTGTGTGATCTTGCGGATAACTCTACACAAACGTTGCGGGAATGACCGGAAGGAACCTTACCCTGAAAGCCAAAAACCCGCGTCTATACGTACAAATCCAAAGCTATAGCACCCTCGCTATGGTCGTCTTCTAAACAAATGCATGCAAAAACATTTCAAAGGCACATTACGTCTGTTTTGAAAATACATTTTCAAACATTTTCCAAAAGAGGCATACCTTTTAAGCATACTGTCGGGATCATTGGCCTATAGTCAACTGAACCTGACAAACAACATATCACGATGTTCAAAACCGATCGGAAATAATCACTACATTTCCTGTCCTTTACAAAACATAAATGCATTATACGACTGACGTATCGTCATAATACATTTATCGCAAAAACATTTCGCAAAGCAAAACCCGAAAATGTCAATTCATTTCGGATATTTCAATAAGACAAACACCTTTCCATTTTTGAGATAGCTCTGAGTTGAGTGACTTGCTAGTCACCCCGACTCAAACAAACTATCTCTCTCAAAAATGAACAAAACGCGGGCTCGTTCAAACATGAACCCGTTTGATTTACATGTCAGGTCAGGTGATTTATCGTCATTATGGCCCGACATCCTGTGTCACACATAAAAAGCGGACAACAGCCGCTTTTTACCCAATTTAACATCCTCAGGCCGACTAGCTGTGGAACCCGGGAACCGCGTCGAGGGACCCAACTCGGCGTCTTGCTTAAGGGCGGATTTTAAAGTTAAAAAAGATTAAGTTGGAAAAACCTTTAAGAACTGTTATGGAGTCGCCACCTAATTATCGCGGAAATTAGAACCTGCTACCATGTTCTAAGTTAAAAACATGTCCTAGATTTTGGAGCACGCCGACTCCCCTAGATCTAAGGTTGTGAAACCAGATTGGATTCGGGGTGAGGGTACATTAGAAAAAGAGTTAATTCAAATAATGATTTATGAAAACCTTTTAGAAAAGCCTATGTAAAAATAGCCTCTACTGACCTAGAACAATCCTTGTAAGATGATATTTGAGCTAATGTTATCGCTACGTACAAGTGCGATAAGTTTGTAAGAAGAATGCAGATGCAGATGCAAAAAGATTGATTAAAACCCTCAGTTTAGCATGTTTAACTTGTTAACGAATACGGTTCAGTTAAAGGTCGAATTCAATGTTTAAGTTGATTTTAATGCAAAATAAGAAGGTGCAAGATGCATGCAAATAAAATAAAGTTCAATTGTCCATTGGTTTATTTTATAAGGTCGGTTGCTTATGCGACTTTGGCGTGTCATCGGATATGGAGTGTACCCGAAGTAAATAGAACACTTGACCGCAAGCTACTGGGTGCCAAAGCCGGGGCGCTAGAGTTTAGTGCCCTTTGTTAGTCCATAGAAAATAAGAAAAAGCTTTGATCCAAGTGGATCGGTACCTACCTTGTCCTGACGCTTCAGATCTGGGCAGAGCTTCGCTTCTTGAACTTAAAAGGAGGATGAATCCAACACGGGATGGTGTGTTGAACTCAAAGATTTGAGTGCTTGAGGCTTTGTGAGTGTTGAAGTGTGTTTGCTGTGAAAGCTGGGTGTAAATTGTGAAGAAAAGATGTATTATAGGTGTAAATTCTGTGTTTTCTGAAGAGAAATTGGTGTGTTTCGAGGTCAGGTATAGGGATGTATATATACTAAAAACCTCGGAGAAATTAGGAAACTCGGGGATAAAAACAAGCCAAGAAACCGCATAGCCTTATGCGGTTGCCAGGGCAAACCGCATAGGCTTATGCGGTTGCCCACCCAAACCGCATAAGCTTATGCGGTTTGAAGGTGTGGTTTTTAGTGTAGTTTCCTAGTTCCGGTTTGATAAAGTCTTAGAAAGATTACGGGATAATCCTTGCTTGCTCGCCAAGGAAGAGGCCTGGGATATTTCTGAGATATTTTGATGTTCAGGGCTTTGGAGTGCGGGCCAAAGGCTGGGTTTGGGCTCGGTTTTGGGCCCGAGACCCGTAAAAATGAAAAGGGTGTATTTGCATAGTTTTTGTGAAATAAGGTAAGACGAGAAGCCGTATTTTGTGTAGGAGGGGGCTAAAGGGGAGATTTAGCCACCGGGCCTAAATTTAGGAAATTAGGAATGCTGAATTAGACCTTGTTAATGTAAAAGGGCTAATTGTAGTGCAAATGCGAAGCTCATGCCAAATGAAGCAGGACAAGGACCTAGCTAGACTCCAAATGGACAAAATGAACATTTATTTAAGTGTGATGTGAAGCGACCTAAATCATTTTAACATTTAAAACGACTCAAAATGAATTCGACATTAGTTAGAACCGTTTAGTTAACGTTAAAGCATGCGTAATAGAAGTCCGTGATACATCACAGGGTTTTGTGTGGGAGGGTACGGATATGGGTATCCACAGAGCCCCCAGTTTGACTGAGCTCGGACTAGAGCGCTAGTCAAACTCCACGACCATATCCAGGGCCGAATTCTGATCTCGTCTGATCAGTGAGCAAGCATGTGTCCATGGGTGAGAAGAGGACTTGAGCCCAAGCAACGGAGGGGCGTGCGCATTTTAAGGACTTGGCGGTCCGTGCATGCTATAAGGGCCTGCCGGCCTGCTGAATGTCTTCGTCGTGCTTGTTGTACTGTCGATGCTTTTTGCTGATACCGTTGTGTATGTTGAAATGTAAAAGGGGCTAAGGTGCAGGGTGCATATGCTTGTAAGGTGTTTGGGTATGCGTGAGGTGTATAATTGAGTAGGGGTGTTTATGTAGGTGTTAGTGTAGGTGTAGGTCTCGTGAAAGAGCGTCCGTGAAATGCTTGGAGTTAGGTGTATATTGCAGAGTGCTTGTGCTTGGGCTCGCCGAGGAGTGTCTATGTAGTCGTAATTGCATATGATTGCCTTCCGTTGAGGGGAAAATGATGTAATGCTCGTGAAGAGCGTTAGGTGCTTCGCATGCAGTACATTAAATGCTTAATATCTGGCGTATCTGAAGGTCACGAAAAGCGATAGACTATCGACGCCTGCGCGCCCATCCTCGCCCGTCTTGGCGTCGGGAAGCGGAATGCGCCTCGCAGGAAAAAGTGCGAAGTTTTGTAAAAATGGGGGAGATCATTGCATGAATTTGTGACCAAAAAAGAAAAGTAGAAAATCCTTTTTGAAAATGTATTTTCGGAGTCGCCACCAAATATTAAAGGAATTTGGAACCTATTCAACGCGTCTTGAAATACAAGACACGAGTGTCTCAGATTTCAAGGTGCGTCGATACCTATCCGTCTGAGGTTTGAAACCAGAGAAGGGATTCAGAGTGAGGTTACTTTTCAAAAGTTTTGACAAAAAAAGTATTTTTGAAAACTGAAATCAAAAAGCCTACGTAAAAGTAGTCTCTACTAATTTGAAAACATTTAGTTAATTTCGATATTTGGGCTAAAATGACGCTACGTACAAGTGCGAATATATATGACTCGATTAAAAATGCATAAATAATGTAAATAGTCAAAATAATGACTTTACTATAGGAAATGTACGTTTAAATAATAATTTATTGACTAAATTATTACCATAAACGTTATTTTCCGACCTCGTATTTTGACTTTTCAAGAATTTGTGAAAACCCTCAGTTTTGACATGCTAAAAAGACTCTATGAAACGGTACAATTTAGTGTTGGACCCGTGATTCTAGTCGTTATTTAATGCATGGATGAGGACCTGCATAATTATAAAAGTGACGTCGGTTTGCTTTAGTGATAATGAGTCGTTATTTATGCGATATTGGCGGGGTTTAGACGGATTATAAATCCGAATTGCTACAACCGTATTACGAATACGGCTTCGCTAATGCCAATATTGGGTTGGGGTTAATGTAACCCCTTTGTCCGAGTCTCAAACGTCCCAAACGTAGGTAAAATGTTTACCTTTCGAAAATGAAAAGACGGTATTTTGAGTGGATTTTGTGAGTAGTGTATGTGTTTTGTAAAACCGATGATTTGAAATGAATGAAGGGGGTTGGTATTTATAGAGGTTGGCTGATTTTTGTGGGTGCACAAAATTAAATCGCCTGTGTACAGGCGTTTTTAATTTTGTTTGGGTTGGATTTTTTTAAGAAAAATAAAAAAGGCGGCTGTGGGGGAGAAGTTTATAATCGCCTGTTAACAGGCAATTAGAAACTTAATCGCCTGTCAACAGGCGATTTCTTTTTTGTTTTGGTGGGCTGCTTAAGCCGCCTTTGGCTTAATGACGTCTTTTTGTGTGATGATTATGTTTTGTGAGGTAATATGTTGTGTGGGTTAAGTAATATTTGGGCCAAAATTAGTTTTGGTCCAAATTTCGATTTTCGTGCTCGGTTTTTGTCATGTTTTTCGGTTTTGGCTCGAAATAAAATAATATCAAAGTATATTATTTTACGGTTTTGTAGAGTTTAGTTTTGTGAAAATGTAACACGGGACGCACTTTGGCCCGTTTTGCGTGTTGTGTTTTGGGTCGTTTTTGTAAGTTTGGGCCGTTTTGTAGCTAGTTGGGCTGTTTTTGTGGCTTGGCTTAATAAGACGTTCCTATATTGTGCTCGTGTTATGCTCATAATGACTAAAATTGACATTCATTTTCATGATTATGCAAATCCAAATTAATACGCTAAAAATGACTAATACGTTTTAGACACTTTTGTACCGTTTCGACTCTTTTAAAAGCATGCATGAAAGTTCTTTTCATCGTCGGGTTTGTTTTTGGGGGGTACGGATACGGGCATCTACAGAGCCCCCAGTTTGACTGAGCTTGGACAAAGCCTTAGTCAAACTTAAAGATAGTATCCGGACCATTACAGTCTCGATACTACCTGGCGGCGCTAAGCATGTGTCTTATGGGAGAGACGAGGACTTAGCGCCGGGAAATGCGGGGAGGGACGACATGTTTTTAAGGACATGACGGTCCTACATGTTTAAGGGCATGTCAGCCTGCATGTGGCCTTAGTATTCCCAGCTGGCGCCTTGCTTGTGCTTCTGCTTGTGCTTCGCTTGCGCTTCTGGCTTGCGCTCTTGGTTGTGCTTTGCTTGCGCTTCTGGCTTGCGCTCTTGGCTGTGCTTCGCTTGCGCTCGCTTGCGTATGCAGCTTGTGCTTATTTGGGCGCCTCGTAGCGCACGCGTTCTGGCGTTTGGGCTTGGTTTATAGGAATGGTTGGCGTTTTTGTGAAGGATTAGGGTTTTTTTTGTGAACGTCTCATAAGGAGGTTACGTGTTTTTGTGTTTCTCATAAAAAGGGCTAGGTTTTTATGAACGTCTCGTGAGGAGGCTACGTGTTTTTGTGTTTCTCATAAAAAGGGCTGGGTTTTTATTAACGTCTCTTAAAGGAGGCTATGCGTTTTTGGTTTGGTTTTATAAAAGTGGTTAGGCTTTTATGAACGTCTCTTAAAGGAGGCTACGCGCTTTTGGTTTGGTTTTATAAAAGTGGTTAGGCTTTTATGAACGTCTCTTAAAGAAGGCTACGCGCTTTTCTCATAAAAAGTTAGGTTTTTATGGACGTCTCGTGAGGAGGCTACGTGTTTTTGTGTTTCTCATAAAAAGGGCTAGGTTTTTATGAACGTCTCTTAAAGGAGGCTACGCGTTTTTGGTTTGGTTTTATAAAAGTGGTTAGGCTTTTATGAACGTCTCTTAAAGGAGGCTACGCGCTTTTGGTTTGGTTTTATAAAAGTGGTTAGGCTTTTATGAACGTCTCTTAAAGGAGGCTACGCGCTTTTCTCATAAAAAGTTAGGTTTTTATGGACGTCTCGTGAGGAGGCTACGTGTTTTTGTATTTCTCATAAAAAGTTAGGTTTTTATGAACGTCTCGTGAGGAGGCTACGTGTTTTTGTATTTCTCATAAAAAGGGTTAGGTTTTTATGGACGTCTCGTGAGGAGGCTACGTGTTTTTGTATTTCTCATAAAAAGTTAGGTTTTTATGAACGTCTCGTGAGGAGGCTACGTGTTTTTGTATTTCTCATAAAAAGGGTTAGGTTTTTATGAACGTCTCGTGAGGAGGCTACGTGTTTTTGTATTTCTCATAAAAAGGGCTAGGTTTTTATGAACGTCTCGTGAGGAGGCTACGTGTTTTTGTATTTCTCATAAAAAGGGTTAGGTTTTTATGGACGTCTCGTGAGGAGGCTACGTGTTTTTGTATTTCTCATAAAAAGTTAGGTTTTTATGAACGTCTCGTGAGGAGGCTACGTGTTTTTCTCATAAAAAGTTAGGTTTTTATGAACGTCTCGTGAGGAGGCTACGTGTTTTTGTATTTCTCATAAAAAGGGTTAGGTTTTTATGGACGTCTCGTGAGGAGGCTACGTGTTTTTGTATTTCTCATAAAAAGTTAGGTTTTTATGAACGTCTCGTGAGGAGGCTACGTGTTTTTGTATTTCTCATAAAAAGTTAGGTTTTTATGAACGTCTCGTGAGGAGGCTACGTGTTTTTGTATTTCTCATAAAAAGGGTTAGGTTTTTATGAACGTCTCGTGAGGAGGCTACGTGTTTTTCTTTGTTTTGAAATTGTGTTTGAAACAGGGTTAAATGTGTATTGGGCCGAGGAAAATGGCCCAAAACAAAACTGAAACCCATGTGATAAAAATGTAATCGCCTGTAAACAGGCGAATTAAAATTTAATCGCCTGTTTACTGGCGATTAGGTATTTGTTTGGTGTTTTTTGGTTAAAACACGGGAGAGAGAGGGGAGGCTTATTCATTTCATCCGAAAATAAAAAACAAAATCGAAACCCTTTAAAACTCGTCTTGGCGATTTTCTTGACTAAAAATTCAACATTCCGACTTCTACAATTTGTTATGGATCAAGGTACGTACTTAACCCACTTGGTTTTTCGTGTTTTGAGTTTGGTTTGAGTCGGTTTTAGCTTGAAATACCGTTTTCTAGGGCTAAGCATATCGTAAAGTATGTCGTATGTGTTGACTAGGGGGTTGTTTTGTGGGAAGTTGGGGCTTTTTGGTTGAGTTATGGTCAAGAAAAGGCCGTTTTTGTAGTTTGTAAGTGTTTTGTAAAAGCTATTCAGTCGAGGCGTTTGGGACATCGCTTTCGTATAAAATATTTTGCACGTGCTTATTGTGATTTATGGGTTGGGTTTGTCTCGGAAAATATGGGTTTCTGGCTTTCTGTAGCGTTTTTTCCCCTTTCTGCTATTTCTAGGTTAAAAAGGCATGTCTTCTGTTGTTTTGGCTAGTTCTCTGCAGCTTTTGCGCGTGCTTGCTCTTGACTTGACTGAGTAGGACGTATATATCGTATACGTCTCATGGAATTTTGATTTTCTGTGCTTCTGCTCCGTTTTGGCCTTATTCGTGGATAATGTAGGCCCTAATGCTCGATTTCCGTCGTTTTTGCTTGCTTCTGCTTTCTTGAGTGACCTGCTATTGCCGTTGTCTGAGTATGCCCTTGAATCTTGTGCAGGTGATCCTAAGCCTTCAGTACCTACTTCCAGTGACATGGATCGGGTCTTGGCTGGCGTTGACTTTACCGTTCTGAGGGACGAGCATACTCCTACTTCGGGTATGCCTGCGCCCTTGGAGGTTTCCGATGGTCCGTCTCAGTCGGACTTGCTGAGAGCTTTTCCTCAGACGCCTGGAGCTTCTACGACGCCAGGGAGTGAGTTTCAGGGCGCCGCTGTGGAGTCTCCTGCCTTTTCTGCTAGTGGTGCCGGTGCTGTCAGTGCGTCGTCTGGGCCTTCTGCGAGTGGCTTTGGACATGGTCTTTGTTCTGGTGGTCCCGAGCCGTCGATTAGTGTTGCGGGTCGTGGCGTTCTTTGCCGAAGTCACCCGCTTTTTCAATAATGAGGTGCGAGGAGGCCGAAGTCGACGCGGGCCCTTCCTGGTGATGCTAGCGGTAGTGGAGCTGCTGCTGGGTCGTCAAGGTCTCCTGTTGGTGGCCGAGGTCAGGCTCAGGGTGTCGTCTCAGAGTCTTTGCAGGGGCGTGGACGTGGCGCTGTTGTGGGGACGTCCCGAGACCCCTGGGAGGCGTGGTGGAGGTCGGGCGTAGGCTGCAGGGTCTTTGCAGGGGCGTGGTCGTGGCGGTCTTTGGAGGGGCGCCTGTGGCCGGGAGGGCCGAGGCAGGTCGTGGCGTTGTTGCGGCAGGGCTTCGCAGGACGCGGCCGCGTTCAGGGGCGCCTGCGGCTCCTGGAGGGGGCCAGGTTAGAGGCCGTGGTCGCGGCCGGAGGAACCCGGGGCCGAAGAAGCGCAAGGTGGATGAGGCTTCGGTGAGGCGGCAGATGAGGCCACGACGCCGAGCTCGTCTTCTTGAGGGTGGTGACCGGGACCAGGCTGAGGTTGCCGGTGTTTTTGAGGAGGTTGGAGCAGGGGGAGCACCTGCTGAGGCTACGCGGAGGCGTGGTCGTGTCCGGGGTCCGGGGAGCCGTTACGAGGATTCTCCTGAGTCGGAGGGGTCTTTGAGCGACGAGGATGAGGATTCTGACGAGACTGCGGCTGAGGCCGCTGTCGAGGTTGAGATTGCTGAGGCTGCTGCTGCTGCCGCGGCTGCTGATGCTGCTCAGGCTGCTGCTCTGGCTGCTGCTGCCGCTGCTACTACTGCTGGTCTTGAGGTCGAGGGTCATGTCCAGGGCCAGGTTCAGGACCAGGTTCAGGGCCAGGTTCGGGTGGCGAGGCGGCGGTGAGGTAGAGGCGCAGGTCGTGCCAGGGATCCGCCCGGGGCGGAGAGTCTGGCGGCTCTTAGGGTTGCGACGGAGGTTTTTATGGGGATGGTTGACGAGTTGGACGTGAGGCCTAACTATCCCCAGGGTCCGCGTTTGTGGTCGCAGGTGGCCAAGGATTGGGATGGCGTGACTCTGGTTTGGAGTCGCTTGGAGCACTTGTCGATCCGAGTGAAGGTCGGTTTCCCATTAGGCTCGATGAGGACCTTCTCAGGGTTTCGGACGGTGTTCGACGTCTTTGAGGATAGGCTCACCCAGCAGGAGCGGGATATAGTGCTTGGGACAGCTTTTGGTCCCCAGTGCGTAATCGAGGAGGTGCGGGGTAAGCGGGTGAACTCGCGCCTTACTGTGCTTCGGGCGTTGCTGGATAGGTTTTGGGATACGACCAACACCTTCCACATGCCTGGTTACGAGGTTGGCGTGACTCCTTCTTCGTGGGCAGTTGTCACGGGGCTGCCTCATGGTGAGGGCGTGCTTGACTGGGGACGTGAGCGTCCTCCTATTGATAGCCCACGCGTGGTACGGTTGATTGGTGACGGGGTTCGGTGTGGGATAGGTGAGGAGCACACGTTTCAGCCCCGGACTATTTGGTTTGCTGACTTCTTCGAGGGGAAGAGGAAGAAGAAGGGGTCTACTCGAGCGAGCGCTGAGCAGAGGGCCCGGCTGTGGTTGTGGTGGTTCCTGACGGCCACCCACTTTGGCGACAAGGGGGAGCGAGCGTCGACGGCTGTGCTGATGGCCCTGTCAGACATGTCACGTCTCGGTGACTTCGACTGGGTTACTCCTGCTCTGGGTCTGTTGATCCGGTATCTGAGGGACGCGGTGCGCCCTGACCGGATTGACGAGGATTCAGATGTGTCTCTCGTGGGCCCTGGTCTTCTGATGGAGGTAAGTTTTGATTTCGCAGAGTCCTGTTATCTTGTCTCTGCTTTCCTTTTGTAACGTTGTATTCTGATTGCTTGCAGTCTTGGTGCTACGCTCACTTCCCCTCTCTGCTCCCGGACACGTTCCAGGTGACGGCCACGTACCCGGCTTTCCATGCGTATGCGACAGCGGATCGGAAGGGTATTGGGCTGAACTATGACGCGGCTCGTGTGCGCTTCAACGGGATGACGATGGATAAGGTAAGGGTGATTATGTTTTGTACTTTGGCCTTTTGTAGCTTATTTTTGGGTTCGTGTTTGTTTTTGTAGTCTATAATTTGGTTTTGTTTTGTAGTTCGTTCGCGACCCTTGGAGGAAGTTTACCGGCGTCCCTCCGACGATTGCAGCTCGCTTTGGTCCCCTTGACGGACGGCGGCTGTATATCGAGACCCAGTACGGCTCATACTGGTACTTGGGTGAGCGTCTGTCTGCGCAGACGGGTCGCGGCGGCTTCATCGTACCTGCTCCTCCGCCCTCGGTTTTGTTTGTGGAGACGCCCGACGCCAACGAGCGTCGTGACGTATATCACGAGGGTGAGTCTGATTCCCTGCTACGGCCGGCTGAGGATTACGTGACTTGGGCACAGCATGCCCTTGCTGACGCGGTGATCGAGGTATATTTTGTTGTTTTTTCCTTTTTTGCGTTTTTGGTTTTTAAAAGCAAAAATTTACCCTGTTTTTGTTTTGTAGCGACGTGATCCTTATCTTGAGTTCCAGCATCCTCCGTTCGTCGAGGATCTGTTGGTCGTGCACGAGGGCTGCCAGCATTCGATTGTGTTGCCTGCGTCTATGTCCGTGGTGACCGATGCGGGCCTGGAGAGGTGGGATCCGCGCATGAAAAAGGTATTCACTTTCTTCTTCGTACAGCATGAGTATTATGTAGTATAGCCCCCAGTTTGAGTAAGATTTTATTGTAAAATCATTAGTCAAACTCTTGTTGTAGCAGTTTTTGAGTATAGCCCCCAGTTTGAGTAAGATTTTATTGTAAAATCATTAGTCAAACACTTGTTGAAGCAGTTTTTGAGTATAGCCCCCAGTTTGAGTAAGATTTTATCGTAAAATCATTAGTCAAACTCTTGTTGCAGCAGTTTTTGAGTATAGCCCCCAGTTTGAGTAAGATTTTATCGTAAAATCATTAGTCAAACTCTTGTTGCAGCAGTTTTTGAGTATAGCCCCCAGTTTGAGTAAGATTTTATTGTAAAATCATTAGTCAAACACTTGTTGAAGCAGTTTTTGAGTATAGCCCCCAGTTTGAGTAAGATTTTATCGTAAAATCATTAGTCAAACTCTTGTGGAAGCAGTTTTTGAGTGTAGCCCCCAGGTTGGAAAGCTAAATGTATTTCTCGTGTCGTGGCAGGTGATTTACCGAGGTGCACAGAGGTCGTGGCGGGCGCGAACCCAGAGGGCGGCCGTGAACGGTAAGGTGGTTGATGCTTGCAGGCTCGTAGGAGGCGCCGACGCCGACTTGAGTTAGCGAGGTCGTGGTGAGAGGAGGCGAGATCGCGGTCGAAGCCGAGGTTGCGCATGCCGAGGAGCTGGCGAGAGTCCGGGAAGAGCTAGAGGGTCGGCACGCCAAGGAGCTGGATAGGGCGCGTGCTGAGATTGATTCCCTGCGTGCTGTCTTACAGCGTGGCGATCATTCGCAGTAGGCTTTGAACTTGTTGGTTTTATATTTTGGACTTGTATTAATATTTTGTTTGTAACGGTTTATTTATCGGGACTTGTGTAGGGTTGATTTTTTTGGTTTTGTGGGTGTTTATGGGTTTAATTCGGTTATTTTGTCTTGTTGCGAAGAATGCATTCCTGCGTCGTAGCCGGGTCTGAAATCCTTGCGTATCTGCTTGCCGAGCGTACCTGCAAAACATTGTTAGTCGTAAAAGCATATATATATGTCTCGATTGAGACTGACTCGCTAATGACCAAACTAAAAGCAAATGTGGAGTTTTGAAAAATGCTGTTTAGAAAAATATTTTAGACTCGTAAAAAGACGTTTTTGACATTAAAAATGTGAGCTAAAACGATGTTTTGAGACGAAAATTGTGAATGCGAAAATCGTAATTTGTGTTGTGTTTATTTTTTTTGTGTGATTATCGTGTTTTGTGAAAAATGAAAAATACGAAAGACGGGAGTCGATCACGCAAATCGAGACGACGCGACGGGACCGTACATGTCGACCAAGAGGTCGGTAAAAAGTAATAGGGGGTAATAAGTTAAAAATTTAGGGTATAGGTGTGTAAGAAGTGTAAGAAATCGAATAATTTTGTCAGAAAAGAAAAAGAAAATCGCCTGTAAACAGGCGATTTTACTTTTAATCGCCTGTTTACAGGCGATTACATTTTTGTTTTGTGGTTTTTCTTTGATTTATTTTAATCGCTTGTTCACTAGCGCTTAAGTTTTTGTGTTGTATTTCGTTTTGCAAATCTCGGCTATAAAAGGAGGGCTAGGTTAACTCATTTCACTCATCCTTTCATTTTCCATTCTCGATATTCCAAGAATATTCAAAATATTTACGGAACGTTTGTCGAATTATGGAGAATTTTGAAGGGAAGTTGCGCCGTTGGTGTGCGTCCTTGTCGGGTATCGAGGAGAAAGACTTGAGAGATTGTGGTATAGGGGTGCTGCTGGGCCTGAGGGAGGTCCGAATGGAGCCCGAGTTCCTGGATGCTTGTCTTGACTATTGGGACCTGAGTTTCCATGTTTTTCGCTTTTCTAGCGGAGAGGTCTGTCCATTAGTTGAGGAGTTTGGGGCCATTGGTGGGTGGTTACGTACTAACCTACCTGTGTGTGTTAGGCGGGATCCAGGGTATAAGAGGCATGTAAGGACATACCTCCAAATGACCTGCGACGAGACAGAGGAGTTATTTGCTGGGAGTCGTATCAATCTTCACCGTCTGTGTCAGCATTTTATGGATTATGACAACGAAAACATCTCCTTTGGTGCTCGAAAAAGGGCGCTGGCGTTCTGCTTGGTCCATGTTTACATGTTCCCCGACTCTTTGTATGAGGGAGCGCTTGGTGACCCTCGTTTAATCACAGTCGTCCAACAGATGGAGTATGGTTGTAATCCTTCCGCTGTGATCTTGGCTGAGACGATCCTAGGCCTGGATGACCGTGCGTGCAATAGGGAGCGTCCCTACCGAGGGTGTCCCTTGATCCTTCAGGTGTGGCTGATGGAGCGTCTGAGCGTGCTGGGCGACATTAGCCTTGAAGGGTCACACTCTGCTGGGGGCGTGACTAGTCGCTACATAAGGTGGCTGGACCCACACCATCGTCCTGACGATTACTTTCCCGAACTTGTGAGGTCATCGGCCATCCGTTGGTCGGTACCGTGGTGGGGGATAGTTGACGTGACGGCTAGTGCAGCTGCCGAGGGCCCGTCTGGAGTCCTTCTCTGCGGGTTTGACATGGGCGTTTACATCCATCCTTTGCGAGTGAGGCGACAGACAGGGTGGGCACAGTTTATCCCTGGTCATGACACTATGGTGCAGGGGACGGTTATGCTGACTAGTGATATAGTCGACGCTTGGGCGAGCGGCTGGATTATGCGCCCTAGGTGGCCTGTGGTTGGTGTTTCTAGGACGATTCGAGTATCACCGGCCTATACTAGGTGGACTGTTGCCCAGAGCCCTCATAAGAGGTCGTGTCTTCGTGCCCTAGAGCTAAAGCGGGCCTCCTCAGACTTCTGAATGTGTGTTCGGCTGTGGGTCGCCGTAGGGGTTGAGGGTCGGTGGTCCCATATTCAGCTGGAAAGGTTTTAAGTCGGCTTTTGAGAAGGAAGGGAACCTGGTGTTG
Organism: Dianthus caryophyllus; assembly: GCA_023091065.1. Lineage (NCBI taxonomy): Eukaryota > Viridiplantae > Streptophyta > Magnoliopsida > Caryophyllales > Caryophyllaceae > Dianthus > Dianthus caryophyllus. The sequence goes on from CM041520.1 coordinate 14,426,583, forward strand.
TTTGTGTGTGTTTTGTTAGTATTATGTTCGTACTATTTTGTGTTTATGTATTATATTATCTATCCTAAACCCGATGTACATGCCGGGACTTGTATTGTAATATATTGTAGTGTTTGTTAGTGTAGTTTATGCTCCTACGTCTGAAAAATCTAAAATGTAACCGTTCTTTTTAAGATTAATAAAAATCAGGTTTTTTTTATTTACGACTTTGCCTCATTTTGCTTGTTATTTTGTGTGAAATTCCTTGGCTCGAATCTTTTTTCAAAGGTTAGGATGCAAGCATGGTTTTTAGGAAATTTTTGTATTGACTATTCCCTCGACTTTTTTAAGCTTTGGGTTTGTCGTTTTGTGTTGAATGTCGTTCTTTTTACCCTCAGGTTTAAAAGACGAATTTTTGTGTTGACTATGTCCTTGACTTTTTTAAGTTTTGGACGCGTCATTTTTTGTGTTGAATATCGTCCTTTTAACCCTTTAGGTTTAAAAGACGAATTTTGTGTTGACTATGTCCTTAGCTTTTTTAAGCTTTGGACGCGTCATTTTTGTGCTGAATATCGTCCTTTTAACCCTTCAGGTTTTAAGAGACGAGTTTTTGTGTTGACTATGTCCTTAGCCTTTTTAAGCTTTGGACGCGTCATTTTGTGTTGAATGTTGTCCTTTTAACCCTTCAGGTTTAAAAGACGAATTTTTGTGTTGACTATGTCCTTAGCCTTTTTAAGCTTTGGACGCGTCATTTTGTGTTGAATATCGGTTGTGCTTTTTGCAAAGCTGCCTACGTATCCACGAAAAATGGAATCAAACCGGCGTAGTTCGGAAGTGTATGTTTAGGGGCATACCGGCCCAAGAGTTGTGTTTGCTTTTTTGTGGTGAATGTGCACGTTTAGGGGCATGCCGGCCCATGAATTGTGTTTGATGGATGCATGTTTAGGGGCATGCCGGCCCATGAATTGTGTTTTTTGGTTTTTGTAGAGAGAGTGCACGTTTAAGAGCATGCCGGCCCATGAACATGTTTAAGGACATGTCGGTCCATGAACATGTTTAAGGACATGTCGGTCCATGAATTGTTTTTTAGAAAATTTTACATTTTATAGATACATTGCAAGGCATTTTTAAGGGTAGTACTTCTTGAGCTGGTCGAGGTTCGTTGCGAGGTTAAACTCTTGACCGTCCAAGTCGGTTAGTTTTACTGCTCCGCCCGTGAAGATTTCCTTGACGAGGTAGGGTCCAGCCCAGTTAGGCTTGAATTTTCCCCGTGGGTCAACTGGAAGTGGTGCTCGGACTGACTTTAGTACGAGATCACCTACTTTTATGTTTCGTGGCTTAACTCGTTTGTTGAATGCTCGTTGTAGTCGGGCTTGGTACATTCGTACGGTACTCAGGGAATGCAGTCGGCGTTCATCCAGGAGCATGAGTTGTTAAATGCTCACGGGCCCTTCGCTTAGGGATGCTACTTTCCATTAGTATGCGTAGAGACTGTATTTCTATTTCCACTGGTTGGACGGCTTCCATGCCATAGGCGAGGAAATAGGGGGTCATGCCTGTGCGCGTGCGAATGGTAGTGCGGTATCCCCATAATGCATATGGTATCTTGTTGGGCCAATCTTTGCAACTGTCGATCATTTTCTCGAGTATGGTGACGACCGTCTTGTTTGCTGCTTTAACGGCTCCATTGGTTTGGGGTCGATAGGGCGAGGATTTGTGATGTTGTATTTTGTGAGTATAGCTTCCGTCTCGCGCTGAAAGTGCGAGCCTTGATCGCTGATGAACTCATGGGGTATGCCATATCGGCATATAATGTTTGTCTGTATGAATTTGGCGACTTCTTTGGAGCCGAGGGTTCGAAAAGATGCTGCTTCTACCCATTTAGTAAAGTAGTCGATGGCCACCAGCACGAAGCAGTGACCTCCTGCTCCGATGGGGTGGACTTTTCCTATCACGTCGATGCCCCAGGTTGAAAAGGGCCAGGGTGAGGTTAGGCTGTATAGTGGTGAAGGTGGTACATGTTGGACGTTGCTGAAAATTTGGCAGTTGTGGCAGTGCTTGACGTATTGGATGCAGTCTGCTTCCATGGTCGTCCAATACCATCCTAGCCGTAGAATCTGTTTGCAGAGTGCTCGAGCGTTCATGTGGGGTCCGCATTCGCCATCATGGACTTGCGTGACGATTTCCTGCCCCTTCTTGTAGTCGACACATATGAGCAGCGTCCCTTGTGGTGTTTTCTTGAGTAATTGTCCCATTTCTAGCACAAATTGGGAAGCTAGGAGTCTGATAGCTCTCTGGCCACGATTATCCCTGTCGGGTGGGTAAGTGTTGTCTGCTTTGTAGTTGATTATGGCTTGATACCAAGGCTCATGCGCTCGGCTTCGTCCAGGTCAATGGTATGGATGTATGCTGGTTCGTCGCGTCTTTCGACGATGATGGGTAGTAACTTCATGTCTGGTGGCATGTTCAGGAGGGATGAGAGTTTTGACGGTCAAGGCCTAAGAACTGGTTTTCTTCCCTTGGGAGGTGGTAAAATTCGATGCTGTCGAAGTTGGTTAGGAGTTTTTGTACTTTTGCTTGGTATTTGGTGAGGGTTTCGCTCATGATCTTCCATGCCCCGGTCACTTGATTTATGATGAGGAATGAATCTCCATGCACCCGTAGGTTCTTTATTTTGAGAGTGATGGCGGCTTGCAGGCCGTAAATGCAGGCTTCGTACTCTGCGGCGTTGTTCGTGACGCTAAAGTCGAGCTTGATCGAGAGCGGAGTATGGTCACCATTTGGGGATATTAAGAGTATTCCTACTCCGTAGCCGCGGTAATTTGCTGCTCCGTCGAAGTATAATTGCCAGTACTCCCTTTCTATGGCGAAGATCCCATCGTCCGAAAATGACATTGTATCGATCATGGGTTGTTCGATGATAGCATTTTCTGCAAGGAAGTCAGAAACTGCTCTTCCCTTGATCACTTTCAGAGGGAGGTATTTGAGTTCATACTCGGCGAGGAGTAGAGTCCATCTGGCCATACGCCCATTTAGGACTGGTTTTTCAAATAGGTACTTGAGGGGGTCCATTAGGGAGTAGACTCTTGTTGTGCTAGTGAGTAGGTAGTGCCTGAGCTTTTTGGTTGCCCAGACAAGCGAGAGGCAGCTTTTCTTGACTGGTTCATACCGAGTTTCGTAATCGTGGAACTTTTTGCTGATGTAGTAGATGGCCCGTTCTTCGTTGTTGACTTCTTGGGCGAGCATGGCACCCATAGCGTTTGGCGTGGTCGTTAAGTATAGCGATAGGGGCAAGTCCTTTCGCTGGGGTACGAGCGGGTGGATTTGTGAGCGTGCTCTTGACCTTGTCGAATGCTTGTTGACAATCGTCGTCCCATTTCGTATGCTCTTCTTTCTTCAATTTTTGAAGATTGGCTCACAAATCATGGTGAGTTCTTTGATAACCCGGGAGATATATTGGACTTGTCCCAAAAGCTCCTTATTTCGCCGATGTTGCTTCGCGGTTTCATACCCATTATTGCCTTGATTTTGGCTCGGATCTATTTCGATCCCGCTACCGCTTACTATGTGACCCAAAGAACTTGCACGATGTGACCCCAAAGGTGCATTTACGTGGGTTTAGTCGCATCTTATACCGCCTAATTCGGGTGAAGAATTTCCGGTTTGTGGACGTGGTTGTCCCTTTCCTTTGACTTCACGATCATGTCGCCGACGTATACCTCGACCTCCTTATGCATCATGTCGTGGAGCAAGGTGGTGGCGGTACGTTGGTAGGTAGCGCCGGCATTTATGAGCCCAAATGGCAAGACTGTGTAGCAATATGTTCCCCAGGGGGTTACGAAAGTGGTTTTCGGCATGTCGTCTGCTGCCATCTTGATTTGGTTGTATCCCGCATATCCATCCATGAATGACAGTAAGGCGTGGTCTGCCGTGTTGTCGATTAGGATGTCCATGTGAGGTAGTGGGAAATCGTCTTTTGGGCAGGCTTTGTTTAGGTCTCGAAAGTCGGCACATACTCGTATTTTGCCGTTCTTCTTCATGACTGGAACCATGTTGGAGACCCAATCAGAGTATTCAATGACTCGGATGAATCCAGCTTGTAGTTGCTTTTCGATCTCTTCTTTGACCATGAGAGACCATTCTGGCTTGATGCGTCGGAGTTTCTGTTTGACGGGTCTGGAACCTTGCTTGATCGGGATGCGGTGTTCAGCTATCTCGCGGTCTATGCCTGGCATGTCCTTATATGACCAGGCAAAGACGTCCTTAAACTCTGCGAGGAGCTTGGTATATGCGGCCCTTTCTTCTGTGCTCAGTGAAGCCCCCAGTTGCAGTTCTTGAGGCTCTTCGGGCGTGCCTATGTCTATGGTTGTTGTGTCTTCAATGATGGGGTCCCGTTCGGGTTTTGAGACAATGCTTGCAATGTATCTATATAATGCAATGTTTTTTAGTTTAAATTTATCGCAATCATTAGAATATGTAGATTTTAAATCAGGCAAAGGGTAACCAAAAACTTTCATGTTATTAATGTTATCAAAAGCGATTACATTTGAAGATAGCTCAGACGAGGGAGCTTTGGATAACCTTAATGACTATAGTTCTTACTGAGACTTACTATAATAGGAATGTAATTGAGTAACCTAGCCGTTTTTAGAAAAATGGCGTCATGATGACGCAGGATCCTAGACTCTAGGCGCAGACGCTTGAGTTGGGACTTCCCGAGTCGTCGGTAGATCGGGTGGCGTCTTCTTCGAGCTTCAGTTGTCGGAGGGTGGCTCGGAAATCTGAGGCTTCTATGGTGATGACCTCATCGTAAAAAGGGATTTTGACCTTTTGGTGGAGAGTTGATGTTATGGCCCCGGTAGCGTGAATCCATGTCCTTCCTAGTAACATATTGTACGCCGGGGGAATGTCCATGAGTTGGAATTCGGTTTTTGTTTCGATGAATCCTATCATGATGGGTAGTGATATGACACCTTCTATGCTGCGTGAGGTACCGGTAAATGCGCTCTTATGTTATCGAGCAGCGGTGACATCACTTTCCTTTAGTCCTAGCTTGAGGGCAGTTGTTAGGGGCAGGATGTTGATTGCGGAGCCATTGTCGATGAGGGTAACGGGTAATATCATGTTACGGCACTCTACGGTTATGTAAAGTGCTGGGTTGTGCGGATCTTGAAAGGATGGCAGGTCTGCGTGGGAGAAAGTTATGGCGCCTGGTAGCCAATCCCGGATGACGCGGCTAATGAGTTGTGCTGGGAGGGCATCTTTGGCGTTTCGCCATGTTGTGTTTAAAGAAGGGTCGTTCGTTATGGGTATGGTAGTCACATTCTTGATTATGCCCTCGTTTCTGCTTTCGTTTGTGCGTTTAGGAGGGAATCCTGGCGGTATCAGTAGCTCCGCTGGGTCTTGAAATAAACGTTGGAGGTGAGAAGCCTTATTGTGGCCGTCGGACTGCCTGAGGGGGTGCTGATGAGGGATCCGGGTGAAGTCTCCTTCCTTGTCCTTACGCCTTGGTTTTGTTTTTGACTTAGCTTGGTGGATATGATCGATGTTGTTACCGTTGCCGTTGATGCTGTCGTGAAGGACGTTGACTTCGTGATCGCCCGCGGGAGCCAGGAGGGGATGATTGAGGATGGGATGCGTTCCTACGAAAATGAGGTGAGAACGGGGCGTGCTATGCTGGACTGTTGGTTTAGGAGCTATGCTTGGCTTGTCGATCGTCTCGTTGTCAATCATGTCTTGGATTACGTTGTTCAAGCGGAAACAGTTCTCAGTGTCATGTCCTTTCCCCCTGTGGAATTCACAGTACGAGTCTTCGTGCCATGATAGTGGTTTCTTATCCTCAGGTGGTTTACTGGTGGGCTTGGGGAGATGCAGAATGTTTTTCTTTACGAGTTTACCAATGCCTTTGAGTAGGACATAAAGAGGGGGTCGAACCTTCGTCGCTGTTGTGACGAGAATGGCCCACCTGGTGATGACCTGGGTACAGCAGGAGTGGGTTGTGTTAGGAAAATTGGTTACGCTGCTGGTGCCTTCGAGTTTACAGCGTTAAAGGGTTCAGCCGTTGTCGTGGTTCAAGGAGTATTGCCCTGGCGACCATGATCTGCAGTTTTGGCCAGTTTGTACCTGTGGATTTCATCTTCTAGGGATCGAATCCTCTTAATGTGTCGAGCAGACTCTTCGGCGAGTAGTCTAGCGTTTTTATCGGTTTCGATCTTCTGCATGGCGGCCAGATGTTCGAATAGGGCGGCGAGGTTGGCTATCTTGTGATCGAGTAGCCTTACGTGTTCGGTGATCGTCATTAGCGGAGGAGGTGGTGGAAGGGCAGCTTCGTCACTTGCGAGGTTGAAACGGAAATTCATATTGTGTTTGCGAGCCGGGTGTTCAGGGTTTTTCAGTGAGTGGACCTTACAAAGTTTTCAAACCTTTAGTGACTCTAAAAAGGAAGAAAAGACTCAACGAAAAATCGCATTCACAAAAGAAGAAAAACAAAGAGGTAAAAAAAAAGTGGGTGCATGACTCGACTCGTGTTTTTAGCTTAAAAGACACAGGAAGCTTTTGAGGTAGGGGCATGTTGACATGTCCCTAATCTCGAGGTAGGAAAAATTTTTATGATCATAATCCGATTAACCCAGTTTAGCGGTATGTTGCTAGGGGTTTATCATTACGATAAAAAGGATCAAACCGAACTAGCGATAGGCTAGTCGATCTGAGGATGTTAAAATTGGGTAAAAGGCGATCACTTGTTCGCCTTTTTCGTGTGACTCAGGGAATTAAATCAAAATGACGACAGGTCACTTGATTCAAAAATTAAATCAACGGGTTCGCATCTGAACGAGCCCGCGTTTTTGGTTTTTTGAGGAAAAAGATTAAATCGGGATGACTAAGGAGTCACTCGACTTAGAGCTAATTCTAACGTACTGAAGGTTAATTTCATTTAAAATCTCCGAAATGCATTGACACTTACGGGTTTTTGCTCTATGAAATTTTTTTTGCAATAAATATATTATGACGATACGTCAGTCGCATAATTCATTTACGTTTTGAAAAAGATCGGGGATCTAGTGATTATCCTGGATCGGTTTTAAATGCACTGGCATTTTATTTATCAAAATCAAATGACTATAGGTCAAAGAGCCTAACGGCGTGTAAAAAAGTATGACCTTTTTGAAAAAAAAAGTTTAAAAATGAATTTTCAAAATGGACGTATTTTAAATGTATAATGCCTAGGAAATGTTTTTGCATGAAATGGTTTTGAAAGACGACTATAGTGAGGGTACTATAGCCTCACACTTGTACATATAAACACAGGTTTTTGGCTTATAGGGTAAGGTTCCCTCCGGCCATTCCCTTAACGTTTTGGTAGGGGCACCCGCAAGACTACACACGTCTTAGGTGTGCATTCAAGACGGGCCCTAGAGCGTTCGAGTTTGACTGGTTACGATCGTTTGTACGGATGCCGTACTTGTAATCGTGGAGGGGTGAGAGAACAGTGTGTCCAGAGTTACCTCGCTTATGAAGCGAGAGTTACTAGGGGCCGTTCCTCAAAGGGTGTGGTTTGAATCAGGAGGATTCGACTCAACGTACTTTTGCCCAAATATCGAAAGCGTAAATGTTTTCAAAGTTTCAAGCTTCACTTCTTTATGTTTTTAAAATAAAAGAAAAACTAGTTTTTCAAAAATAATAAAAATCATGCTCGTCCCCAGCAGAGTCGCCAGCTGAAGGTACCGGGAAAAGCGATAGACCTATCGACGCCCTGCGCGCGCCCGTCCTCGCCCCGTGCGGGGGCGTCGGGAAGCGGAATGCGCCTCGCAGGAAAAAGTGCGAAGTTTTGTAAAAATGGGGGAGATCATTGCATGAATTTGTGACCAAAAAAGAAAAGTAGAAAATCCTTTTTGAAAATGTATTTTCGGAGTCGCCACCAAATATTAAAGGAATTTGGAACCTATTCAACGCGTCTTGAAATACAAGACATGAGTGTCTCAGATTTCAAGGTGCGTCGATACCTATCCGTCTGAGGTTTGAAACCAGAGAAGGGATTCGGAGTGAGCTTACTTTTCAAAAGTTTTGACAAAAAAAGTATTTTTGAAAACTGAAATCAAAAAGCCTACGTAAAAGTAGTCTCTACTAATTTGAAAACATTTAGTTAATTTCGATATTTGGGCTAAAATGACGCTACGTACAAGTGCGAATATATATGACTCGATTAAAAATGCATAAATAATGTAAATAGTCAAAATAATGACTTTACTATAGGAAATGTACGTTTAAATAATAATTTATTGACTAAATTATTACCATAAACGTTATTTTCCGACCTCGTATTTTGACTTTTCAAGAATTTGTGAAAACCCTCAGTTTTGACATGCTAAAAAGACTCTATGAAACGGTACAATTTAGTGTTGGATCCGTGATTCTAGTCGTTATTTAATGCATGAATGAGGACTTGCATAATTATAAAAGTGACGTCGGTTTGCTTTAGTGATAATGAGTCGTTATTTATGCGATATTGGCGGGGTTTAGACGGATTATGAATCCGAATTGCTACAACCGTATTACGAATACGGCTTCGCTAATGCCAATATCGGGTTGGGGTTAATGTAACCCCTTTGTCCGAGTCTCAAACGTCCCAAACGTAGGTAAAATGTTTACCTTTCGAAAATGAAAAGACGGTATTTTGAGTGGATTTTGTGAGTAGTGTATGTGTTTTGTAAAACCGATGATTTGAAATGAATGAAGGGGGTTGGTATTTATAGAGGTTGGCTGATTTTTGTGGGTGCACAAAATTAAATCGCCTGTGTACAGGCGTTTTTAATTTTGTTTGGGTTGGATTTTTTTAAGAAAAATCAAAAAGGCGGCTGTGGGGGAGAAGTTTATAATCGCCTGTTAACATGCGATTAGAAACTTAATCGCCTGTCAACAGGCGATTTCTTTTTTGTTTTGGTGGGCTGCTTAAGCCGCCTTTGGCTTAATGACGTCTTTTTGTGTGATGATTATGTTTTGTGAGGTAATATGTTGTGTGGGTTAAGTAATATTTGGGCCAAAATTAGTTTTGGTCCAAATTGCGATTTTCGTGCTCGGTTTTTGTCGTGTTTTTCGGTTTTGGCTCGAATTAAAATAATATCAAAGTATATTATTTTACGGTTTTGTAGAGTTTAGTTTTGTGAAAATGTAACACGGGACGCACTTTGGCCCGTTTTGCGTGTTGTGTTTTGGGTCGTTTTTGTAAGTTTGGGCCGTTTTGTAGCTAGTTGAAACATTTTGTGGCTTGGCTTAATAAGACGTTCCTATATTGTGCTCGTGTTATGCTCATAATGACTAAAATTGACATTCATTTTCATGATTATGCAAATCCTAATTAATACGCTAAAAATGACTAATACGTTTTAGACACTTTTGTACCGTTTCGACTCTTTTAAAAGCATGCATGAAAGTCCTTTTCATCATCGGGTTTGTTTTTGGGGGGTACGGATACGGGTATCTACAGTATGGCGGACTGTAGGTGACGCCTTAACCCAGGCACGGGACGTACTTGGAGTTGCATTAGGGCCAAGATGAATTAGGAATTCAAAAGTAGGCGTAAAACGAGAAAAATCCGAGAAAAACCACAGGCAGAAACCGCATAGCCTTATGCAGTTCGTGGTGCAAACTGCATAAGGTTATGCGGTTTGCCTTAGTGGCTGTAGGGGGCTATATAACACGAGTATACCGTGTTTGTTGCTCATTCACTCATTTTCGGTTTCTAAACTCTAAAAACGCCATTTTTCGATTTCTCAACCGTTTTTGCTCGTTTTTCTTTTGTTGCCTTGCTATGGAACCAGGTAATGCTCCATTTTAACTTGCTTTTACGTTATTTGTTGTTGTAATTAGCTAGTTTTGCCTTGAAATGTTGAAAAGACGGGTTTTGCATGAAAACCCGAGTTTTGCTTGAAATTTGCCGTTTGAATGCTTGAAATTGACGTCATTGTGTTGCATTATGCCATGTGAACGTGTATGTGTGAATTGATTGTGATTTAGACCGTCTTTGTGTGAAAAACGTCCAAATTAGGTTTCGGGCCCGAAAACGAACCCGGATTTTCCGACCCGGAATTTCAATTAAACTTTGGTGTAGGATGCCCATAGTGTGTATAGCATGCCTATAGCGTTAGTTTTGCGAAAATGTCGAGTTAAGGCTTTCAAATCGCCGTCTTAAGTCGTAGTTATACGGAGTAATTAAGGCGAATTGGGGGTTTTTGATCGGAGTGACCAAAATGCAATGGGTTGTTGTTGGGGACTATTATGGCGCATAGAAACCATAAAGTTATAATTTTGAGGTGTAGAGAACGGTTTTCGGCTTAATTGTGAATTAGGCCTAAAAATGCTTTGCAGGGCGTATAGTGTAATGTGTTAAGGGATGTATATGTATTATGTGCGTATTATTTGTGTGTATTTGTGTATGTGTACGCCAAGTTGTATGCTTGCATGTATTATAGCTGTATGTATTGGTTGTGTTTGGTTGCAGGGGAAGATTCTAGTCGTGTTACGAGATCGAAATCTCGTAGGAGTGCTAGCTCGAGGACTGAGGGAGCCTCTAGCTCGAGTGGTTTGAGGCGTCTGGCGTAGTGAGAGGGATCTTGACCCTCGTGACTTGCGCCGCGAGACGTGGTCAGTCACGAGGTAGAGGTCGTGGGAGGAATGTCCCCGTGCCTGATCCTGAGGAGGAGGAGGCGGATGCGCTTGCTTTAGTTGACGAGATAGAGGCTGGGATGGACGTCAAGGAGGAGGCTGAGGAGGCCGTGGAGGCTGTGCATAGAGCGAGTAGCTCTAGGCCGCGAAGGTCGCGCTGCGTGAACAGGCCTTTGCCAAGGGTTGGGATGGCCATAAGCTCCTACTTGCTCGGGAGAGACACGTTTCGAATCGAGCGACAATGGGTTGGCAGAAAGGCACGATAAGGACTTTCTCGGGCGTCTCGTCCGTGATGTGTGCTTTTGAGGAGAAGCTTTCGCCGAGAGCGCAAGCTTGGGTGCTGCGTAGTGCTTTTGGCCCGTTGGTCGGCCATTGGAGGAGATTGCGGGGAAGAAGCGGGCGGCGAACCGATGTTGATCGTGGCCTTCCTAGACAGTGCATCGGGACACCACGACGACGTTCCATATGCCCGGCCGAGGCCAGATTACCTTGTCCGAGTATGCGGTCATGACGGCCGCCGTCGGGACCGTGACATGAGTTTTGAGTTTGCGCCGTCCGTTGTGGGCGAGGTTGTATCCGCGATTGGCGGTGGTTTGGAAGGTGATTTGTGAGGGTGCACCACCTTACACTTTCAAGACGAGCTACATCCTGGAGTACTTTGAGGGAAGACCGGTATGGCCCCTGAAGGAGTGACGAGCAGAATGCTCGTATGTGGCTGTGGTGGTTTGTCAGTGCCGTGTACTTCGGCGATAAGGGTGAGCGGGCGTCGACGTCGGTCCTTATGCATCTCCTGGATTGGAATGCAATTGGGACGTTTTACTGGGTGACGCCGTCTCTGGGTTTGTGCATTCGTTTCTGCATGGATGCCGTGAGACCACGGGTCATGGATCGAGGGTCGCGACTATCCTTAGTCTCGCCTGGATTCTTGATGGAGGTACGTGTTGATTTTGTTTTTGTTTTAGATGCACTGTTGTTTGTTTTTGTTGTCTTTGTAACGTGTTTTTGTTTCTTGTGTGTGCAGTCATGGATTCTTAGCCATTTTCCTTTTCTGCTCCCTCCGCATGCTACGAGGATCGTGAAAGAGTACCCGTGATGCGTGCTTGGGAATGCGATGTAACCGTGCTGCGTTTAACTGGTCGTATGACGAGGTTCGGGATCGTCTGAACCGGATGCAGTTTGATCAGGTTTGTGCTTGGACCATTTTAAATAGAGTGTACTTAAAATGATTGTATTTATGAGTGTTTGTTTTTGTTTGTGTTTGTAGTTCGTGCCGTTCCCGTGGGGTCAGTATACGGGAATTCCTGAAGGCATCGGGACGCGGTTTGCGGTGCGAGAGACCCAGCGCTTGTACTTGGCGACGCCGTACGGGCCGGTTTGGTATCTTGGGGAGCGTTTGCTTTATCAGGCCGGGTGGCCGGCTTCGGTGGTGCCTAGGGATCCGCCGAGGGTCCTGTTTGAGCGAGGGGTTTCAACTCAGGATCGGATGGCGTTGTACGGGGAAGGAGAGTCGGTGAGTCTTCTCTGTCCTGGGGAAGACTATGGCCAGTTTGCTCAGTCTCGGCTTGCTTGTGGGCCGATTGAGGTATGCTTGCTTCTTTTGAGGGTGCGTAAAGTAATTTTTGCGAAAAATTTCCCTGACGTGTGCGTTTTGTACTTGTTTTGTAGGAGTTTGATCCCGAGATGGCAGAGCAGCCTGGTGACTTTCCTACCACCGTTGAGTACGACGAGTCGGGTGTGCGTCGTACCTTCACTTTGCCGTCGTACTTGCCGGTGACCACTGACGCGGGCATGGACAGCTGGACAGGCAGGGTGAAGAAGGTATGTATCTTTGTCTTTGTATATGTGAGTGAGCCCCCAGTTTGATCGAGGTATGAGTTATAGCGATGATCAAACTTTGTGAGAGTCGTGTTTTTGTGTTACCCCCTCGAGTTTGACTTAATTTGAGTGAAATTAAGGCAAAGTGGGGTTGATTGCTTTTGTTTTGAAATTTTCCCCCTAAGTTTGACTTAATTTGAGTGAAATTAAGGCAAAATGGAGAAAAATGCGCTTTGTGTTTGAAATTTCCCCCTAAGTTTGGCTTAATTTGAGTGAAATTAAGGCAAAATGGAGAAAAATGTGAAGTGTTTTTGTGTTGTGTATCACAGGTGGCTAAGGAGGCTCATAAGAAGCTATGGCGGATAAATTAACAGTGGAGGATGGCTTTGGCAGTCGCTTTCGGTTGTGTCGAGCCGGTGAGGCAGCTCGGTCAGTATGAGTTTGACGAGTATCGTCGTCGTCATCCGGAGTGAAATTGTGTAACATAGATTGTGTGAACCTTTGTGTACATGTCGTCGTAGCTTGAACTTTGAACTTGATTGTTGTTGTGAACCTGTTTGGTTATTAAGCTTGTTTGAAAAGTGAAATGATTCCCGAGTGGGATGCATTGATGTTGATTTTAGATTGTGAAAATGCATTTGCAAAAAGTTCATTTTAAGTGCGAAATGAGCTTGCATGAATGTCGAAAATGTTATGTGTTGACTCGTGGTATGAATCGTTGTTGCTAAAGTGAAGTGTAATGTTGCTGCATGGGGAACAACTAGAGAATGTCGTAGGGTAGTGGTGTTTAGGAAAGACGAAATTAGGGAAGTTGCGAGAAAACCCGCCCCTTGAACCGCATAGCCTTATGCGGTTTAGGGTGCAACCGCATAGGCTTATGCGGTTTGGGGTGCAAACCGCATAGGGCTATGCGGTTTGGCGGCGTGGCTGGTAATGCTGAGTTTCCATATTCCGTAATATGTTTTGTATATAAGGAGGGGGGGTGCGTGCTATAATCCTCATTCACCATTACTTCTTTTCTTCTCTTCTAATACAAGTTTTTGCTCTCATAAATATATTAGGTATAGTTATTAAAGTTTTTTGTATTCAAGAAAATGGTGGAGCATTTGATGCTCTTTTGAAGAGGTGGACTTCCTCACTAAGTCCGGCGATGAAGAGGGCGGTGTATGACGATGGTGCCGGTGTTTTTATTGGCTTTCGCCAAATGAAAGTCGATCTTGACTTCCTGGATGCGTGCTTAGATTATTGGGATCCTAACTTGCATGTGTTTAGGTTTCCCGGGGGAGAAGTGTGTCCTTTGATAGAGGAGTTTGCGGCCATTGCTGGGTGGTCGAAACGGACTACTCCTGTGGTTGTGAGGAGCGAGCTTTGCTATAACGGGATGTTGCGAAACTTCCTTGGGATGACAAACGCTCATGCTGCGGGTTTGTTTGAGGGAGGCAAGGTAAACATGCTTCTCTTGTGTCAACGATACATGAATAAAGTTGATACTAGTATTTCGGACCGTTCTAGGCGGAGGGCCCTTGCTTTTTGTTTGGTTCATCGTTATGCTTTTGCGGGGTCCATGCCAGATGGAGTGTTCGGAAACGCGAGGTATGCTCGTGTTGTCGAAGAGATGGAAAGGGGATATGATCCTTCTGCGTTGATCCTAGCGGAGACCATACTGGGCTTAGACGACCGTTGTGCTAATCGTCTGAGCTCGTACAGGGGTTGCGCTAGGATTCTCAACATTTGGCTCATGGAGAGGCTAAGTGTGTATAAAGCTCTTCCCCTTGGAAGTGTCTTCAAGGCTGCAGCGACGACGTCGCGAAAGATGGAGTGGGCTGACCTTCGGGAGCGTTCATTAAACTACTCTAGGGGTTCGTGAAGGAGAGCTCCATTCGTTGGTATGTGTCTTGGTGGGGTATTACGGCGATTCTGGCGCCGCATTTGCGAATGCGTCTCGTGGGTTGATGTTGTGCGGGTTTGAACGAGGGGTGTGGATTCATCCTCTGCGCTTGAAGAGGCAAATCGGGCTTGCTCAGACCATACCCGAGCAGGATACTCAGGTTGGAGGGGTTGTTGTGCTAAACAACCAAATGATCGATGCTTGGATCCGAGGATGGTCGGACCGTGTTACTTGGGCTGTTCCGGAGCATATAGAGTCTAGTCGTGTTACGGACTTCTATACACGATGGTACCGTTCCAATGATCCTCAGGAACGGGAGAATCAAAGGAGGAGGGAAAAGAATGGGCCAAGGCCCTCCTTGGCGTATGAGGTGGTGCGCGAAAGGAGGGACTATGGTGATCTTTGTGCTGTTAGTGTGGATGCTTCTACTTCAAAACCGGCGCGGGAAAGGCTTGGACCGAAGGTGACTGTTAAAGATCGTCTAGGGTCAAGGATCGAGGAGCCCCCAGTCGAGCAGGACGAGGATCCGGTCGAGCCCCCAGGTTTTGAGATATCTATTCCCGTTCTTAGTTCGAAAATTGTGGCGGATCGGCCCCTTGAAGATGAAGAGGCTAATCCGAAGCGTCAGAAGATGACTTGAGTAGTTTGCTTTGTTTTGTTTAGAAAATTTCCTTTATTTAAATACATGTTTTAGATTTGAATAAAGGGCTAAGGAGGCTTGTTCCTAGCTCATTTCTAAATCGCGAAAAATTCTAAATAAAGTAATAAAATAGAATTAATTTGCTTTTGTCTTGTCTCGTTGCTTTCTTTTGCTTTGCTTTGAAATGTTCTCGACCTTTTTAAGCTTCGAACATTCGTATTTTGTCTTAAAATCCTCGACCTTTTTAAGCTTTGGATTTGTTTGTTTAATTTGTCTTGTCCTTAAGTCCTCGACCTTTTTAAGCTTTGGACTTGGATTTTTGTTTTGTTTTGTGTTGACTGTGCTCTCGACTTTTTTAAGCTTTGAGCGTGTCCTTTTGTGAGTGCATCGCCCTTGACCTTTTTAAGCTTTGGGCGTGCGTGCTAGGAAGTTCGGTTGTGCTTTTGACAAGCTGCCTACGTATCCGCGTTTCACGGAATCAAACCGGCGTAGTTCGTGTGATTCGGTTGAGCTCTTTGCAAAGCTGCCTACGTATCCACAGTGCGTGGAATCAAACCGAGCGTAGTTCACTCATGCGAGAGTGAGTTTTGTTTTTGGAATTCATTGCAAAATTGTTTATGTTGAGGGGTAGTATTTCTTGAGTTGATCAAGATTTGTTGGTAATCGGAAGTCCTGACCGTCGAGGTCAGTTAGTTTCACGGCTCCTCCGGGAAGGATTTCCTTGGCCAAGTACGGTCCGGCCCAATTGGGTTTGAATTTTCCTCTTGGATCGACTAGTAATGGTGCTCGGACTGATTTGAGTACTAGGTCACCCACTTTGATGTTTCGTGGCTTGACGCGTTTGTTGTAGGCGCGTTGTAGGCGAGATTGGTACATTCGGACTGTACTTAGTGAATGTAACCGTCTTTCGTCTAAAAGGATGAGTTGCTCGTATCGTTCGCGTGCCCATTCGGCTTCAGGAATATCTGCTTCCATGAGGATTCGAAGGGATTGCATCTCGATTTCTACAGGTTGAACGGCTTCCATCCCGTAGGTTAGGAAATAGAGTGTCATGCCTGTGGGTGTGCGGATGGTTGTGCGGTATCCCCATAATGCAAATGGTATTTTGTTGGGCCAGTCGTGGCAGGTGTCGATCATCTTTTTGAGGATTGATACGACGGTTTTGTTTGCTGCCTCGACCGCGCCGTTAGTTTGTGGTCGGTAGGGTGATGATTTATGTCGTTGTATCTTGTATTTGAGAAGAAGTGGTTCGACTTCTCCTTGGAATTGTGTGCCTTGGTCGCTGATAAACTCGTGGGGTATGCCGTAGCGACAAATGATGTTGTTTTGTATGAATTTTGCAACCTCTTTTGTGCCTAGTTTGCGGTATGATGCGGCTTCGACCCATTTGGTGAAATAGTCGATGGCCACGAGGATGAAGCAGTGTCCTCCTGCTCCCACGGGTTGAACTTTGCCTATGACGTCAATTCCCCAGGTTGAGAAAGGCCATGGCGAGGTCAAACTGTATAGTGGTGAAGGAGGGATGTGTTGTACGTTTGCAAAAATTTGACAATTATGGCAATGTTTGACATACTTTGCGCAGTCGGCTTCCATGGTTGTCCAGTACCATCCTAGCCTTATGATTTGTTTGCACATGGCTCGTGCGTTCATGTGTGGTCCGCACTCGCCATCGTGTACTCGGGACATGATTTCGTGTCCCTTTTTGTGGTCGACGCACAAGAGTAGTATGCCTTGAGGCGTCTTTTTGAGTAGTTTGTCCATTTCCATCACGAATTGTGATGATAATAGGCGTAGGGCTCGCTTGGCCCGTTTGTCGATGTTTGGTGGGTATTCACCGTTTGTTTTGTAGTTGATGATTGCTTGGTACCAAGGGTCGGTTTGCTCTTCCTCGGTTTCAATGTCACAGATGTAGGCGGGTTCATTCCGTCGTTCGACGACAATGGGTAGCATTTCCATTCCCGGGGGTATGTTGATTAGTGATGCGAGTTTGGATAACGCGTCGGCGAATTGGTTTTCTTCGCGTGGGAGGTGTATGAATTCTACGTGATAGAATTCGTTTATGAGCTCTTGTATTTTGTTTTGGTATAATGCCAGGTTTTCATTAAGTATCTTCCATGCTCCGGATACTTGGTTGATTATGAGGGAGGAGTCCCCATAGACTCTTATATTGCGGGCGTTGAGTACAAGCGCTGCTTGGAGACCGTGCAAGCACGCTTCGTATTCTGCGGCGTTGTTTGTTACGTTAAAATCCAGTTTGATGGATAAGGGGGTGTGTTCGCCATTCGGGGATATGAGAAGTATTCCTACTCCACATCCTCGATAGTTGGAGGAGCCGTCGAAGTATAACTCCCATTGTTCTTGGTTGATGTTGTAAATTCCATCGTCTGGAAGGGATGTTGTGTCGATGATTGGCTCTTCGTTGATTGCATTTTCAGCTAGGAAATCGGAGACTGCTCGTCCCTTGATTGCTTTGAGGGTGCGTGCTAAGGTCGGGTCGGCTAGGAGCAATGTCCATCTGGCCATTCGTCCGTTAAGCACAGGTTTCTCGAAAAGGTACTTTACGGGGTCCATTTTTGAGTAGACCTTCGTTTGGTGTGCTAGCATATAGTGACGGAGTTTTTTGGATGACCATACCAATGCTAGATAGCTCTTCTCGACGGGTGAATATCGAGTTTCGTAATCGAGAAATTTCTTGCTAATGTAGTAGATTGCGTGTTCTTCGCCGTTTATCTCTTGAGCGAGCATGGCGCCCATGGCGGTAGGGGTTGTTGTGAGGTATAAGGATAGTGGTAAATCCTTTTGGGGTGGTCGTAGAACTGGTGGGTTAGTTAGCAATTCCTTGACCTTGTCAAATGCTTTTTGACATTGTTCGTCCCATTCAACGTGGTCGGTTTTCTTGAGTTTCTTGAAAACTGGTTCACATACCATGGTGAGTTTGCTAATGAAGCGCGAGATGTATTGGATTTGGCCCAAGAAACTTCGAATTTCGTCGAGGTTCTTCGGGGGTTGCATTTCTAGAATTGCTTTGACTTTCGAGGGGTCGACCTCGATGCCTCTTTGGCTCACTACGTGTCCTAGTAGTTTACCGGATTTAACTCCAAAAGTACATTTTTGGGGATTGAGGCGCATTTTGTATTGTCGTAGGCGAGTGAAGAACTTGCGGAGGTTAGTGATATGACCACTTCTCTCCTTTGACTTCACGATCATATCGTCGACGTAAACTTCGACTTCTTTGTGCATCATGTCATGTAAAAGGGTTGTAGCGGTGCATTGGTATGTGGCACCGGCCGGCATTGATTAGGCCGGAAGGCATGACCGTGTAGCAATATGTGCCCCACGGTGTAATGAAGGCCATCTTTGCCATGTCTTCTAGTGACATTTTGATTTGGTTGTAGCCTGCGTAGCTGTAGATACCCGTATCTGTCGATATGGAGATTTATAGAAAACCCGACAAATACCCTATGATGATAGGACAACGTGCTTTCGTATCATTTATTTGAGTCCGTATTACGATGTAAGCAGGGCGCTGTCGACACCATGTTTATTAATTCAAAGAATATTTGATTTATTTAGCTCTGTCAAATTTAATTTAGTCGCAAGTAGTGTTTTATTGAAAGTAAAATATTTTGATTTGAAAAATCATTTTAAGTAATTCGATTTGAAAAGTCGCTTTCACAAACTCCTTTTTTTTGACTTGAAAAGTCGTTTCTCACACTTTTGAAACAGTTTAATAAATCGTATTCGACGAATTCGTTTTCTTAACAGCACGTTTTATAACTCGTTTTAAGCTCGATTTTAAGAATGATTTTGAGCCCGTTTTAACACGAATTCAAAGGCCTTTTCTCCCACCTCCTTCCCCACGTACCAAAGCTCGTATCCAGGCCAGAACCAAGCCAAGAGCCACGACCAAAACAGGCCATAATCAGCCCAAGTAGCACGTCTCACAGCAGCTCTAAAAACCCATCCCAGGTGCCTGTTTGACAGCCCAAAAACGACCCAAAACCCGACCTTTAGCTACCTGCCCATGACCCATACTCATCTCCTGACTATCCTACACATTTACCTTGCCTTAACCCTCAAGAAAACTCCCTCCAAAACCCTAAACCGAGCCTAAAACAGCAGCTTTCAAAGAGAAAGATAAGCTGCTCATTTCCTCGAGAAAACCCTACTTTTCGACCCTTATAAATACTCACCACCCACAAGCCTTCATTACACACGAAATAGACAACAGACATACACAATAACAAGTCACAAAAAGCCCTAAAGAAACTCAAAGAGAAGTGGAGATAGTCGTACGAAAACAGGGCATTACTTTGCTAATTTTCGTGCAACTACCCCTGTTTCTGCTTCATTTTCGTGTTGAAAACATCATTTGCTTTCTGATTTCTTTACTGAGTCTTAAAGTTCACGTTACCACGATTCTAAAACATCTTTTGGTTCGAAATTTCGTTGAGAAACGAAGGAGATACAAGCTTTTGAAAATTCTTTGTCGCTTTTGGTGCAATGCGGATTTATTATTGGTTTTAAATCGACGGCCCCTCGGGATAAAATCTTACAATCAATTACGACTCGGATATTTGGTCAACGATACATGTAAGTTGAGGGTGCAAAATACTCTTTTTACTTTGTTAATTTATCGTTTTTTTATCATTTTTATAGCCTCTGTCGTTTTTATTATTCTCTGTCACTTATCATCGTAGTTATTGCTTTTGCTCGTTTGTTTTAGACCTATATCATCAGTATAATTGTGACTTGTGTATGAAAATATTTCGCGCCCCTTTGTCCACTTAGAATGCATGTGTAGCTCTCTTGTATAATATGACTTGCGTAGCGTAACATGCTGTCGTTCTTTTGACTTGCTCGCTAGCTTAAAGGCCTTGTTCATGTTTAGTTACATCGTTGATCTGTCAAGCTCCTCTAATTAATAACTCACGTCTGCATCTCATCTTAGTCATCACGATTTTGTTTCACCACGTAACCTTTGAGTAATGTTTAGTTTTGTCGATTACGTAAATTCGTGTGTTGCGTGCTTCTAATATCTGCTGATCCTGCTTCATCTTTTAAGTTTTGGGTGTGTAAGTTTGCATGATCTAGTCTTTCACGCTTTCTCCAGATTTGCAATTCGCATTCGTATGTCAAGTAGGTTTTTCGTAAATTCATCTTTGTCGTTTAACGCTTGTGTGGTGATTGTATGTCGTGAATCTTGTCAAAGCAGATTACGCTTGTTGCTTGCTTTCGTGTTTGTTCAAGAAATCACAGTTGCGTAGTTGAATCACATGAAAGATTGTATGACTTGGTCACTCATGCCTTGTGTTTTCGATATCCACGTTATTTGCTTATGTTCGTATACCCGCTAGTTACATTGATTCAGTTGGGTATTCGTTTGTATGATTATTAGTGGTTGCTAGTTATGTCCGTATGTCTTGCTCATAATTATACGTTAAATGCGTGGGTAGTCATTCATGCGTTTTGATTGTGTTTGTATTGGTTGCAAGTTGCTATGGCCTGCACGTGTATTTGATTATGTTTGATTATTAATATGTAGCTTTGATTGTTTGCTGTTACTTTGGATTCATAGACCATATTTAGTCATCTATATTAAATCATTCATGCTTATCCATATAGGGCTTTAGTCATATTTGATTAATTTTTATCCGTCTGCCGCTAACGTTTGCTAATCTATCTTATGCTGTCGGTAAGTATTTCTGCTTCTTTTCTTTGTCTGATAGAATAGTAAATGAACCCATGTTAAATAATTTCGACGAAATTATATGTGCATTAAACGACTTAGAAAGGATGTAATTTTGCTTAGGATTAAAACGCTGTTTGCATATCTGCATGTGTACTCATAATAGCCATGATTTTACTTAGTAGAGACCGTTACTGTAACGGGCGGGGTTAGGCGTTAAATTAATGAAATTATTTTAATCTTCCTAACACGTAAACTCACACGAACTCATTTTCTCTAAAATTGGTTTCTAAATTCCACCTTAAAAATTTAGTGGCGACTCTTTTCAAATGAAAGTGTTTTTGAAATAAAACATCGCGTGGATCAAAATCCCTTGTCCACAATTTGGCGACTCCGTTGGGGACAGTGAAGCTTGAAAAGTAAAATGATGGCTATTTAGAGTGCACTTTCTTTTTTATGTCATTTATGCATCATACTGTTAGGATTCGAACCATTTCTCCCTTTGGGTCGACCTCAAAGTAGGGAAATGACGTTCACTGTGTCTGGTTTAAATACCAAGGTGGTTCCGCCGAGGTTAGCAACCGCCGTCCCCCATTTCGTCCCTGACTTATGGAGGATTGTGAGTTCCCTAACAACGTGGAATCATTGGCATGGACCCTTTTCGAGACTTAGAATAGTCTAGGTCATGCATTGCATCCTTGAACTGCGTATGACTAATTGCTCTGTGACCTCCAAAGCCTCGTTTTGATCCTTTTTAGTCAAAACTGTCATCTTTCAAATCGAATGTTTTCCAAAAGTGTCCTTTTAGCTGAAATGCTTTTTTTTTAGGATTAGAATAATTCTAAATATCTCTTTTGAAACTTTTTTGACTCAAGCGGAAATGCTCTTCTTTTTTCTAAAACGAAAATCGCTTCTTAGCTGAAATGCTACTCGTTTAGGATTAGAATGATCTTATTTCTGTTTTTCTAGCTCTTTTGAAAAAAGACCCTTTCCTAGCAGAAATGCTATTCTTTTAGGATTAGAATAATCTTAATTTATTTCCGGATTTTGTTTAACTCTTTTGAAAAAAGATCTTTGTTTTTTTAATCAAATGTCACTTTCTTTTAGTCGTCCTCGATTTCAAATTCCAAGTCACATTCCGAGTCTGACCCAAGTCTAGAGTAGGGTGCTCGAGTCAATCCGCTTTAGAGTCCATGTCTAGGCTAGACGAGTAAGAATGAGTCGAGTTAGCTCTCTTTTGCCGAGTCTAAGTACAAGGGTGGGTCTCGTCTAGGTGTTTCACGTGTGCGTCAGTCGAGTCATAAGTGTGCAGAGGGTTGGTAATTCAATGACTGAATTCTGTTCGGGATTTTATTGTAGAAAGGCCGGTCGAAACAAGAAATATGACTACCGCAGAACAGTTAAGCAAACTCAATGACACTCTAGCTGCAATGATGAGTCGTTTGGAGTCCGTGGAAAAGAAGCTGACAATAGAAACTCCACCGCCTCCACCACCAACTGAACTTGAGAAACGCTTCAAGCTAATAGAGGAACAACTGAAATTGTCTCATGGGGAAAGCATTCACTTTGAGAATGCTCGTGGGTATACGCCAGTTCAAGATAAGCTACCAACTAATTTCGTGCTTACCGACATCCCTAAGTTTAAGAGGCGAAGACCCGTTGCAACATATTCGATCCTACAAAGAATACCTCGCCTTGAAAATTTTCTTTGAAATGTTGTCTCACGTCTTTGCTCAATCTTTGGGGGAACATCCAAGGAAATGGTTTTATGGTCTCGAGCTCAAAAATTTTCCGACATTTGAAGATATCACAGTGGAATTCTGTAAGCATTTTGCTGATAATGCTGAAATTCAGACTACTATGAGAACGTTGGAAGTAATGACCCAAAAGGAGAAGGAGGGATTCACGGAATTCCTTAATCGATGGCGCGCAGAAAGCGTGAAATTGCCAAAAAGGCCCGAAGAGGTTGAAATGGTAGATAAGTTCGTTAAGAATCTTCGTCCCGTCTACCGAGATGCTATCAAATATCAAAATTTCAGCTCATTCAAAGACCTTAGCCGAGTAGGGAGGAAAATAGAGGACGATGTCCGAGCCGCAGAGGCCGAAAAGCCTAAGGGGTATCAAGGGCCCTCTTCTTCTAAGTCAAGGGTATCTAGCTCAACTAATCAAGTGCAAGCAATCAGTTTTGGGGGCCCTCGAGAGCAACAACGTCGAGCACCAAGGGCATTCACTGATCTCGGGTGCACATACACCTCTGCTCTTCAAAGGCTCTCGGCCCAAGGAAAGTTGAGCCCAATTGGTCCAACTCCGGATCCACCTGTCGACCGCCAAGGTAAATGGTACAAGCCTAACGCATACTGTGCATTCCATCAAGGGAGAGGTCACGATACGGAGAATTGTTTTCGCCTTAAGCACGAGATCCAAGACATGATCGAAAATGGATCTTTGCCAATCCCTACGGTTAAGCCAAATAATGTGACTAATCCCTTCGGCAACCACTCCAATGCCGTGTTCATTGGGGACAATGATGATGTGTCCCACTTGATCCAACCCGTTAGTTATCTCACCGGGTTTTTCATGGGGAAAGTCTATATAGATTGTGCTGATCTTTTTCCCAAGGCAAGAAATGATATTCGCATTGGGGATTTTAATATCGATTGTACGCCGTACCTTGCTCAAAGCGGAGGTGAAATTAATGGGGTTTGGGCAGATGATGAGGATGATATTTATCTCACCGAAGGTGCGATCATCCCACGTACCCAAGCTGAAATCATGCAGCTACGAAAGGATGTCCTCGAATCTGATCACCTAACTAGATCCGGACGTCCTTATCGAGTAGAAAAGTCGAAGAACGCTTCCATTTTTGGGGACACCCAAAACACAACGCAAGCGAGTGCGCCTACTATCACAAAGGCACCCGAGGAAGTGTCGACCGCAAAGGATCCTCTTATCAAGCAACTACAGAAAACTAAGGCGGATGTCTCTATATGGGAGCTTATTCTAAGCTCGTTCGAACATCGCCAAGCTCTGTTACAATCTTTGATGAACATGACTGTGTCTCCCGCCACCACGCCCAACGATATGATCTCGTTGGTTTCATCCAATCAACCACGGCTTACAAATGTCGTGACCTTCTCGGATGAGGACTTGCCTTCTTTTGGACCTCAACATTGCTTAGCCATGTATATCACGGTAGAATGCCGTCACAAGAGGCTTCCAATGACGCTAGTAGATGATGGGTCCGCCGTTAATGTGCTTCCTTTGAAAACCGCGTATATTCTGGGTTTAGAAAAGAATGATCTTATTCCAACGACGCAAACGGTTCGAGCTTTTGATGGTACAATACGTCGTGTGGCTGGGCTTGTCACTTTGAGCGTGAATCTTTGGGGCGATGAGAAAAGACGGTCAATTTCAAGTTATAGACCTTGTTTCGCCTTTTAATATGTTGCTTGGAAGACCTTGGATCCACGCGCCAAGAGTCGTGTCTTCAACCCTTCACCGAAGATTAAAATTCCATTCAATGGAGGAGTGGTAACCATTAACGCTACTCCAATGGTAAATAACGGGAGGAGATGTGACTTTCGAGGTACAAAATGAGGTCACCATCGAGACGGGTGGCTTTGAGGTCGTCAATGCAATCGAATCCCAAGTCAATGAGCCAAACATGGAGTTATACACCGGAAGCCGTGCGTGTGAAACAATACTAAGGACCGGAAAATACTTTGGCTTGTCTTTATATCCTAGGAAGGGGAATACTTTCACTCCACCTCCAACGATCCCGAAAGGAATCACGTTTGGCCTTGGGTACGACCCAACAAAGGATGAAGATTGTCTAAGCAAGGGTAAGGGTCAAGATACGAAGCTGAAACCGTACCCACTAACGCTTAATGGGCAATTCGTGAGAGCCGGAGAAGACACACCATGTTTGGACTTTCCCGAGCCTATCTATGACCATAAGGCACACCGTTGGGTCCCAGGAATTGAAATATTCCAAGACTGTTACTATATTCCAGACGATATTATGGCCACAATCACGACAAAGAAGGGGTGTAGCCCAGTCGAAGACGGGAAAGCTATGGGCCTTCTTTTTGGAGAAGAGAGGAAAATAGAAGCATCGAGCGAAGCTTTGGTGAGTATGATCCTCAAAAGTGACCGATTCGATCCATCCACCCTCATTACAGATGTTAATCCA
The DNA here is from genome assembly GCA_023091065.1 of Dianthus caryophyllus. Taxonomy (NCBI): domain Eukaryota; kingdom Viridiplantae; phylum Streptophyta; class Magnoliopsida; order Caryophyllales; family Caryophyllaceae; genus Dianthus; species Dianthus caryophyllus. The sequence continues at coordinate 14,451,448 of CM041520.1, forward strand.
CAAGGGGCTACGTCCGGATGGAGGAAGACCGTCAAATGGACTGACAACAAGGGACTGCTATTCAAGATGACGGTAGGAGAAGGAGAAATGTCCGAGCCAGAAGAAAATTCTGAGTCTGATTCTGAGTCTGAACCTGATGATGATAGGAGTCTTAGTGTTAAGTCTAAGGAGCTAAGTGTCGAAGATACCCCCTCCCCAGTCTTTCCTTTTCATGTACCTTCGTCTAGTTCTGGTATTCCGAGGCCTGTCTTGGATGCCACATCTATCCAGCCACTGACCCCTGATCAGTTGGCCCAAATGTTAGCACAATTCGCACAATTTCAAATCAATAATAATAAAATGAACCAGTTTGCTTATGACTTGTCTCTTTTACATTGCAATTCAATTTTTGAAAATGATTGTTTTAATAATGACATTGAGAATGAGGACCAAGGTGAACAGGTAGAAATTGAGGAGATAGAACCATCTCCTCAGTTGCTAAAAGGGATAAAGGAATATGACGAGAAAAACTCAGTAGTCGAAGATACTGAAACAATTAACGTGGGAACCACTCTCGAGCCACAAGAGCTGAAAATAGGGACAACTCTCGACCCTGCTGAAAAACAAGGGTTTATCAATCTGCTAAATGAATTCAAAGACGTATTTGCATGGTCTTACAAAGACATGCCGGGTATTGACAGGGAAATCGCAGAACACAGAATCCCGATCAAACCAGGTTTCAAACCAGTAAAACAAAAACTCCGTCGAATGCGACCAGAATGGTCCCTAAAAGTCAAGGAAGAAATTGACAAGCAGTTCAAAGCCGGGTTTATCAAAGTCTCAGAATACTCAGATTGGGTAGCTAACGTAGTCCCCGTACCAAAGAAAGATGGGAAGGTGCGTGTCTGCGTTGATTTTCGTGATCTAAATAGAGCAAGTCCGAAAGACGACTTTCCATTACCTCACATCGATATCTTGGTCGACAACACCGCCAACCACGCATTATTGTCCTTCATGGACGGTTACGCGGGTTACAATCAGATAAAAATGGCCGAGGAAGATATGCACAAAACCGCGTTCACAACGCAGTGGGGAACTTATTGTTACACAGTGATGCCGTTCGGATTAATTAATGCTGGGGCCACATATCAACGAACCGCAACGACGTTGCTACATGATATGATGCATAGAGAGGTAGAGGTTTATGTCGACGACATGATTGTGAAATCCAAAGAGCGCAGTGGTCATTTGAGTGCATTAAAGAAATTTTTCGAGAGATTAAGAAAGTACAACATGAGGCTAAATCCGCAGAAATGTGCATTCGGAGTCACTTCGGGTAAGCTACTCGGCCACATCGTTAGTCATCGTGGCATTGAAATCGATCCCTCCAAAATCAAAGCCATTTTGGAGATGCCTCACCCGAAGACCGAGAAAGAAATTCGAGGTTTTTTGGGTCGTCTGATACATTAGCCGTTTCGTCGCTAAGTTAACCATGATCTGCGAACCTATATTCAAAAAGCTCAAAGTAGGAGAACACGTTACATGGGACCAACAATGTCAAGCTGCGTTTGACAAAATAAAGGAGGTGTTGTCTTCTCCACCTGTTTTAAGCCCACCAGTGGCTGGGTTGCCATTATCATTGTACCTAACAGTGACAAATACCGCGATGGGTGCAATGTTAGCTCAAACTGTCGACAAAGAAGAAAGGGCGATTTACTATATTAGTAAGAAATTCTTGGAGTACGAAGTAAAGTACACAGTGCTAGAAAAGACGTGCCTCGCTCTAGTTTGGGCCACAAAGAAGTTAAGACACTACATGCTTAGCTACAGTGTAAGCATCTACTCCAAAATGGACCCGATCAAGTACTTGTTTGAAAACCTACTAAATGGCGTAATGTCAAGATGGACTCTCATGCTAGCGTAATTTGACCTCAAGTATAAACCATCAAGGTAATAAAGGAAGAAGTGTCGCCGATTTCCTTGCCGATAATCCAATTAATGGCGAAATCACGGATACATGGTCATTTCCAGATGAAAATGTCGCGAACGTCGAAGACGAAACGTGGGACTTGTACTATGATGGAGCATCGAATTACATGGGTTACGGGATTGGTATTCTCCTTATTTCACCAAAAGGAGAGCATATACCCGTATCCATTAAATTAGACTTCGCGGTCACTAATAACGCAGAGTCTGAAGCATGCTGTTGGGTCCGCAGTATTTGTCAATTTAGGCGTGAAAAAGGTCGCTAGTGCGAGGATTCATCCTTGGTAATAAATCAAGTGAGTGGAGCATGGAAAATTAAGAGTAGCAGTTTGGCACCTTACCAAACCAAGATAGAAGAGCTTGAAAAGTTGTTCGACGAGGTACGATACGTCCACCTCCCGAGGGAGGAAAACCAGTTCGCTGATGCTCTGTCAAAATTAGCAGCCCTAATTAACATTCCCGACAAAGATAGATAGTATGCCGTTATGTGTTCAACGCAGATCATCACCCGCATATATTAATGTGATTGGCGATCGAGGAAAACGAGACGAACCCCTGGTACGCATCAATCTTAAAGTACAAAAGCGCAGGAGAATACCTGCGGACCTGACACACGCGTGGGAAGCGAGCATTACTACGGGCCGTCAAATTTATTTGTTACAACTGACGACGGGCAGTTATACAAAAAGACGGCACAAGGAGTGCTTCTGCGGTGTATTGATAAGGTCACGGCAGAAAAAGTCATGGAAGAAGTCCATGACGGAGAATGTGGACCACACATGAATGCTCACATGCTAGTCCGTAAGATCATGAGGCTTGGTTATTATTGGACGACAATGGAGATGGATTGTCGAAGATATGTCCGCCACCGCCATAATCACAAATATTCGCAAACGTCCAACATGTCCCACCCTCTATGCTGTATACCATGACATCTCCTTGGCCTTTCTCAACGTGGGGCATCGATATCATCGGGAAGGTTAACCCCTCAGGAACTGGAGGGCACTGTTTTATTTTGGTGGCAATCGACTACTTCACGAAGTGGGTAGAAGCCAAGTCTTACAAAGTGCTGAATGCGAAGCAGGTAGCAAAATTCATTCAAAATGACATCATCTGTCGATACGGAGTGCCTCATGAAATGATCAGTGACCACGGCACCCACTTCCAAGCCGAGACAGCGCAGCTACTCGAAAAGTATAAAATAAAACTTCACAAGTCGTCACCCTATCGTCCTCAGACAAATGGCGCAGTAGAGGCGGCTAATAAGACAGTTACGGTCATTCTTAAGAAAATGACAGACAACTACCGTGAGTGGCCCGATAAAATACCCTTCGCGTTATGGGGGTACAGAACATCAATCGAATCGCGGCCGAGCAACACCATATTACTTAACTTACGGGATGGAGGCGGTCCAACCGTTGAATTAGAAATACCATCCTGCGTATCCTGCTGAAAGCAAAGTCCCAGAAGCGGACTGGGTTCAGGCGCGGTATGACTCACTTGTGATGCTAGATGCACGACGTTTGAATGCACTATACAATGTTCAACTCTATCAGAATAGGATAGAACGCGCTTTTAATAAAAGGTGAAGCCTCGAGGATTATGGAGGAGATCTCGTGTTAAAATCCCAGACGCCGCTACTACCGGTCGACCCGAGAGGAAAATTCAAGCCGAATTGGGCGGGTCCTTACTTGGTAAAGAAAATCTTGACAGGAGGTGCAGTTAGAATAACTGATCTAGATGGCAACGATTTTTCAAATCCAACGAACTTGGATCAACTAAAGCGATATTATCCTTAGTCCTCATTCTCAAATGTTATGAAATAATATTTGAATTGCGATGTATTAGAATAAGTTAAAGCTTGGCATTCGCCACCACATGAAATGTTTAGCGTACGAACTACGGATTCGATTTGATTCTGTGTAAAAAGCAGATACGTAGGCAACTCTTTACAAGAGTACAATCGAAATAATGTTGACTTGATGAATGTGGAAACGGGAATTTTTCTAATAAATAGTAAATCTTTTTTTATTTATTATTATTTTTTGTTCACACAACTCGAAGAGGAAAGCACACATAATAATAATTCTAACTAATAAGTAGTTGTAAATAATAATAATAAATCCTAAATACCACCATTAGAATAATTAATAATAATAGGTCCTAATAATATCAATCTCCAAATGCCTTATTAGTAATAGTAATCACGTAGCATTCTAACTACTCCTTAGGCTAACCACGCACCTAACGTCGACGAGACGACGTCTGACCCATGATCATTCGGGCTCGTTTCTTAGGAGGAACCTCACTTTCTTCTCGCGGCCCCAAGCGGTCCTTCACGTTTAGACGCGGACCCATTTTATCGGCAACTTTTGGACGAATGTCTTCACTTGCGTCTAACCTCTGCCAAACATTTGAACGTCTCGCACTAGTTCCCTGCGTCGCATCCGACCTGTCCAGCCTCACGTTTGAGCGGCTCGTTTTAGCACCACGAGACACACCAGATTCGTTCAGTCTCGCGTATACTCTCCGGTTCCTTAACGCTTCACCACGCGCCTTCCAATCAGCTGCGTCATCTTCAAGTAATGTTCGTCGTACCTCGACAGAAGTTTCTTTAGTCCACTTCAAATACGAGGGGACACCCATGTCGGCGCCGCGGCTCGAGGAGATGCCAAATAGTCCTGCAATTCCAAACATGAAGCCAAGATTGACATGTAGCTCGTGTAATGTCGAACTCGAACCCTGGGCTAGCCTCGATCGCAGTACGCGGTTTCTTTGGAGACCAAACTGCCGACGCACACGATCCGGATAAATATATACGGGTCGTTCTAAGCCCAAAAGCATAACATATCTCGAAGGATCGCCATCCAGTGGCCAGTAGCGAGGATAAAGCGCAACCACGGCAAAGACCAACGAATATGGGAGCCAACTCACGTAGTCGACATACGGTGCGATGGCAGAGCCCTTTTCCCAAGCTATAACGAGGCATCCAGGCCACCAAAACTCCTCGCTCGATAGTCATGTGCATTCTTTGGCGGATCCACTAGTCCGAGCCTCTCCATAAGCCACACCTACAAGAAAAGAAACAGAAAAATGAGTGAAAAGCCGAGTTTCAGCAGACAAACCGAGTCATGAAGACAAAATCAGAAAAAGAGCCTACGAAAATCAAAAAAGACTGAGAAACCGAGTCACAAAAAATAACAACAGAGTACGGGGGGCAGCTCTAAAACGTGATGAGAGTTCTGAAGAATCAAAACCGAGCTCTAAAACGAGCTCTAAAAGCGAGCGAGAAAGGCTGAAAGCGAAAAAAAAATCAGGAAAAGACGAGCCTATCCAGAAAACCGAGTGAAAAACGAGTGAAGAACCAAATTCCCCAACTTTGCAACAGCAAAACCAATAAAAATCAAGACAACGAGTCTACAGAAAAAAGAAACGCAGAGAAACCAGAATTTGTACAGAAATCAGAAAAGAAACGAGCAGGTCCTACGAAACGAGTCTACCAAATTTAGTAGGAAGAAAAGCGAGCTTACGAGAAATTAGAAAGGAGGCCAAAAGACACCCTAGAAGAGGAGACCTGTACGAAAAATCAGAAAAAAAGAAGCAAAAAGGCCAAGTCTGATCACCTGTAGAATACGGGTTGAGCCTCGGAATGGGCCGTATGTCGACTTTGAAAACATCCAAACCACGAATGGTCTCGGCTAAGATAATTGAAGACGGGTTACAATTACCCTCCATCTGCTCTACGATACGGATAAACTTCGCTTGACCATAGCAAGACGGTATCTCCATGTATCCTTCGAAGCAATAAAGGTGAAGCATGATGGGGCCAAACACTCATGACGATAACCAATGGCCCTAGTAGGGTCGTGGGCATGTCGAAACAGGTGAGCCAAACCACACAAGTCTACTTTTTCTCCTTCAATTACGTTGTGAGCCTCCTCGTTTGACAGGCCCAGGAAGTCATGGTACTTGTCGACCCATCCAGGGTTGAAGTCGGGAACGGCAGGCTGCTGCGTTAATTTCCGACCCACGAGGGCGTGAATTCTTCAGGCCAAGGGCATATCACTCCCTCGGGAAAGGCACACCCGTGATGATTCGGGTCCCAAAACTTCACGCATCCAGTCAGAAAACTTCTTTGGGGAATGACTTGCACAAACGCGAGTATTTGCTGAAGCCCTGCGTCGGTTAAGCTTTGAGCTTCTCCTCCCCTAAAATCCTTGGACCAAGATTTCATGGCCCCTACCAAAGCATTCATGGTCAGAACTCGATGTTTCGCGCACAACGGACTCTTTGAATACCCCAGGTATAAACTGAAAATTATGTTATATGTCATCGGGGGGCTGCTGCGTTTTTTTATATAGGGAGACACGAGGAGTTGGCTTGGAAACATTGCCAAGTTTGGATTAAGGAAAGTACGATTTTCTCAAGATATTTCCCAAGATCGGATTAAGGAAACTACACCTTTCCCGAGATATTAGCTCGTTTAGACTTATGGAAGCGTGGCTCTCCCCGGGTTGGAAACGCGTCTTTGCACTATGGGAAGAGTATCAAGCGAGCTATTTGGGGGCTGGGAATTTGCCTTTGATCGAGCTATCTGGAACGAGTATACGGAAATTGGGACTCACCCTTGCACACTTATGAGTTGTCTTTCTTTTTTCTGTCGTGGGTATTAGGGGCTCATAGGGAGTCACACGCTTTTTAATCCCATAAGTAGGAAAGCAAGAACATTTCTTTTTCCCATAAGTAGGGGACAAAGAACATGTTTTTAATCCCATAAGTAGGGAAAGCTACACGTTTTTGTGAGTCACACGCTTTTTATCTGAGAGGTCACACGCTTTTACTTCTTTCTCTTGATTTGTTTTTAGGACACGTGTCTAAGTAACACGCGTGACACATAGAATTTTGAAACACGAATCAAGGACGAAAATTCTAAACTCGGGTCGATGACCCATTTCCAAAATAGAATTTTCAGTTCGGATCGATGATCCATCATTTTGATAAAAAACAGGGCGAGGACCCATTGTCAAATTAAAATTTAATTACAAATAGCAGGTCGAGGACCCATTTTGAAAATTTTGCAAAAAAATTCCGGCTCGGATCGATGATCCATTCCTCTTAAAAGCAGGTCGATGACCAATTTTCAAATGAAGTACGCAGCTCGGATCGATGATCCATCCTTTTCATTTCAAAAGTCGCAGAGTCACTATGTGTGGTATGTGTTAGATTTTGTTTTTAAGTTTGAGCAGGAACGCTCCAGCGGGGGCTCTAAAAATCAACCTTAGACCCCAACGACGGGATGACATCCTCGAGAAGAAGAAATATTAGCGAAGCTAAAAAGGTGACATTTCCTAAAAGAGTGCAGTATTTTCTTTACTTAATCAAAGTAAACAAATATCATTTTGGGCGAAGCGTGAGCTACAGGCGGCGAGCTCGAACTACGATACGGGTTTGATTCCGTCACAACGGATACGTAGGCGCCTAAGGATAAGGCTCAACCCACGCCTTCAGGAAAATAAGGCATCCGTAATCAAGTTTCAGGTATGATTTCTTCTTATGGCTGGTGAGCTTATATACACAGGTCTAAGGGACCATAAACGACCCGTAAGGCTCTCGGGTTGTGACATATGATCGACTCGAGGGTCTACTTTGACTTTCGCCTGTCCAAGCCTTAGTCAAAGTGGGGGCTCTGTAGATACCCGTATCTGTCGATATGGAGATTTATAGAAAACCCGACAAATACCCTATGATGATAGGACAACGTGCTTTCGTATCATTTATTTGAGTCCGTATTACGATGTAAGCAGGGCGCTGTCGACACCATGTTTATTAATTCAAAGAATATTTGATTTATTTAGCTCTGTCAAATTTAATTTAGTCGCAAGTAGTGTTTTATTGAAAGTAAAATATTTTGATTTGAAAAATCATTTTAAGTAATTCGATTTGAAAAGTCGCTTTCACAAACTCCTTTTTTTTGACTTGAAAAGTCGTTTCTCACACTTTTGAAACAGTTTAATAAATCGTATTCGACGAATTCGTTTTCTTAACAGCACGTTTTATAACTCGTTTTAAGCTCGATTTTAAGAATGATTTTGAGCCCGTTTTAACACGAATTCAAAGGCCTTTTCTCCCACCTCCTTCCCCACGTACCAAAGCTCGTATCCAGGCCAGAACCAAGCCAAGAGCCACGACCAAAACAGGCCATAATCAGCCCAAGTAGCACGTCTCACAGCAGCTCTAAAAACCCATCCCTGCGTCTGCTTGGACACCCAAAAACGACCCAAAACCCGACCTTTAGCTACCTGCCCATGACCCATACTCATCTCCTGACTATCCTACACATTTACCTTGCCTTAACCCTCAAGAAAACTCCTCCAAAACCCTAAACCGAGCCTAAACCACCAGCTTTCAAAGAGAAAGATAAGCTGCTCATTTCCTCGAGAAAACCCTACTTTTCGACCCTTATAAATACTCACCACCCACAAGCCTTCATTACACACGAAATAGACAACAGACATACACAATAACAAGTCACAAAAAGCCCTAAAGAAACTCAAAGAGAAGTGGAGATAGTCGTACGAAAACAGGGCATTACTTTGCTAATTTTCGTGCAACTACCCCTGTTTCTGCTTCATTTTCGTGTTGAAAACATCATTTGCTTTCTGATTTCTTTACTGAGTCTTAAAGTTCACGTTACCACGATTCTAAAACATCTTTTGGTTCGAAATTTCGTTGAGAAACGAAGGAGATACAAGCTTTTGAAAATTGCTGTCAGTTTTGGTACGAAGTACGGATTTATTATTGGTTTTCGTCGACGACGGCCCCTCGGGATAAAATCTTACAATCAATTACGACTCGGATATTTGGTCAACGATACATGTAAGTTGAGGGTGCAAAATACTCTTTTTACTTTGTTAATTTATCGTTTTTTTATCATTTTTATAGCCTCTGTCGTTTTTATTATTCTCTGTCACTTATCATCGTAGTTATTGCTTTTGCTCGTTTGTTTTAGACCTATATCATCAGTATAATTGTGACTTGTGTATGAAAATATTTCGCGCCCCTTTGTCCACTTAGAATGCATGTGTAGCTCTCTTGTATAATATGACTTGCGTAGCGTAACATGCTGTCGTTCTTTTGACTTGCTCGCTAGCTTAAAGGCCTTGTTCATGTTTAGTTACATCGTTGATCTGTCAAGCTCCTCTAATTAATAACTCACGTCTGCATCTCATCTTAGTCATCACGATTTTGTTTCACCACGTAACCTTTGAGTAATGTTTAGTTTTGTCGATTACGTAAATTCGTGTGTTGCGTGCTTCTAATATCTGCTGATCCTGCTTCATCTTTTAAGTTTTGGGCTGTGTAAGTTTGCATGATCTAGTCTTTCACGTTTTCTCAGATTTGCAATTCGCATTCGTATGTCAAGTAGGTTTTTCGTAAATTCATCTTTGTCGTTTAACGCTTGTGTGGTGATTGTATGTCGTGAATCTTGTCAAAGCAGATTACGCTTCTTTGTTTGCTTTCGTGTTTGTTCAAGAAATCACAGTTGCGTAGTTGAATCACATGAAAGATTGTATGACTTGGTCACTCATGCCTTGTGTTTTCGATATCCACGTTATTTGCTTATGTTCGTATACCCGCTAGTTACATTCTGGTTGGGTATTCGTTTGTATGATTGTTAGTGGTTGCTAGTTATGTCCGTATGTCTTGCTCATAATTATACGTTAAATGCGTGGGTAGTCATTCATGCGTTTTGATTGTGTTTGTATTGGTTGCAAGTTGCTATGGCCTGCGTGTATTTGATTATGTTTGATTATTAATATGTAGCTTTGATTGTTTGCTGTTACTTTGGATTCATAGACCATATTTAGTCATCTATATTAAATCATTCATGCTTATCCATATAGGGCTTTAGTCATATTTGATTAATTTTTATCCGTCTGCCGCTAACGTTTGCTAATCTATCTTATGCTGTCGGTAAGTATTTCTGCTTCTTTTCTTTGTCTGATAGAATAGAAAATGAACCCATGTTAAATAATTTCGACGAAATTATATGTGCATTAAACGACTTAGAAAGGATGTAATTTTGCTTAGGATTAAAACGCTGTTTGCATATCTGCATGTGTACTCATAATAGCCATGATTTTACTTAGTAGAGACCGTTACTGTAACGGGCGGGGTTAGGCGTTAAATTAATGAAATTATTTTAATCTTCCTAACACGTAAACTCACACGAACTCATTTTCTCTAAAATTGGTTTCTAAATTCCACCTTAAAAATTTAGTGGCGACTCTTTTCAAATGAAAGTGTTTTTGAAATAAAACATCGCGTGGATCAAAATCCCTTGTCCACAGTAGCCGTCCATGAAGGATAGGAGGGCGTGATCGGCGGTGTTGTCGACTAGGACGTCCACATGGGGTAATGGAAAGTCATCTTTGGGACTAGCTTTGTTCAAGTCGCGAAAGTCAACGCATACTCGAATTTTGCCGTTCTTTTTCAAGACTGGGACCATGTTTGAGACCCATTCAGGATATTCGATGACTTGGATGAAACCGGCTTGTAGTTGTTTTTCGATTTCTTCCTTGACCATAAGGGACCATTCGGGACGTAGTCTTCTTAGCTTTTGCTTGATGGGTTTATGCTTAGGGTTTAATGGGGATGCGGTGCTCGGCGATGCTTCGTTCGATTCCGGGCATGTCTTTGTATGACCAAGCGAATACGTCCTTGAATTCGCTTAGGAGTTGTGTGAATTGGGTGCGCTCGTGTTCGTCTAGTGAGGCACCTAGTTGTAGTTCCCTTGGTTCTTCGGGGGTTCCCACGTTTATGGTTATGGTTTCCTCGATGATTGGGTCTTGTGTTTTGGGAGAGACAAGGTTTGCAATGTATTTGTTTAATGATTGATTTGTTTGTTCATTTTCGCATGAGTTAGTGTCTTTTGTATTTTGTGTTTTGTTTGTTGCTTGTTGATTTTTGTTTGTTTGTATTTTGTTGTTTGTTTTAGCTTGAGACAAGACGTAAGCAAATTTATTCATTTCATTATTTTGAAGAGAATTATTCGACAAGTCGGAAAATTGCTTGGAGCTAGCCTCCGTAAAAAGGAAATCTAAACTAAAGCTAGAGTCTAGGATAGATGGGTCGACAGATGACCCGACACTAAGAGTATTAGAATCTAAAAGAATCTCTTCTTCTTCTTCGTCGTCTTCTGTGCCGTTGGAGCTGCTTGAGCTGCTTGAGTTGTTTGAGTTGCTTGAGTTTAAATCACTCTCGTCCTTGTCTTTGAGATTAGTGACATGGTCGAAGAGTGGTCCTTCACCAGTGATAAGCTGGAAGTGGTGACCTTGTGCATCGGTCCATTTCAGCGTCTTATACCATCCGTTGAGGGTTCTGTCCGCGGCATCGGCTATGAGTAAGTTAGGATCGAAGTGACGGTCTCGCATGATTGTGGAGACAATCTCTTCGTTTTTGGTGCTCGGTGAGGCCTTGAGTGTATTGGGCTCGGCCTCACTAGAGAAACAAGTGTCGGATGAATGGATTATGTTTCGAAGGGAGGTATTCCCGTCGATCGTTCCTCCGGGGGTGAAATATGCATTCAGGTCGAGGATGTAAGGTCGGAGGGTGACCTTGTGAGTTGACCTTCGCCTTTGGATTTCCTTAGCCATCTTCTCCTGGTCATTGTTCTTGGGTTTATAGCCTAGACCCATGGTGAGTCAAAGGCTGTTGTTGTTTTTTGTTTTGAAAGGTTTGTAGGTTTTGATTGGTGAACGTGTGATGGCGCCGACCTCAAAGTCGAAACCGCATAAGTCTTCTGCGGGTTCAGCTACGATTTCCGCGGAGTTGGGCTCTTTTGGTGTATCGAAAAGGGCTCGGAAGTTTGAGGCGTTCAAGGTTATGATCTCCTCGTTAAGAGGGATCTTAACCGTTTGATGTAGGGTAGAAGTTAAGGCTTTGGTGGAGTGAATCCACGGTCGCCCCAGGAGTATGTTATAGGAAGGGGTCATGTCGATGACTTGAAACTCGACTTTTCTTTCTATGGGACCACTGCGTACGTGAAGAGAAATGGTTCCTTTCACGTGACGTCGGGTTCCGTCGAAAGCTTTGACTCCGTCCATGCTCGGGGTGAAGTCTTTATCGGATAGGCCGAGGCGATGTGCGGTGGCCAATGGTAGAACATTGACTGCAGATCCGTTGTCTACAAGGGACACGGGCAAAGTTTTCTTCATACACTCTACGCTAATGTATAGAGCGAGGTTGTGGTTTGGTCCGAATGCGGAGAGATCATCATTTGAGAAGGTGATAGCTCCTGGTAACCAATCCCTTGTGACATGGCTGACCATTTGATCTGGAGAGATCTCAGCGTCTGCGCATGCTATTTGTAGAGCGCGGATGAATGCGTTCCTATGTTCCGCCGAGTCTCGTAAAAGGGCCCAGATGGAAACATCGGCTTTTGTGCGAACGAGTTGCTTCTGAAGCACCTCATTCGTGTTAGGTGGTGGAATTATTGTAGAGGTGGGGGGTGTACTTGTAGAGGGGTTATCCTCTTGGGCTACGGCCTTGCCTTTCTCGGCCGCAGTTGCTTTTCTGGCATGTTCATCTGTGAAGATATTTTGATAAGGACGACCAGAGCGTGTGAGATGTGAAACCTCGTCTTGGTCTTCCTTCTCGGGCTGCTCGCCCTTTTCTTTTTGATCTTTGTTTTCGGGCTGTTTGTCCTTCTTTTTCTTCCCCTTCTTGTTCTTTTTGTTTTTATTCGAGGCAGGAGTAGTTGAGAGTTGAGCTACCGTTTTGTTAGTGGGTGGCCACTCCTCGTCTTCGTCATCACGAACCGCACCAGATTGATTTGGTTCTTTGGTGGGTGTGACCAAGTAGGAGAAATCTATGACGGGTGCTGATCCGAGGAAGATTGCAGGGTTGTCATAAATTGTGGGGTTGCTTTGGGCTCCGATGCCGATTTCAATGAGTTCTTCGAAATTTTCGGCATCGCCGTAATCAAAGTGTCTTTGCCACTCGGGTCGTAAGCTACCAAGAAATGTGTACATGAGCTCGTCTTCTTGTGGAGGGTTCAGAACTTGGGCAAGTAGTCCTCTCCAACGGACGAGATATTGGGTGAAATCTTCCTCGTCCCCTTGGAGTTGGGTGACGAGAGTATGGAGGGAGACATGCTTGTCGGCCTTGGAGCGTTGTTCCAAGCGTGCAACTTCAAGTTGATGCAAGGCCTTCAAGTTGTCGATGTCTCTGGTGAGCTGATTAACACGGTCACGGAGAGTTCTCAGTCTATTGAGGTTGGCCACCTTTGAGGAGCGTTTGAAGCGAGGGGTGACGATGCGATTCATGGTGAGTATTCAGCTGAGGCCTGCATTTCACTTCGTATATTAGGGACACGACTCGACCCACTAGACTCACATTCATTTTTAAGCATTCATTTTAGCTCATTTCTTGGTTTAGAAAGACCTTTTATGTTTTGAAAAGAGAAGATTTTCGAAAAGGTTTTAGCTAAAGGAAGCTTTTGAGACGAGGATGTGTGCGCACATCTCGCCTCGATGTTAAAATGTTTTGCTTTGCATCCGTCGAACTAGTATCGGTAATTTGCCGAGGTGAGCTCGAGTTCGGATGTGTAAAAGAGAAAGGATTCGACTCGAGAGTGGTTAACAAATCGAGTCGAGGATGTTAAAAGTGGAGTCTAGGCCGTAAGACCTAGAAGATTGAAATCCGCGAGCTCGGGTTTTAATTCTTGCTCGGGTTTTTGCTTGTTAGTGAAAAAGGAGAATTTTGAGAAAGCTTGTTTCAAAAATTCGCGATAGTTTTGTTTGAAAAGTGTTAGTTTGTTAGATGTTAGGTTCATTCATCTTTGAAACGTTTAAGCGAGTTTTCGAAGATATGAATGCAAATGCTTATTTTGGAAAAGACCATGGAATGCATAGCCTCGAACTTGTACGTATGACTCAAAAGGGTGAAAATGAGTCAGTCGGGTACACCTCCAACTACCTCGAGTACGCTTTGGCAGATACTTAACCCCTTCATTTCCTTACGCCGGGGCGATAGGTTTTCTGAAGGGAGCACTGGGGCGGTCGAGATAGCCGTTTACGGCAAGCCGTGGAGGGGCAAGAGGAAAGTTAGTCCGGCATGTGCTTTATCGAGTGGACAAGCCTGCATGTGGGAACCACCTCTCGAGGGTGCAAAGGGTGCCTAGATTCCAAAAGGAATGGACTCTAAACGAATGTGCATAGCTCAAATATGTATACTTGGATTGTTCAAGGCTTTCAAGTTTCACCTCTTTATTTTTAAAAAGAAAAAGCTAGTTTTAAGTTTTAAAAATAAAATATCCCCAGCGGAGTCGCCAAACTGTGGAACCCGGGAACCGCGTCGAGGGACCCAACTCGGCGTCTTGCTTAAGGGCGGATTTTAAAGTTAAAAAAGATTAAGTTGGAAAAACCTTTAAGAACTGTTATGGAGTCGCCACCTAATTATCGCGGAAATTAGGAACCTGCTACCATGTTCTAAGTTAAAAACATGTCCTAGATTTTGGAGCACGCCGACACCCCTAGATCTAAGGTTGTGAAACCAGATTGGATTCGGGGTGAGGGTACTTTAGAAAAAGAGTTAATTCAAATAATGATTTATGAAAACCTTTTAGAAAAGCCTATGTAAAAATAGCCTCTACTGACCTAGAACAATCCTTGTAAGATGAAATTTGAGCTAATGTTATCGCTACGTACAAGTGCGATAAGTTTGTAAAAAGAATGCAGATGCAGATGCAAAAAGATTGATTAAAACCCTCAGTTTAGCATGTTTAACTTGTTAACGAATACGGTTCAGTTAAAGGTCGAATTCATTGTTTAAGTTGATTTTAATGCAAAATAAGAAGGTGCAAGATGCATGCAAATAAAATAAAGTTCAATTGTCCATTGGTTTATTTTATAAGGTCGGTTGCTTATGCGACTTTGGCGTGTCATCGGATATGGAGTGTACCCGAAGTAAATAGAACACTTGGAGTGCAAGCGCGCTGGGTGCCAAAGCCGGGGGGGGCGCTAGAGTGTAGTCCCCTTTGTTAGTCCATAGAAAATAAGAAAAAGCTTTGATCCAAGTGGATCGGTACCTACCTTGTCCTGACGCTTCAGATCTGGGCAGAGCTTCGCTTCTTGAACTAAAAAGGAGGATGAATCCAACACGGGATGGTGTGTTGAACTCAAGGATTTGAGTGCTTGAGGCTTTGTGAGTGTTGAAGTGTGTTTGCTGTGAAAGCTGGGTGTAAATTGTGAAGAAAAGATGTATTCTGGGTGTAAATTCTGTGTTTTCTGAAGAGAAATTGATGAGTTTCGAGGTCAGGTATAGGGGTGTATATATACTAAAAACCTCGGAGAAATTAGGAAAATCGGGGATAAAAACAAGCCAGGAAACCGCATAGCCTTATGCGGTTGCCAGGCAAACCGCATAGGCTTATGCGGTTGCCCACCCAAACCGCATAAGCTTATGCGGTTTGAAGGTGTGGTTTTTAGTGTAGTTTCCTAGTTCCGGTTTGATAAAATCTTAGAAAGATTACGGGATAATCCTTGCTTGCTCGCCAAGGAAGAGGCCTGGGATATTTCTGAGATATTTTGATGTTCAGGGCTTTGGAATGCGGGCCAAAGGCTGGGTTTGGGCTCGGTTTTGGGCCCGAGACCCGTAAAAATGAAAAGGGTGTATTTGCATAGTTTTTGTGAAATAAGGTAAGACGTGAAGCCGTATTTTGTGTAAGAGAGGGCTAAAGGGGAGATTTAGCCACCGGGCCTAAATTTAGGAATTTAGGAATGCTGAATTAGACCTTGTTAATGTAAAAGGGCTAATTGTAGTGCAAATGCGAAGCTCATGCCAAATGAAGCAGGATAAGGACCTAGCTAGACTCCAAATGGACAAAATGAACATTTATTTAAGTGTGATGTGAAGCGACCTAAATCATTTTAACATTTAAAACGACTCAAAATGAATTCGACATTAGTTAGAAACGTTTAGTTAACGTTAAAGCATGCGTAATAGAAGTCCGTGATACATCACAGGGTTTTGTGTGGGAGGGTACGGATATGGGTATCCACACTAGCCTATCGCTACTTCGGTTTGATTCTTTTTTTTTACATCACGATTTAACGATAAACCCCTGGCAACATACCGCTAACTTGGGTTAATCAGGTTGTGATCATACAAACTTTATTTACTTCGAGGCTGAGGACGCGCGAACGCCTCCTTACCTCAAAAGCTTCCCGTGTCTTTTAAGCTAAAAACACGAGTCGAGTCCTGCACACGCTTTTCACACTTTCACCTTTTCTTTACAACAAATGCGATTTTTCTTTGAGTCTTTTATTTTCTTTTGGAGGGCACTAAGGTTTGAGACTCTGCAGGTTCATCCCCTAAAAAGTCCTGGATACACGACGTACTAAAGACCGTCATCTGAACCCTCCGCCACCTCCAAAGAAACGTACCTACAACAAATCAAAGCCAAAAACTACCATGGCACTCAACAATGAAGAAAATGTCGGAGGAATCCCAACTCCTCCCCCATCAGTGGTTACCGCAGAACATGTTCAACAAATTTCAACAAAGAAGATCCTTAGTCTCATCTTTATGATCGAGCGGATGGCCACCGTGTCAAACTTGAGGCCGAGAAAAATGCCAAATACTTTGCTGAAGAGGCTGAACGAAATGCTAAAAGAATTCGTTCAATGGAAGAACGTCTCACTAACTCAAAGGGGTATTCCATTTATGAGGAAACTGAACATGTCCCAAAAAGTGTCAAGTCCTTGTTACCAGCCAAGCTCTCACTCAGTGATCTCCCCATCTTCAAGGGTCATGAAAGTCCGCTTGTGCATATCAAGGATTTCAAGGCTAAAATGGCCGTCATGGGAGTCGATCCCTCAGCCTGGGCTACTCTATTCCCGCATTCTCTGGATGCACAGCCTAGAGCCTGGTTCTATATATGCCTTGGACCCACACAAGGTTACTACCTTCAAAGAGATCACGGTCCAGTTCGACAATCAGTATCATGACAATAACGATACTCAAGTCTCGTTACGTACTCTGGAAGTTCTTGCACAGAAGGACAATGAAGGTTTTACTGAATACCTTACATTTGGAAGAAACTCAGTGCCCAAATACCCAACCGTCCTAAGGATACAGAATTGATCACCAAGTTTATCAACAACCTAACCCCTGCATATCAACAGCATTTGCGTTATGGCAACTTTGACAATTTCTCTTCACTCAGCGCTGTGGGTGAATTAATTGAAGATGATCTCCGCAAAGAAAACCTAACCAAGGCCACAGGCCGAGGTTACCAGGGCAGCTCATCACGAGCCGTCACTAAAGCTGAACCAGTTCACTGCATTAACGCCTTGGAAGCACTAGCGGCCGCCCCAACGCCAACAAAATACACTGCACCTCCTCCTAAGGCATCGTACTCATCTGCAGGGCAGACTTCGGCAAAGCCACGATGAAACTTTGACCCAATCTACATGACTTACTCCAAGGCACTGCAAAGACTTGTGAGCCGAAATGTGCTTCAACTCCTAGGACCTACTAGCGAGCCTCCTCAGGACAAAAAGCCTAAATCATGGGATCAAAATGCCTACTGCGAGTTCCACAGAGGAAAAGGACACGACACCGAACAATGCTTCCGCCTGAAAAACATAGTTCAAGACCTGATCGATGACAATACCATCGAGAAACCTTCTCCGGGTCCTAAACCCTCAAACCAACTCAACCCTACTCACCAATCCACCTGTTCTGGTACCACCCCAGAAAGATCTACCTCTTTCGCTATACCTGACGACTACACCAAACGCCATGGGTGCCATGCTCGCCCAGGAAGTTAATAACGAAGAAAGAGCAATCTACTACATCAGCAAGAAATTCCAAGATTATGAGACTCGCTACGAACCTGTGGAAAAGAGTTGCCTCGCCCTAGTCTGGGCAACCAAAAAACTCAGACACTACCTCCTCGCGCACACGACGAGAGTATACTCCTTGATGGATCCACTCAAATACTTGTTTGAAAAGCCAGTATTAAATGGTCGTATGGCTAGATGGACACTACTGCTAGCCGAGTATGAGCTCAAATACTTGCCTTTGAAAGTCATTAAGGGAAGGGCCGTCTCAGATTTCCTTGCAGAGAATGCTATCGTTGAACAAACTAAAATTGACACAACGTCATTCCCTGACGATGGAATTTTCGCTGTCGAAACTGAATACTGGCAACTTTACTTCGACGGAGCCTCGAACTACCGTGGCTACGGTGTAGGGATACTCCTAATATCTCCTAGTGGCGATCACACACCCATCTCAATCATGCTCGACTTTAACGTCACCAACAATGCAGCAGAATATGAGGCCTGCATTTACGGCTTCTGGCGACCATGGCCCTCAACATAAAGCACCTGCGAGTGCATGGAGACTCCTTCCTCATCATAAATCAAGTGACAGGAGCATGGAAAATCATGAACGAGACCCTCGCAAAATACCAAGCAAAGATACAAACACTCCTGACAGAGTTCGACTGCATAGAATTCTATCACCTCCCAAGGGAAGAAAACCAATTTGCTGACGCACTATCAACGCTTTCATCCCTTCTCAACATGCCGCCAAATGTTGACACGCTACCCATTATCGTCGAGAGACGTGGTGAGCCCGCATACATCCACACCATTGACATCGACGAAGCAGAACAAGCAGAACCATGGTACCAAGCCATACTCAACTACAAAACAAGCAATTCTTATCCTCCCGACACCGACAAACGCGGTAAAAGAGCCATTAGACTCCTTGCCTCCCAGTTCGTACTAGAAATGGGACAGTTACTCAAAAAGACACCCCAAGGCGCTCTGCTCATGTGTGTCGATTATAAGAAAGGGCAGGAAATCATTGCCCAAGTACACGATGGCGAATGTGGCCCACACATGAACGCAAGAGCCCTATGCAAACAAATCTTGCGACTAGGATGGTATTGGACGACTATGGAAGCAGACTGCATTCACTACGTCAAACACTGCCATAATTGTCAGATATTCAAAGAACGTGCAACATGTACCTCCTTCACCACTATACAGCCTCACATCTCCATGGCCCTTCTCAACTTGGGGCATTGACGTGATAGGCAAAATCCATCCCATCGGAGCAGGAGGACACTGCTTCGTGCTAGTGGCAATCGACTATTTCACAAAATGGGTAGAGGCAGCATCCTTCCGCACCCTCGGCTCAAAAGAAGTTGCCAAATTCATACAAACAAACATCATATGCCGATACGGCATACCGCACGAGTTGATAAGCGATCAAGGTTCACATTTTCAAGGCGAGGCAGAAGCCATACTTGCCAAATACAGCATACAACATCACAGATCCTCTCCTTACCGACCCCAAACCAACGGAGCCGTGGAAGCAGCAAACAAAACTGTAGTCACCATACTGGAGAAAATGATCGACAGTTGTCGGGATTGGCCCAACAAGATTCCATTCGCACTATGGGGATATCGCACAACCATACGCACACCCACAGGCATGACACCTTATTTTCTCACCTACGGCATGGAAGCCGTGCAACCAGTAGAGATCGAAATGAAATCCCTACGAATACTAATGGAGAGTAGCATCCCAGAAGCAGAATGGGCTCGCGAACGCTACGAGCAACTCATGCTCCTAGACGAACGCAGGCTAAATTCCTTAAGCATTGTGCGAATGTACCAAGCACGACTACAAAGAGCATTTAACAAACGAGTTCGACCACGAAACATAAAAGTGGGAGATCTAGTATTGAAGTCAGTACGAGCGCCACTCCCTGTCGACCCGCGAGGAAAATTCAAACCAAACTGGGCCGGACCTTACCTCGTCAAAGAAATCTACGCAGGAGGAGCAGTCAAACTAACTGACCTGGACGGTCAGGAGTTCAATCGGGCAACCAATCTCGACCAGCTAAAGAAATACTACCCCTGAAACACTTGCAATGTATTCATAACATGTAATTAAACGCAATTTCACGGGCCGGCATGCCCCTAAACGTGCACACACACATCACAAAAAGCAAAATACAACTCCGAACTACGCCGGCTTGATTCCATTCATATGGATACGTAGGCAGCTTTTTCAAAGGCACAGCCGACATTCAACACAAAATAACATGCCCAAAACATCTCAGGTTAAGGGTATAATCAACAGAATTCAAAAAAGAGACACGAATCTTTAATTCTAAAGCGAAACAGGGCAAGTTTTATACAAAGAACTTTCGTTTTATTAGTAAAAGCAAAGCAATACAATTTGGATTTTCCTAATCGGGAGCCTCACCAAACACTACAACCCCTACCAACATTACAAAACCCGGCATGACCTTCGGGCTTTAGGGAATTAAAAACAAAAAAAAGAAAACAACAAGCATACAACCAGTAACTAGACAACAGCACAAGCAGACTTCATTCTACACGACTGAAAGGAAGACTCAACCCATATGCGGGGCACGATCGCTACCATCCTGGCCCGGAGCGTTGACCATGATGAAACCAAGATGACTGAGCTCCGTCTCCATGGACGCTGCACTCCCAGAGCTCGAGCTCCCACGACTTCCGCGACCAAAACGTACTGGATCAAAGGCCGACGTCGGCGGTGGCTCATTTTGCTCTATAGCACGAAGGCGGGCCCTCTGGCGAGTAGTTATGGCCGTAGTCCACCGGATATACGACCTCGAAACCCTCACCGTGGCCGGTATCCCTGTCACCTGCCACCGGGGACGCAGAGCCCATCCTCGCGACCATGCATCGGTGATTTGGTTATTAAGAACGACCAAATCCTGGATCGTGGTATCCTGCCCTGGGATAAACTGGGCATAGCCCATTTGCCTTCTCACCCTCAGAGGGTGAATAAACACCCCAATGTCAAAACCGCATAGCATGACCCAGGAAGGACCATCGCCAACTGCACTGCCCGTCACGGAGGTAACCTCCCACCATGGCACAACCCAACGAATAGCCGACGCCCTCACAAAGGTGGAGAAGTAATCATGAGGTCGGCCATTGGGACCCATCCACCTCAGGCCCCGACTGGTTACGCCTGCCGCCGTGTAGGATACGCCGTAAGGGATGGCTCCAAGTACGCTCAAACGCTCCATCAGCCAGACCTGCAAAATGAGGGGACAACCGCGATAGGCATGCGCTCTATTACACGCCCGATCATCCAGGCCTAAGATCGTCTCCGCCAGGATTAGTGCCGCAGGGTTGTAACCCATCTCCATTTGCCGCACAACGCACTGCACGCGCCGCCAAACCCCATCCCGGCCCATCGAATCGGGGAACATGAAACAGTGCACAAGGCAAAGGGCCAGGGCTCTCCTGCGAGCAACAGCACCAATGTGCCCATTATCATAATCCATGAACCGCTGGCAAAGTCGGATGATATTCAAGCGCCCATCTAGGAATAAGTCCTCCGTCTCGGGCCTCGTCATCTTAAGAAAATTTTGCATGGTTCTCTGATAACCAAGCTCCTGACGAACACACACTGGAGTAACAGTGCGGGTCCAACCTCCGATGGCAGCAAATTCCTCGACCAAGGGACAAACTTCCCCGTCAGGGAAGCGAAATACATGGTAAGCCAGGTCCCAGTAATACAGACAGGCATCCAGGAACTCAGGCTCCATCCGAACCTGCCTTAAGCCTAGGAAAATGCCCAGGCCACAGCCCCTGAGATTCCTTTTCTCGATTCCCGACAGCATAGCACACCATACTCTCACAAGTCCTTCCAAATGCTCCATTACTCACAAAAAGGACAACACTCAGCGGGATATTATGAATACTATTACAATGCGAGTAATGAAATTGCAAAGTAAAACGTAGTATGATGTGTGATTGAGGGATGGAGGAATGAACTAACACGAGCATCCTTCTTATAGGCAACGTCTTCAAGAGGCAACGACACGAAGTACAATCGCTAGTAAACCAGCGATTAGCCAAAAAATCAAAACAAAAAGCAGAAACACAACAAAAAAATCGCCAGAAAACTGGCGATTTACACAAAAATCGCCAGATAACTGGCGATTTTCACATAAATCGCCTGTTTTCTGGCGATTTTGGTGAGAATCGTTGGTATACAGGCGATTTTCCATAGTTTTCTGACATTGATGCGACGACTGCGCACCGTCTTGCAGCCTACGAGTTGCAGAGGAACTTTTACAGCCTACGCACCGCTGTCTCTCATTTTTTTTTACGGCGTATTATCGATTACGTCTTCGCTACCCGGCTTTACGTCGTATTGTGTCATTTTATCGTCGATTTTCGACTGTTATTTTGCATATACATTTCACAAAATTCAAATCGTCGTATTTCGTAACCTTACGTTAAAGCACGACGTTCTTAATTCACATTTTTTACGAACGTCAAAAACACCTTTTACGGTCTCACAAAATCAAATCGTCGCATTTCGTAACCTTACGTTAAAGCACGACGTTCTTAATTCACATTTTTTACGAACGTCAAAAACACCTTTTACGGTCTCACAAATTTTAATCGTCACATTTCATGAGCTTACGTTAAGACACGACGTTCTTAATTCACATTTTACGAACGTCAAAAAAGACCTTTTACGGTCTCACAAAATTCAACTGTCACATTTCGTAAGTTTACGTTAAAGCACGACATTCTTAATTCGCATTTTTACGAACGTCGAAAACACCTTTTACGGTCTCACAAAATTCAACCGTCACGTTTCGCAAGCCTACGTACAAGCACGATGTTTTTAATTCACATTTTTATGAGCGTCAAAAGCGTCTTTTACGGACTCAAAATATTTTCTTCAAAAGGCATATTTTATAAAAAATCTTTACGTATGCATGTGCTTACACCGAGTAAGCCAGTCTCAATCGAGATTTGTGTTCTTTTTACGACTAACCGTTTAATGCAGGAACACTAAATGAGCAAGTCGCGAGGGTTTCAAACGCAAACGATAAAACAAGCGGTCATACTACAAAACGAAGCAAAATAACCGACGAGGCTTATGACACAGCACACAAGATCATCGGTTATGAAAACTACGTCAACAAGGACAATTACTATAATCGACGAGTGAACCTGCTGCATAACCAAAGCACGCATACAAGACCGCGGAACATACTCGCGTCAAGCTATGACCATAAATCAACGTCATACGATTCCTACAAAGTACAACCATACGAAATAATCAAAACACACGCACGAGGTCACAAGGCTCTCTCGCGTCAAGCCGTGGTCACAAAATTGACCTCGTACGAACTCCTACACATGCGACCAAACACAAGTACAACCACAAGATAAAACAAGTCCATAAAATAAGCCTACGATCCTAGCATACATCCCAAATCAATTAGCTTGATCTCTACGACTAAGCTCTGCGCGCAATGAATCGATCTCAGCACGATAGGCGGCTAAATCCTGCTCACGCTGAACATCCGCAGCCCTGGCCCGCCCCAGTTCTATCTGACTCTGCGCCAAGGCCCCCTGCAACTCTGACGCATACTTCTCAGCCTTGCAAAGCGCGACCGCTTTATCATTAAAAGCCACGCGCCACCGGTTAGCTACCCTCCATAAATTCTTGTGGACATCCAGAGCCACCTGCAAACAAATACGGCCTTCATATACTCAAACTAGGGGCTATACTCAAAAGCAGCTTCATTTAAGTTTGACTAATGATTTTAGGACAAAATCTAACTCAAACTGGGGGCTATACTCAAAATCAGCTTCATTTAAGTTTGACTAACGATTTTAGGACAAAATCTAACTCAAACTGGGGGCTATACTCAAAAGCAGCTTCATTTAAGTTTGACTAATGATTTTAGGACAAAATCTAACTCAAACTGGGGGCTATACTCAAAAGCAGCTTCATTTAAGTTTGACTAACGATTTTAGGACAAAATCTAACTCAAACTGGGGGCTATACTCAAAAGCAGCTTCATTTAAGTTTGACTAATGATTTTAGGACAAAATCTAACTCAAACTGGGGGCTATACTCAAACGCAGCTTCATTTAAGTTTGACTAATGATTTTAGGACAAAATCTAACTCAAACTGGGGGCTATACTCAAAAGCAGCTTCATTTAAGTTTGACTAATGATTTTAGGACAAAATCTAACTCAAACTGGGGGCTAAACTCAAAAGCAGCTTCATTTAAGTTTGACTAACGATTTTAGGACAAAATCTAACTCAAACTGGGGGCTATAATCAAAAACAGCTTCAACAAAATTCAACTAACGATTGTAGGACAAGATCCTGCTGCAAATAGGGGAACTAATCAATAACAGCTCCAACAGAGTTTGAGTCACGATTTTACAACAAACCCTTACTCAAACTGGGGGCTATACACTACATAATACGCAAGCATACGCGAACATAAGCTACAAGACATACCTTGTTCACTTGAGGACTCCAACCATCCATACCAGCATCAGTCACTGCGGATAAGTATTGAGGCAGTGCAATCGAATGCCGACAGCTATCATCATGCTCAAAATCTAGACTCTCATAGAACGAAGGAGGCTGAGCCTCAAGGTCGGAATCACGCGGCTACGAAACACAAAAATCAGGATCAATTTTTGCTTTTTAAAACAAACAATATGCACAAGCTAACGCAAAATCAACAGCACACCTCAATCACGGCAGGCGCCAAAGCAAGACGCGCCCACGACGGATAGTCTTCATCTAGCCTCAGCAGGGATTCTGACTCACCCTCCCGATATACATCGCGACGAATGTCAGCATCCGACGTCTGAACAAAGAGGACCTTAGGAGGGGACGCAGGCACAACAAACTCACCCCTAGTCGTCTGCGCTGACAGACGCTCGCCTAAAAACCAGTACGAGTCATACTGAGTCGCAATGTACAACCGCTGTGTATCGCGAAGAGCAAAGCGAGTCGCAATCGATGCAGGGACATCCGCATAATCTGCCCAAGGATTACGAACAAACTACAAAAACAAAAAATGAATCAAGATCTACAAACACAAGCTAAGCAACAACACAAAGCATAAAAGGAATACAGACTCCTTTTACCTTATCAACGGTCATCCCGTTAAACCGCACTCGAGCAGCATCATAAGTCAAGCGAATACCCTTCCTATTTGCCGTCGCATAAGCATGAAAAGCAGGGTACTCCGCCGTCACGGCAAAGTTGTCAGGAAGCAGCGATGGGAAATGAGCATAACACCAGGACTACGAAAAAACAAAAATACATCACCAAAGGAGGGAATAACAGAAGCAAAGCAATAAAACATTACAAAAAGGAGAGAGCAAAGCAATCATACCTCCATCAACAGACCAGGGCCAACCAAGGACGGTCTAGATCCATCATCGATCTTATCAGGACGAACCGCGTCCCTACAAAATCGAATCAAGACACCCATGGCAGGAGTAACCCAGTCGAAGTCACCCAATCGAGACAAATCCCTCAGCGCCATTAAAACAGCAGTCGATGCCCGCTCGCCTTTATCTCCAAAATGAGTGGCCGATAGAAACCACCATAACCACAATCGAGCATTCTGCTCATGACTCGCAGCACTCACCCGCTTCTTCCCACGACCTTTGAAGTAATCATCGATCCACGACGTCCGAGGCTGAAATGTGTTCCGCTCCTCCTTCGCACATCTAATACCACCTCCAATCAAGCGAACAACGGCTGCACTAGAAATAGCAGGACGCACTCTGTCCCACTTAATCACCTCCACTCCGTGGGGGAGTCCATAGACAATCGCAAGAGACGAGAAAGTGATACCAACCTCGTATCCAGGCATATGGAACGTATTAGTGGTATCCCAGAACCTATCTAACAACGCTCGAAGTACAGAAAGGTGCGCATTCACATTCTTTTCACGCACCTCCTGCCACTTCGTCACCAACGAACCAAAAGCCGTGCCGAGGATTATTTTCCGCGATTCGGGAGACAATTTCTTGTTAAAAGCGTCCATGACAGTACGGAAGCCAGAAAAAGTCCTCATGATGCCTAACTTGAAGCCAACCTTCACCCGA
Source organism: Dianthus caryophyllus (assembly GCA_023091065.1). Classification (NCBI taxonomy): domain Eukaryota; kingdom Viridiplantae; phylum Streptophyta; class Magnoliopsida; order Caryophyllales; family Caryophyllaceae; genus Dianthus; species Dianthus caryophyllus. The sequence goes on from CM041520.1 coordinate 14,477,398, forward strand.
GTAGACAGGTGTGTGGATACCCATATCCGTACCCTCCCAAACAAAACCCTGTGATGTATCACGGACTTTTATTACGCATGCTTTAACGTTGACTTTTACGGTTCTAATTAATGTCGAATTCATTTTGAGTCGTTTTAAATGTTAAAATGTTTAGGTCGCTTCACATCACACTTAAATAAACGTTCATTTTGTCCATTTGGAGTCTAGCTAGGTCCTTGTCCTGCTTCATTTGGCATGAGCTTCGCATTTGCACTACAATTGGCCCTTTTACATTAACAAGGTCTAATTCAGCATTCCTAAATTCCTAAATTTAGGCCCGGTGGCTAAATCCTCCCTTTAGCCTCCTCTTACACAAAATACGGCTTCACGTCTTACCTTATTTCACAAAATCTATGCAAATACACCCTTTTCACATTTTCGGGTCTCGGGCCCAAAACCGAGCCCAAACCCACCTTTGGCCCGCACTCCAAAGCCCTCAACAACTCTCTAGAAGATCATACTAGGCCTTCTTGGGGCACAAGCAAGGAGATTACACCGAATATTCCCAAGATTTAGCAATTCGGATTAAGGAAATACGAAATCTCGAAGTTAAAACCACACCAGCAAGCCGAATAAGCTTATGCGGCTCATGGTGCAAACCGCATAAGCCTATGCGGTTTGCCCACCAAACCGCATAAGGCTATGCGGTTTCCCAGGCTGGCTTTTTCCCCTGCTTTCCTATTTTCTCTCGGCTATTCTCCTATATATACAACCCCTCGCACGACCTATTCTCATAAGTTTTCCACACAAGAAAACCCTCTCTTCTCACAACCTCTCTTCTTAGTTTTAGTGCCCACACATTGGTCCCACAAAATATACCGTCTAGCACGGTATACACCTAAATACATCCACAAAAGCCTCAAGCACTCAAATCCTTGAGTTCAACACATCATCCCGTGTTGAATTCATCCTCCTTTTAAGTTCAAGAAGCGAAGCTCTGCCCAGATCTGAAGCGTCAGGACAAGGTAGGTACCGATCCACTTGGATCAAAGCTTTTTCTTATTTTCTATGGACTAACAAAGGGGTCTACACTTTAGCGCCCCGGCTTTGGCACCCAGCGCGCTTGCACTCCAAGTGTTCTATTTACTTCGGGTACACTCCATATCCGATGACACGCCAAAGTCGCATAAGCAACCGACCTTATAAAATAAACCAATGGACAATTGAACTTTATTTTATTTGCATGCATCTTGCACCCTTTTCTGTTTTGCATTTAAAATCAACTTAAACAATGAATTCGACCTTTAACTGAACCGTATTCGTTAACAAGTTAAACATGCTAAACTGAGGGTTTTAATCAATCTTTTTGCATCTGCATCTGCATTCTTTTACAAACCTTATCGCACTTGTACGTAGCGATAACATTAGCTCAAATATCATCTTACAAGGATTGTTCTAGGTCAGTAGAGGCTATTTTTACATAGGCTTTTCTAAAAGGTTTTCATAAATCATTATTTGAATTAACTCTTTTTCTAAAGTACCCTCACCCCGAATCCAATCTGGTTTCACAAGCCTTAGATCTAGGGGTGTCGGCGTGCTCCAAAATCTAAGAACATGTTTTTAACTTAGAACATGGTAGCAGGTTCCTAATTTCCGCGATAATTAGGTGGCGACTCCATAACAGTTCTTAAAGGTTTTTCCAACTTAATCTTTTTTAACTTTAAAATCCGCCCTTAAGCAAGACGCCGAGTTGGGTCCCTCCCGGGTTCCACAGTTTGGCGACTCCGCTGGGGACATCTTATTTTTAAAACTAAAAACTAGCTTTTTCTTTTTAAAAATAAAGAGGTGAAACTTGAAAGCCTTGAACAATCCAAGTATACATATTTGAGCTATTGATACACTCTATTTATATACGTTTTATGCCCCCGGGTTCAGTCACATTTAGCTCGTAATTATTCGTATTTATTATGACTTTAGGAGCTTTATGTTATATTTCTCGTTACTGCTGCATTTTATTGACATTTTGCAGGTTTTGGTGGATTTGAGCCAAAACCCGGGACTTTGGAGTGAATACGAGACCCAGCTGACGAGACCCAGCTCGAGCCATCACGAGAGCTCGGGAACACGGACCAAGACCGAGACCAAAGGCTAAAGATACGAGTTATAAGACCAAGGTCATAAGAGGACCACGAATAAATTGAGCCCAAATGGAGAATTGGGCTAGAGATGAAGAGAAGAGAGCCGGCCCAAAATAAATCTGGCCAAAGGGCCCAGAGGCCGTACGGCCACTACCGAGGAACAATTTTCGTCGCGTTTTGTTTTTAATCCGAGTTTATGTTTTGGGAACCTATATAAATACTCTAGGACGGATATCTTGGACTTATGCTTATTTTTACATTCAAGTCTTAGGTTTAGTTTTAATTTAGTTTACTGCTTCTACTTTACTCGAGGTAGTTGATAAGGGGTTGCACTTCAGGATTCCTTTCAGGTTTAATTTAATCTTTATTGTTTATTTCAATTATGTCTTCTATTATTATTATTGTTGTTATTGCCCGTATTCGTTAACAAGTTAAACAATGAATTCGACCTTTAACTGAACCGTATTCGTTAACAAGTTAAACATGCTAAACTGAGGGTTTTAATCAATCTTTTTGCATCTGCATCTGCATTCTTTTACAAACCTTATCGCACTTGTACGTAGCGATAACATTAGCTCAAATATCATCTTACAAGGATTGTTGGAGGTATCTGCCAAAGCGTACTCGAGGTAGTTGATAAGGGGTTGCACTTCAGGATTCCTTTCAGGTTTAATTTAATCTTTATTGTTTATTTCAATTATGTCTTCTATTATTATTATTGTTGTTATTGCCCTTAATATGAGTAGCTAAATTTCTAATTAGGGTTTAGGGTGATTTGTGATATTTGATTTGGGAACATGTTTTAGGATTAAATTGGTTGAGTAAATTGTGCACTTGATTTCTTCCTATGCGTTTTATTATCAATTGAATTTAGGGACGCCTTTATTGAATTGAATTTAGGTTGTTTCAGTTTAAGATCGAAAGCCTAATTGAAACTAGACTCACGCATATTTGATAAGTTGAATTTAGTAAGTTGCGAGAGCCCGCTAAATTGAACTTAAGGCTAAAATTGACTCGAGAGAGCGTTTTATAAACCTAGTCAATTGCACAGTTTATCTTTTCCTTCTTATTAACTTGCGTTCCTGAATCATTGTCACATTGAACCTGAACACCCTAATCTTTCCCTTATTATAATCTTATTCATCTGTTTTATTGCCTGCTTTAGTTATTAGCTTAATCAAACCCTCTTTTCACACTTTGAGCTGAACCTGTCATTACCGACTTTAACTGAAAACTGCGCTGTTTCTCTGTGGATACGATCCTGCTTACTACTATCTGCTGTTAGTTGTTTGTTAGGTTATTTTTGATATTAGCGATACGACTTAGCTGTGTCAAATTTTGGCGCCGTTGCCGGGGAACGAACCCGGGTCACCCGCGTGACAGGCGGGAATACTTTCCACTATACTACAACAATCCTTGTAAGATGATATTTGAGGTAGTTAACCCCTTAGGTATCTCCCACTATGATAACGGCGCCAAAATTGATAAGGCTAAAGTCGTATCACCTTAATCAAAATAAACCTAAATGACAACTAACAGCAGATAGCAGCAAGTAGGGATCGAATCCACAGGGAAACGGTGTAGTCTCAGGTTAAAGTCGAATAACAGTTCAACTCAAAGTGCGAAAAGGTTTGTTTTAAGCTAAACTAAAGCAAATAATAAGACAAGATGAAAATATATATGGAGAAAGATTAGGGCGTCGGGTTCATATATGACAACGATTCAGGAACGCAAGTTCATAAGACGGAAGAGATAAACTGTGCAACTTGACTAGGTTTGTAAAACGCTCTCTCAAGTCAATTTTAGCCTTAAGCAAATTTAGCGGGCTCTCGCAACTTACTAAATTCAACTTATCAATCTTGCGTAAGTCTAGTTTTAACTCGGCTTTCGATCTTAAGTCAAAACATACTCAGGTTCAATTAAACTCAGATAAAACGGTGATCAGGCGAAATAATCCTAATTCAATTGACATAAAACGCGTAGAAAGAAATCAAGAGCACAATTTAATCAACCAATTTAATCTCAAAACATGTTCCTGAACCAAATATCACAAATTCCCCTAAACCCTAATTAGAAAATTAGCTACTCATGATGACAATCGAAGCAAAGCAATAATAAGAGATAAACATAATGAATGAAAAGCAATTGAAATTAAAACCTGGAATTCTTACGGAGTACCGGCGGTTACAACTGAATTAAACTTGAAATAAAACTAAAGCTAAGAGTTTTGAGAGAGAAATAAAAGAAAGCAGTAAACTAAACTAAGACTAAACTTATGAAAATAAAGCATGAGTTTATAATTCACGACTTAAGCCTATTTATATATCTTCCAAAACATAAAATCACGGATTTAATCAAAAACCGACAAAATAAGTGAAGCGTAGTAACATTGATCTTGGTCTGAACGGCGACGACCCTTTTATTTGGGCCGGCTCTTCATCTTCTCCTCTACTCTTGATCTTGAGCCCAAAACCTCTTTGGGCCTTTATTATTTCGTATGGCCTTTCTTCCTTGGCCTCGTAACTCGTAACCTTAGTCTCTTTTGGTCTTAGTATTCCCGAGCTCTCGAGATGGCTCGAGCTTGGTCTCGTCAGCTTAGTTCTCAACATGCTCCAATGTCTCGGGTTTTGGCTCAAAACCACCAAAACCTGCAATATGTAAATGAAAAGCAGCAGTAACGAGAAACATAACATATAGCTCCTAAAGTCATAGCAAATACGAGTAAATACGAGCTAAATGTGACTGAACCGGGGGCATAAAATGAATATAAATAGAGTGTATCAGCTATGCACATTCGTTTAGAGTCCATTCCTTTTGGAATCTAGGCACCCTTTGCACCCTCGAGAGGTGGTTCCCACATGCAGGCTTGTCCACTCGATAAAGCACATGCCGGACTAGCTTTCCTCTCGCCCCTCCACGGCTTGCCGTAAACGGCTATCTCGACCGCCTCAAAGGTTCTCTTCAGAAAACCTATCGCCCCGGCGTAAGGAAATGAAGGGGTTAAGTATCTGCCAAAGCGTACTCGAGGTAGTTGGAGGTGTACCCGACTGACTCATTTTTACCCTTCTTGAGTCATACGTACAAGTTCGAGGCTATGCACTCCATGGTCTTTTTCAAAATAAGCATTTGCATTCATATCTTCGAAAACTCGCTTAAACGTTTCAAAGATAAATGAACCTAACATCTAACAAAGTAACACTTTTCAAACAAAACTATCGCGAATTTTTGAAATAAACTTTTTCAAAATTTCCTTTCTCACTAACAAACAAAAACCCGAGCAAGGATTAAAACCCGAGCTCGTGGATTTCAATCCTCTAGGTCACACGACCTAGACTCTGTTTTAACATCCTCGACTCGACTTGCTCGAGCCGAATCCTTCTTCTTTTACACATCCGACTTGAGCTCACCTCGGCAAATTACCGATACTAGTTCGACGGATGCAAAGCAAAACGCTTTAACATCGAGGCGAGATGTGCGCACACATCCTCGTCTCAAAAGCTTCCTCTAGCAAAAACCTTTTCGAAAACCTCCTTTTTCAAGCTTAAAAGGTCTTTCAAAACAACGACATGAGCTAAAATGAACGCCTAAAATGAACATTGATCCTAGTAGGACTAACTAGATACACGTCACACAAACCAATCCATTCTCAACATCCTCGACTCGACTAGCTAACCGTTCACGAGTCGAATCCTTTCCATGCATCTAGGCTCGAGCCCTTAACGATGAACCGTTAACATGGGCTCGACAAATGCAAATCAAACACATTTCAACGTCGAGACAAGATCCGCACACGCGTTCTTGCCTCAAAAACTTCTTAGGCACAACATTGCTCCTAAAGCAATACACTCTCATTTTTGAAATAAGCTCTCTTCAAAAATCTCCTCACTTTTACAAAACAAGCAACACACACTCATTTTTGAAATAAATTCTTTTCAAAATCTTCTTATTTTTACAAACCAAGCAAAACACACCCGCTTTTGAAATGAGCTCTTTTCAAAAATCTCCTCACTTCTGCAAAACAAATAACGACATTCTCTTTACAAATCTCTTTGGGCCAAACGGCCCAAAGTCGACTCGTTTCAGCAAAAATTGTCTTTTTCAAGCAAACAAAACCCGAGAATGGCCAAGCCCAATCTCGCGGACTTTTCATCAGACCAAATGATTCATAACCATCTTGGCCCAAATCCTCTTACAAACTACTTTCACAAAATCCTCATCACGTTTTTGAAATAACCTTTTTCAAAAATCCTTCCTTCGAACCGAATGGCTCATAGTCAGGACGGTTTGATCTAGACAAACAGTCTCCTCAAAACACCCGAGAATAATCACTTTATTCTCGTGACATTCCAAAACATAAATGAACTACATGACCCGCACTCATTGTAACCCATTTATTACCAAACATTTTCAAACCCGAGAATGGACCTTTTTTTGAAAACAAATCCAGCAAAATAAACATTTTCGAAATCCATGATTCAAAATGGCCTACCGCCATTTTGATCCAAACATCTCTTTTCACAAGACAACAAAACCTAGGAATGAACTAGCATCATCCCGCAAATCCCTCACGGTTAGACCAAGTGGCTCATAGTCGCTTTAATCTAACCCTCTTTCAAAACCGAATGTATGAAAACAAGTATAACCGTCTTCATCACATTTTCAAACACCCTTGATTCGGATAGCCTATCGCCACTCCGAATCGATTCACACTTTCACCGACAAGCCACTAACACGAGCTTATCGGATTTGATTTCAAAACGCCTTTTACATCGAGCCAAAATGTGACAACACATTTTGCTCAACAAAACATCCTGCTCTTCGCCGAGAACAAAACTTTTGCAAAATCAAAGACAAATCTAAGTATGCATGAAACGAGTCCCGACGCGAACATCAACCCCATCCAAGACATGTGCGTCTCGAGCACCCAGCGAAGAATCCATCAAGGCGCCACCGACGATCTCACGGATCTCCTCAAGAAATTCGAGTTTTTCAATACGGGTCGAGTTTTTAAGCATCGAGTCAAACTCCGTCAGTCTAGGGCAATCGAGTCTCCGACGTACGACATTTTTAACAAATCGATAAGGGAATAAGTTTGCCTACAACCCAGTTTCCTTTTACCCTTTTTATTCACAAAAAACTTTGCACCAACATACATTGCATTCTAGGAGTAGCTATCCGAGGGAGACCTAGGCCGGGTACGAAGGTCCAAGTCAACAACTAAATCAAAGACAAACACAAAGACAAAGAAGGTTCCGACGACTAAAGACCTAAGGTTCACTAGTCTACTCGTGGTCTACTACTCCGCTGCTTTTGGAGGAGGATCCATTAATTTGGAGCTCCACAGTGGTCATGAATTTGATCGCGACCAAAAGTACGAGTATTCCTGGATCGTCCTCCGCGTACTCGATCGCGTGCCTAATAAGCAAACGAACTTGTCAGAGGAGCCGGCGTGATAGACACACGATCACAAGCGACCACCGAGCCACAGGGTTTAGCAAGGTCCGAGCTCAAGCCCAAGCCATACAGGGCGTGGGATATTCTCAAACCAAACGGGAATATAAGGTACAAAGGTCAAAAACCAAAGTCACCAAAAAGCAAAAGTCTCAAAAGCTCCAGAACAAGGGGCAAAGCAACCAAGCAAAAGCTTAAGAAGTCAAAAGCTTAAGAAGTCAAAAGCTCAAGAAGTCCAAAAGCTTAAGAAGTCAACAAGCTTAGAAATCAATAAGCAAGGGGCCAAAACCCCAAAGGCAAGAAGTACCGAAGTCCAGAAACGAGTGGAATTCCAAATGGAAGACAAGACAGAAGTAGCAATCAACCAGCCTAGATCATCTAAGGAGAACCCACCCTTAGGATGCAACGTATCAAGGTCAAACACATAAACACCCCTTGGACCGGCGGGTCCCTAAACACGCACCTTTCCACAAAAACAAACCCACCTCCCAGACCGGTGGATCCTTAAACACGCACCTTTCCACATAAACACCTCATGCACGCCCTTAAACACCCCTTTCGGAACTACGCTAGGTTTGATTCCGTAACCACGGATACGTAGGCCGCTCTCCCGAGCTCAACCAATCTTTTACAAAAATCCACAAAATATTCATCGTCCAAAGCTTTCTATGCTAAGGATGTGTCCACAAAAATTCACAAAGCTCAAAGGCAAACTATTTCTTTATCGAGGCGACTAAAACGAATTCGTCAAGGCAAAGTTGTCATAGACTTAGGAGTAGTACTCTGCTTTTTGGTCTAACACTGTTTTGCAGGAACAACAGCATCCCACAGCAACAAGCAAGCACCACTGGGGGCTCCACCAACGCACGTGTTCCCGAATATGGCATCCATGCAACCGTCGAGTCTCAAATCACGCATACGATTCGTCTCTATTTTGCAAACTTTTCGGCATTTTAAGCATCGAGTCACACGTCGAGTCAATCCTCTTCCAATCAAACAATTTAGCGACATTTAAACCGCTCCTTTCAAAAACTCTCCAGTTTTCAAAACGCTCCCACGGAACGACACGCTTTTTCAAACTTACACGAGGCAATGCACCCTCAAATTAGCTAATCACCTTTCAAAATTAACCCAATACTCGAGTTAATATGAAAGCACTTTGCAATTCACTTTTTGCAAACACACCCTTTCGCAAACAAAATGTACCTTTCGAAAATGCATCTCAAATCCTTGAAATGCATCTCGAATCTTCGAAGTCTAAACTTTTCCAAAAATTTAACTCGGCACTCGAGTTAATACATTTTGAGAAACAGCATTCTCCGAATTTAACTCACTCGAGTTAACACATTTTGAGCAAAAGCTCTATCGAACTACGCCGGTTTGATTCCACATTCGTGGATACGTAGGCAGCTCACGCAAAGCACAACCGAACCTAGCACTACACCCCACTCCGTGTTGAGATTCTACCGAATTCTCATCCTCGACAACTGGGGGCTTTTCAACCTTTGCACTCAAATGACCCTCCACGGTCTTCACAACTCTAGCTTGAACCTACAACGTCTAACACCCCTTTCATCTTGCATGAAGCCTTACAACCGACATTTCTAATGTTCATTTTTAAAGCTCATTTCGACAACTAAAATGAATCTTTTACAAAAATGATTTTTTCAACAAAAAGCTTTTTAATCAAAACATCCCAATAATCGGGAATCATTTCACTTTCAAATCCAAGCCTACTAACTACGCAGGTACACGGAAGCACAACACAGCACGGAAGCGAAAGACGACGAAGGCAACTACAAAGTTCAAGCCAAGCTACAACAAACAGTCATGTAAACAAGGGTTCACACAATCCTTATTACACAAGCATACTAATACAACTAATGGTGAAGACGGCGGTACTCGTCAAAGTCTACTGAACCAAAGCCACCTCAGCACGACCCTGATACAGCTGAATCGCCTGCTCCGCCCACGCTACATTCTTCTCCATTTTGCCTTAATTTCAATCAAATTGAGCCAAACTACGGGGAAATTTCAAGACCAAACACTATACCCTATACTTTGACTCAGTTTTCATACAAAACTTAGTCAAACTCAAGGGGGTAATCCAAAAACACCTTTATCCTACTGCAACCCATAGCCTTTTACATAGTTTGACTATCGCTATATACCATAACTCAGTCAAACTGGGGGCTCACATACACCGACACCATAACTCAGTCAAACTGGGGGCTGATGCTTCCTATCAAGGATTAAGCCTCTACAACATCAAACCTTTACAACGAAAAATGGGATAATTTTTCGCATTTTTGAAGACACCCTTGCTATAAATACCCACATCAACATAAGCATCTACGGTTGAGCGACACCTCCAGAACCGCTACAAACATGAACATGCACACTAAAAGCATAACACTTTCATGTGTGCATCAGACAAGCAACACCCGAACGTAGGTCCAAGCACCAAGTACCCTAACATCCCAAGCACCATGCATTCCAAGTCCGAGAGAGATAAGTATCACGTGAATCCAAACGAATCACCAGATGCCACGTCTCATGGGCAAAGCAGGCGAAAATGAAGATTTCAGAAGACAATCGCAGAGTTCGAATTATTCCGGATTTGAAGCCGCGACATGTGTGAATGAGTTCACGTTTGAAGTCGCCAATTGATAAGAGATTCCCCGGAAGAATCACTACTCAACAAGGCAATTTCTGAGGCGTGTTTTGTTCCACGTTGTCTCTCCATTTTGGGCTCGTCAAGCCTAAGTATTTTTCTTCGTACACGCAAGCTTTCATGGTTAAGGCGTCACCTAAAGTCCGCCACATGCGCTAGCATATCCCGCTATGCCTTGGTTAAGGCGTCACCTACAGTCCGCCATACACGTGTACTAAGCATTTAATACACTGCATGTAAGCTAAACACGAACACTCTTCACGAGTCCTTACACCCTCTTACACGTCCCTGTGGAGTATCACTTCCTCCCCACAGAGTCCACACACCTATACAGACATTTTCCACGGAGTCCAAGACATATCCTTCGACTTCCCCAGCGAATCACTAGCCTACATCCCTGCGGCATTCTTCCCAGTACGCCAATACACCTCTACAAAGCATCCTGAACGAGTCATCCTTCAACTTCGGAGCATAAACACCAAGCGTCTACATCAGCACATTCAGCACATCCAAGCAATTACACGAAGCCGTACACTTGAGCACATACACCTTCCTCGGACCATAATCCCGGCGAATATACACCTGCACCCCTAACAAGACGAAACACCATCACTCTCCCAAACAACCACAACTACACCTACGCTCCTCGGCGAGACCATACATATACAACCTTCCCTAGCAAACTAGTACTTCTCCAGCAAATACTACACTAAGCACCTGCGCTCCTCGGCGAGTCCCAGTTCAACATCAGCAACAGCGTCAGCAAAGGCATCAGCAACGACAACGGCACTACCTTCTCCTCAACGAAAGGCAATCATATGCAACCACAACTACATAGACACTCCTCGGCGAGCCTAAGCACATGCACTCTGCAATATACACCTAACTCCAAGCATTTCGCTCTACATAGACGCTCCTCGGCGAGTTCAAGCACAAGCATTACACAGACGCTCTTTCACGAGACCTACACTAACACTTACACGAACTGCCTACAAGCATATGCACCCTGCACTCTAGCCCTTTTACATCCAACACATGCAATACGAAGACATTACAAGCACAAGCACCAGCATCAACATTTGACATCACAAGCATACGCAAAGGCACCAGCAAACGACAACAAGCACGACGAAGACGCTCAGCAGGCCGGCAGGCCCTTATAGCATGCACGGACCGTCACGTCCTTAAACATGTACGCCCCTTCCCGTTCAGCCCGGTTCGAAGTCCTCGTCTCACCCATGGACACATGCTTCGTTCCGCTGACTGTATCGAGACTGTAACGGTCCGGATATGGTCGTGGAGTTTGACTAGCGCTCTAGTCCGAGCTCAGTCAAACTGGGGGCTCTGTGGATACCCATATCCGTACCCTCCCAAACAAAACCCTGTGATGTATCACGGACTTTTATTACGCATGCTTTAACGTTGACTTTTACGGTTCTAATTAATGTCGAATTCATTTTGAGTCGTTTTAAATGTTAAAATGTTTAGGTCGCTTCACATCACACTTAAATAAACGTTCATTTTGTCCATTTGGAGTCTAGCTAGGTCCTTGTCCTGCTTCATTTGGCATGAGCTTCGCATTTGCACTACAATTGGCCCTTTTACATTAACAAGGTCTAATTCAGCATTCCTAAATTCCTAAATTTAGGCCCGGTGGCTAAATCCTCCCTTTAGCCTCCTCTTACACAAAATACGGCTTCACGTCTTACCTTATTTCACAAAATCTATGCAAATACACCCTTTTCACATTTTCGGGTCTCGGGCCCAAAACCGAGCCCAAACCCACCTTTGGCCCGCACTCCAAAGCCCTCAACAACTCTCTAGAAGATCATACTAGGCCTTCTTGGGGCACAAGCAAGGAGATTACAATCAATATTCCCAAGATTTAGCATCGGATTAAGGAAATACGAAATCTCGAAGTTAAAACCACACCAAAGTTCGAATAAGCTTATGCGGCTCATGGTGCAAACCGCATAAGCCTATGCGGTTTGCACCAAACCGCATAAGGCTATGCGGTTTCCCAGCCAGCTTTTTCCCTGCGTTCCTAATTTCCCTCGGCTATTCTCCTATATATACACACCTTTGCACGAACTATCCTCATAAGTTTTCCACACAAGAAAATCACAACTTCTCACAACCTTCTTCCTAGGTTTAGCACCCACACATGGGTTCCACAAAAAACACCGTCTAGCATGGTATACCCACACAATACATCCACAAAAGCCTCAAGCACTCAAATTCTTGAGTTCAGCACATCATCTCGTGTTGAAATCCTTCTTTTTAGTTCAAGAGGCGAAGCTCTGCCTGCATCTGACGTCAGACAAGGTGTAGGTCCGATCCACTTGGATCAAAGCTTTTTCTTATTTTCTATGGACTAACAAAGGGTCTACACTTTAGCGCCCGGCTTTGGCACCCAGCGCTTGCACTCCAAGTGTTCTATTTACTTCTACACTCCATATCCGATGACACGCCAAAGTCGCATAAGAACCGACCTTATAAAATAAACCAATGGACAATTGAACTTTATTTTATTTGCATGCATCTTGCACCCTTTTCTGTTTTGCATTTAAAATCAACTTAAACAATGAATTCGACCTTTAACTGAACCGTATTCGTTAACAAGTTAAACATGCTAAACTGAGGGTTTTAATCAATCTTTTTGCATCTGCATCTGCATTCTTTTACAAACCTTATCGTACTTGTACGTAGCGATAACATTAGCTCAAATATCATCTTACAAGGATTGTTCTAGGTCAGTAGAGGCTATTTTTACATAGGCTTTTCTAAAAGGTTTTCATAAATCATTATTTGAATTAACTCTTTTTCTAAAGTACCCTCACCCCGAATCCAATCTGGTTTCACAAGCCTTAGATCTAGGGGTGTCGGCGTGCTCCAAAATCTAAGAACATGTTTTTAACTTAGAACATGGTAGCAGGTTCCTAATTTCCGCGATAATTAGGTGGCGACTCCATAACAGTTCTTAAAGGTTTTTCCAACTTAATCTTTTTTAACTTTAAAATCCGCCCTTAAGCAAGACGCCGAGTTGGGTCCCTCCCGGGTTCCACAAGGTGCTCCAACGGGTTCCAAACTAAGCTCACACCGTCCCAATCCTTGGCGACATTTGCCCACAATCTCGGCCCATGGGGAAACGACGGCCTCAAGCCTAGCTCATCAACTACGCCCATAAACATATCTTGCGCAGCAGCCGGCCCAACATCAACACCATCGACGCCACCTCCAACATCACCTGCAACCTCACCTCCGACTGCAGCCTCAGCCGCATCATCCGCAACCTGCTCATCATCCTCCTGCTCCTCCTCGGGCTCAGGAACATCCTTAAAAGCATTCTCAAGTCGACGGGGAGGACCTCGTCTTGGCCTATCAACAACAGGTTCATCTCCAGACTCGTCAGAACTCACCTCACCAGAAATGCCAGCACTACTACCCTCACCTCGCTTACAACTACCACTAGCCTCTGCTGCGCGACGACCACGCGTCCGAACACCACCCTCAGCACTACTAGCAACCTCAGCTACTTTACGCTTCCTACTTGGCCTATCATTCTTACGTCCACCCTCACGACCTCTACCTCGGCCTTTCCCGACTGACACCGGTGGCTCAAGAACCCCACTTCCACGCCCAACACCTGGCAAAGGTGCAGAACCGACTCCACGCTCGCCAACAGAAGGCCTAGGTCGCCAAAGAAGAAATTTCCACGCCACCAACAAGGCGAGGTAACTCCACAAAGAGCCCCGCGGCCACCCAGCCGCTCTACCAGACGCCTACATCGCCAACAGAAGGCCCTGTCGGCCCCACGGTGGTACTATGATCACTGACAGAAGGCATAGGAGACTCCGGAACAGCTCCCTGTACCTCGTTCCCTGGCGTCAAAGCGGGAGGAGTCTTGAACAAATCAGATTGAGACGGACCTTCAGAACTCGCTAAGTGATGACGCAGCTCGGAAATTGGGGTACGCTCCTCCCCTGCAGGAGCAAAATCAATACTGTCGATGACATCCTTCATAGCACTAGTCGTAGGTATCACGATCTCAGGGTCACCTACGCAAATTCAAGAAACGCTCTTAAGCAACGCAGCAATATGATAAGACAAAGTACAATTCAGTCAGAGCAAGTTCATGACCAACAGAAGAACGCACATATACAAAGACAGCAGCAAAACAAGCTTCAGGCCTGTCTTTGACAGACAAGGCTAAAAAGGAGCATAAATATAAACGCATATTTCATGACACGGGTGCGATACCTACGTCATCCACATTTAATCCAAGGAACAAGGATACACAAAGACAGAGAAAAAGCCAAGCAGAACAGCAAAAAGCAAGCTTCAGGCCTATCTTTGACAAGAAAAAGCTAAAACGAAGCAAAGACGCAAAAATGCATGTTTTATGACACATATACGATGTACACGCCACGCACGTTCAAGTTCAAAGAGCAAGGATACGCAAAAGCAAAGGAAAAACAGACGAAACAGCAAAAAACAAGCTTCAGGCCTGTTTTTGACAGATAAGGCCAAAACAACGCAGGAGTACAGAAATGCGTATATTATAACACGTATACGATATATACGTCATACACAACCAATACAAAGAGCTAGAAGTCACGAAAATGACAAAAAAAAAAAAAAAAAAAAAAAAAAAAAAAAAAACGAGCAAAGCAACAGAGAATACACTTTAGGCTTATTTTTGACAGATAAGGCTAAAACGGCGCAGGGACACAGGAATACCCAGTTCATGACACGTATACGACATACAAGTCATAATGAACACCCACAAAAAGTTTCGTACAAAAATCATGTCCCGAACACCTCGACTGAATAGCTTTCGTAAAACGCACGCAAGCTACAAAAGCGGCCTTTTCATGGCCTTTTCTTGACCAAGGAAGCCCTAAACTCCCACGAACCGACACTTTAGCCAACCCAAACAGCCTACATGGCAATACATCCAAAGCCCAAAGCACGGAAAGCAAGAAAAACGGTTTCAAGAAGCCTAGCTCAACTACGCAAAAACACTCCGAAACACTCCAAAACACCTCCAAATAACACATGCTCAGCAAAATTAAGCAAGCCTTACACCATAGAAGCCATCATGACCCAAGACGAAAGTTTTCGACAAGTTTCGGAACCAAAAATTTCGACCCAAAGACCACCTCCCACACAAAAACACACTAAAATTACGGATTTTCGAACCGTTTTTCGCACACAAGTCACCCAAAGCCTCATCACTAGCATACAAAGACGTTTCAAAAGCAACAAAGCCACTCGAGATCGTCGCACACGTTAAAAACAGAGCACAACCACCAAAAACACCCCCCCCATACACGGTTTTTAACCCAAAAATCCGACTTTCGCGCCGATTTCAACGAAAAAAATTTACCCATGCATTATACTACTAATGGGTAACCTACATTGAAACTTTGAGCGTATTCCGAGACGAAAAACGAAAAATGACCAAAACGCCCTTGACCATATACACGAAAATCAGCCCCACAAGCCGGGTTTTTCACATACAATCATCAACAATAGCAAGACAAGCCTCTTACTACTCTCAAGCATCGATTTCAAGCAACAATAATGGCAAAATTCGAATCATGCAAGACGGTTTAACATAAACCCTAAAAAACGAATTTTCAGTTAAAACCGACTCAAACCGACTTCAAAACACGAAATAGCAACTTGATTGAGTGCATACCTTGGTCCATTGCGAATCGTAGGAGGCGGAATCACGAATTTTGGTTGAAAAATCGCCGAGGACGAGTTTTTCGATTAGGGTGTGCTTAGGTTTTGATTTCGGCTGTTTTGCAATACTCCTCCCTCTACCCGTGTTTTTGAACAAAAAAAATAGCACATATACACACACTAAATCGCCAGAATTAAGTGGTCAGGCACATGTTAATTTTTAGTTTGGACTGGTTATGACGGTCCATTACGCTATTAATTCACTCTTTTTTCTTTTTTTTTGCTAAAATGTAAGCTTGTCATTCATATCAAATCATATACATTATCATTTCTTTACATCCTACCATTCCACCATTCCTTATCAACAACTGACCAATTACTCGACTTCTCTGCCTGTACATGATGCTTAAGAGTCGATACAATTTTCCTTACTACAAAACTCGGTCTCTCTACCTCAAGATCTATCCACGCTTTGTTTCGTTGTTCCCAAACAGCATAGTAACCAGCCATAACAGCCAAATTAACTAATCGTCTTTTCACTTTGGGCCATCGTCTAGACATCCTCATCTCCCAAAGATTAGCTCCTTCTTCATACCCAAATCCTAACCAGTCTGCTAACATTCTCCATATGCGAATAACAAAAACACATTGCTGAAACAAGTGCACCGTGTCCTCAAATTGACACCCACAAAGACAACAAAACTGATCTGCTACAACACCATACCTGAACAATCTGGTTTTGAGCTTCAACCCATCTTGCTGAACCATCCAAATGAAGAACATGTGCTTTGGAATACCTTTGCTGCTCCAAAGCCTCTTGTACCAGTCCACCTTATCCCCAATTGGAGATAACCAGGCATAACCTTTCTTGACTGTGTACCCCTGCTGATCAGACCACAGACCATCATTAATTCACTCTTTTACACCTTATTATGAGGAAAGCACAAGAATACACGTCCTCACTACAAGTCGAGAACCTAATTTCACCAAAAAAATAACACATATACACTCTTTACGAGTTACAGATTACAAATACGTATACTCCTCACGAGTTAAATACGTATATTTTTCAAAACAAATACACTTTTTACAAGTTACAAATCAAAATACGTATACTCCTCACGAGTTCAATACGTATATTTTTCAAACAAATACACTTTTTACAAGTTACAAATCAAAATACGTATACTCCTCACGAGTTAAATACGTATATTTTTCAAAACAAATACACTTTTTACAAGTTACAAATCAAAATACGTATACTCCTCACGAGTTAAATACGTATATTTTTCAAAACAAACACACTTTTTACAAGTTACAAATCAAGATACGTATACTCCTCACGAGTTCAATACGTACATTTTTCAAAAACACAGACACTCTTTACGAGTCAAAAATCAAAAATACGTATGCTACTCACAAGTTCAATACGTACATTTTTCAAAAACGCAGACACTCTGCACGAGTCAAAAATCAAAATACGTATACTCCTCACGAGTTCAATACGTATATTTTTCAAACAAATACACTCTTTACGAGTCAAAAATCAAAATACGTATACTCCTCACGAGTTAAATACATATATTTTTCAAAACAAATACACTTTTTACAAGTTACAAATCAAAATACGTATACTCCTCACAAGTTAAATACGTATATTTTTCAAAACAAATACACTTTTTACAAGTTACAAATCAAAATACGTATACTCCTCACGAGTTAAATACGTATGTTTTTCAAAACAAACACACTTTTTACAAGTTACAAATCAAGATACGTATACTCCTCACGAGTTCAATACGTACATTTTTCAAAAATACAGACACTCTTCACGAGTTACAAATCAAAATACGTATGCTCCTCACGAGTTAAATACGTATATTTTTCAAACACAGACACTCTTTACGAGTCAAAAATCAAAAACACATATACCCCTCACGAGTCAAATACGTGTATCTTTCAAACGCATACAAAACAAGAACGAAATACGCACTTTTATTTCAAATAAAAACGCAGAAACACGATTTCCTTTCATGAAGCAAGAACGCAGACACCCATGCTCTCTGCGGAAGAGAAAGTCAAAACATAGATACACAAGCAAGCACGCAGCAGACACACAGGATGCAGAAGATGGCCAAGCTACAAGACGCCATCAAATGACATCCAAACAACAGCAGGCCAGCAAGCCCTTAAACATGCAGGACCGTCATGTCCTTAAACATGCCGTCCCTCCCCGCATTCCCGACACTAAGTCCTCGTCTCTCCCCGAGACACATACTTAGTGTCGCCAGGTAGTATCGAGACTGTAATGGTCCGGATACTATCTTTTAAAGTTTGACTAGCGCTTTAGTCCAAGCTCAGCCAAACTGGGGGCTCTGTAGATACCCGTATCCTTACCCCCCAAAAAACAAACCCGATGACGAAAAGGACTTTCATGCATGTTTTAAAATGAAACGAAACGGTACATAAGTGTCTAAAACATTTTAGTCATTTTTAACATATTAATTTTGAATCTGTATACTTCGTAAAAATGAATATTAATTTAGTCATTTTAAATCGTAAGTCGACACAATACGCACAAGCACGACACAAGGACGCCTCACAAAAATGGCCCAAGAACACAAAAACGACCCAAACACACAAGAACGACCCAAAACACGAAAAAAGGCCCAAGCACCCGAAGCGGACCAAAATGCGTCCCGGGCCAAGATCCCACAAAACACGACAAAAACAAAACACGACGAAAAACAAAATCCCACAAAGTCGTAAAATAATACATTACAATATTATTTTACTTCGAGCCAAGATCGAAAAACACGACGAAAAACCGAAACACGAAGCACGAAACACAAAAACCGAGCCAAAGAAAATCAACTTGGGCCAAGTTGATTATCAACTTGCACCAAGTTGATGAAACAAAGCCCAAAAGTCAGCCAACATGCTCGACAAACCTTACACACCTACGCCAAACATGTCATACTACATATGGCGCTACGAGAATGTCAGAAATGAGGCTGAAAATCGCCAGAACACTGGCGATTTTCTGGTAAATCGCCAGTCTTCTGGCGATTTTCTGGTAAATCGCCAGTCTTCTGGCGATTTTCCCCTCCTCCTCTGACATTCTGGCGATTTTTTGGTTAATCGCTGGTTCACTGGCGATTTTCTGAGCAACTAGGCATAAAACACGAAGCATTTGCTATAAATAGCAGCCCTTGTACGATCACAAAACACACAATTAACAATCAATCCTTCATTCTAATAACAATTCACTTACAATCGATTCAATTCAATACTCATACTCACAAAAAGCCTCTCGCACTTATAAATTTCCACTCTAAAAACCGTTTTTGCATTTCAAGGTAAAGAAATTTTACCTTCCGATTGGACGTTTGCGACTTATGGGTTACTTTAACCTACCCCGGTATTGGCATTAACGAACTCGTATTCGCAATACGATTGTAGTAATTCGAATCAAACGATTCGTCTAAACCTCGCCAATATCGCATAAATAAACGACTCAAAATCACTAAATTAAGCACCCACTTTTACATTATGCAAATTCTCGATTCATGCATTAAATTAAGACTAAAACACGGATTCGATATTTAACTGTACCGTTTCAACTAGTCTCTTAAACATGCAAAACCGAGGGTTTTTACAAAATCTTAGAATTGAACACAAGTCGAAGAATAACGTTTAGTTATTAATTCAAATACAATGAATTAGTAATTTTACGTATATTTCCTATAGCAAATCGTCATAGCTTCGACGGCTTACATTTATTTTACATATTTGTCGAGTCACGTATTTGTATTTGTACGTAGCGTCCTATTAGCCCAAATATCGAAATTAAAGCATTTGTTTTCAAATTAGTAGAGACTACTTTTACGTAGGCTTTTTGATTATAGTTTTCATAATACATTTTGTCAAAACTTTCGAAAAGTAACCTCACTCCGAATCCTCTCTGGTTTCACAATAACCTCAGACGGATAGGTATCGACGCACCTTGAAATCTGAGACATCCGTGTCTTATATTTTAAGACGCGTTGAATAGGTTCCAAATTCCTTTAATATTTGGTGGCGACTCCAAAATACATTTCAAAAGGATTTTTATATTTCTTTTTGTCACAATTACATGCAATGACATTCCCTCCATTAAGCAAAAGAACGCTCGAGCGAGCCAAGCACTAAAAAGCGAAGCCCCCCGCGAGCGAGCTTCTTGAAAAATTCATTTTTCCCGCGCCGTGCATTCCGCCCCATGACATTCCTCGAGGGCGGGCGCGAGCGGGGCGTCGAGAAGGGATCACCTCCAAGTCCGCTATCCTCAAGATGGTATGAACAATAGTGACTACATGGATTCAAATCAAACAATAAATTTCACACATTACACTGCTAAGTTTCGAGGGTTTAAAAGAAACCTTAGCTTAATGTTCACATTGGAAGTCTGCATATTTATATAAATCATGGAATAGATTTTACTTTTCACAGTGCCATGGTAAATTTTAGGGACACCGAAGAAATCTTAACCAAACTTCTTATAAATAGCCAACAAAAAAATAATATTTTAAAATCCTACAAAATGAATACAATCACAACAAACATGAATTTTCACAATGAATTGTATTAAACTAAATTTGTTTGCACTAACTATTTAAAGTCTTCTGACTCAAAAATATAACACAAACTTCCAAAATTCAGAGTCTTATAATTCATCTACTGTATTTAGGGTCTCAAGTTTTACAATTATATAATAGTATAAGCATTAATTTCAAATTATTTATGTTAAACAGATTTCTTGATCACCAATAGAAATTCCATAACTATGAACACAAACTCTGCCTAGGAGGGATTTAATAATAATTTTGGAAAAACAACCAAAGTTTACTAAAAAATACCCAACAAAAATCATACATCAAAATTTTGGAAACTAAGTGTGAAATATTTGCCATGATTAAAAGCACAAAAAAATAGTTTAAGATTTTACTAATTTACACACAATTTGAAAAAACTGATGAAGACTTATAAGGAAAGTGTTAACATATTTTACAGGTGGTTAGGAGATAAGAGTTTCCTTAAAAAAACAAAAAAAGTCAATCGGCCTGTAATATAAATACATATCTTCATCCAAAACACAATCATAAAACACTTTCATAAATCCTTTATAAAATCAAACAAACACAAAGCACAATTTTTTTTAAAAAGAAAAAAAAGGGATGGAGAACATACAAAGAGATCAAACCATAAGCACAGCAGAACAACCTCAAAGAGATATAATAAACGAAAGACTCATAACAAGAAACTCACGTAGAGGTCAGCAACTAAATCGTCCTGTTAGGAATAGACGAGTGGGTAATCCTCAAAGACATATGACCTCCTCAACAACAACACAAGCGGATGAGATGCCTGCAACAAATGCAACCCAGCGGGAGAATGAAATGCGTGTAATAGATGCAACCGATTCTGTTTTAGATGTGGTTTCTGATGTACACATACAAAATATGAATCCAGGTAAGCTTACTATATCAGCATAAACATTTTGTGGAAAATTACATATTTACAGCAGTAGCTGACTATTTAATTATATGCAGGTAGTCAAACTCAAAGATCAAGTTCAAAGGACGGGATTCATGAATGCAAATCCTGTGGGGCGTTATTCTGGTACCAAGAAAGAATACGAAAAGAACGCGAAACAGCCAACCCACAGTTTAATATATGTTGCCAAGGAGGCCAGGTACAATTGCCTCCACTAAATAGACCTCCTGAGTTATTAGACATGCTTCTAGATTTGACAAATAATAAAGCAAGAGAATTCCGAGATAAAATAAGGATATACAACTCAATATATACAATGACATCGATGGGTGGAAAAATAGATACATCATTGAACAATGGCTTTGCACCTTATGCATTTAGAATTAGCGGGCAAAACTACCATCGAATGGGATCATTAGTGCCCCATAATGGAAAGCCACCAAAGTTTCTACAGCTATACATTTATGACACGGATCACGAGGTTGAAAACAGGATGAGTGTCTTAAATAATAGTGAGGGTTCATCCTCGACAGGATTAAATGAAGATTTGGTAAAAGATTTATTAGCAATGCTAGATGAAAACAATGAACTGGTGAAGGTTTTTCGGATGGCAAGAGATCGTTTTAAAGAAGACGATATGATCCCAATTCGAGTGAAACTGCTCGGAAAAAGAAGTAGGGACACAAGAGAATATAATCTGCCAACTACATCAGAGATAGCAGCACTGATTGTAGGAGATGTCGAAGATAGTGAGGGCTTCCGTGACATTGTGGTTGAGCATAAAGATGGCGGATTACAACGGATCGATGAAACTCATCCAAGTTTTATGGCAATGCAATACCCTCTTTTGTTTCCTTATGGAGAAGATGGGTACATTGAGAATAACATGTACAGAGAAAACACAGCTAGACCAAACAAAAAGAGAAAGCACAATACCATGTGTGAATATTATGCGAATCGCATACAGCAACGTCGTAATGAACGATCAGCACTACTGCGAGGCGGACGACTGTTCTTGCAGTACTTGGTTGATGCTTATACATGCATAGAGGCAGATAGACTTCGTTTCCTACGCTTCAACCAAAGTAAATTACGATTAGAATTGTACGATGGTTTGGTGGATGCAATATCAAGAGGAGATAATGATGCTACCTTGCTTGGAATGAGAATAGTCCTTCCGTCAACATTTACCGGAGGACCGAGATATAAAGTTGAGAATTATCAAGACGCCATGGCCATTTGTAGAGTGTACGGCAATCCTGACCTATTCATTACTTTCACAGCAAACACTAAATGGAAGGAATTCCAAGCAATGCTTAAAGAAATACCAGGACAAAAAATTGAAGACAGACCAGATATCATTGTAAGAGTTTTCAAAATGAAATTAGATGAGTTGATGAGAGACCTCATCCAGAACAAATTCTTTGGAAAAGTTAATGCAGGTAAAGTTAAGATAATATTATAAATTTATATGGAGTACTTATTTAGGAAATTGTACACTTACCAGTACTAATTGTACATAAAAAAATTTCATGGCAGCTGTATACACTATAGAATTCCAGAAAAGAGGTCTTCCACATGCCCACATTCTACTTTTTCTTCATCCGGATCACAAGTGCAAGACTGCGGCAGACATAGACAACATTATTTCGGCAGAAATTCCAGATCAAAGCGTAGATAAAGATGCATACGCAGCAGTCAAACAGTTCATGATTCACGGTCCGTGTGGTAGAGCAAATAATAAGGAATCATGCATGGAAGAAGGAAAATGCACAAAGCATTATCCAAAACAATTTAACTGCGAAAGTACAGTAGATGAAGACGGTTCCCTATCTATCGAAGGAGAGACAATGGCAGAAAAATAATTAAAAGCGGAATACAATTCGACAATAGAGACGTAGTACCACATAATGTGAATTTGATTGTGAAATACCAAGCTCACATAAATGTGGAATGGTGCAACAAATCACGTTCTATCAAATACCTTTTCAAGTACATAAATAAGGGTCCGGATAGAGGAACTTTTATGATAGAACATACTAAAGACGAGATCCAAGAGTACTTAAACTGTCGATACATTTCATCATGTGAAGCTGCGTGGAGAATCTTCCAATTCGATATAAATTACCGATATCCATCTGTGCAGCGCCTACCATTTCACCTACCAGATAAGCAACCAGTGATATTTAGAGACCACCAAAGCGTAGGCGGAATACTTTCAAGAGAAACCATCAAAACAACCATGTTCACCGAATGGTTCGAAGCAAACAAAAAGTATGAGGCCGCTAAAGAGCTAAAATACACAGAATTTCCCGAAAGGTTTGTGTGGCATGATGATTCCAAAGAATGGAGGCCGAGAAAAAAGGGTAAAGCGATAGGAAGAGTAACCTACGCTCATCCTTCCTCTGGTGAGCGCTTTTACTTGAGGATGTTATTGAACATAGTGAAGGGTCCTACTTCTTTTGAAGAGATAAGAACATACAACGACATAACATACCCCACCTTTAAGGCAGCCTGTTATGCACGAGGGTTGTTAGAAGGAGATAACGAATGGCAAGACGCTATCCAGCAAGCTTCTCAATGGGCAAGCGCTTCACACTTGCGACAGTTATTTGTTACCATGCTTTTGTTTTGTGAGGTATGTGACCCATTACAATTGTGGGAGAACAATTGGAAACAACTATCAGATGATGTATTGTACAAGCAAAGACGTCTTTTGGGTTATCCAGAATTACAAATGTCAGATGAACAAATAAAGAACTATACTTTATTTGAGATAGAAAAGTTGTTACTGAAAAGTGGGAGGTCATTGAAAGACTACACGACCATGCCTTTACCTGACAAAGCATTACTTCAAACAATAAACAACACACTAATTAAAGACGAGCTTCGGGTAAATACACTAGAACTCCAGCAGGAGCATGAAAGATTACAGGTAGGCTTAAATCCCAAGCAAAGACTTATCTGCGATAGAGTAATTTATGCTGCATCTACAAATAAAGGGGGCTATTTTTCCTGTATGGTCATGGAGGCACGGGTAAGACATACGTCTACAAGACTATAATATCCAAACTGCGATCAGAAGGCGAGATTGTCTTGGCAGTTGCTTCGTCGGGGATTGCAGCCTTACTTCTGCCATTAGGACGAACGGCACACTCTAGGTTTGCAATTCCAATAAACCTAAATGAAACGTCCACTTGCAACATAGCCCAGGGCACACCACAAGCAGAATTAATAAAAAAAGCAAAGCTAATAGTGTGGGATGAAGCTCCAATGACACACAGGTATTACATCAAACCACTTATTTTTAAACAAAATACCAATCTTTCAGAAATACTTTATGAAGTAAGTTTCTTAATTGAAAACAAAATGCAGGTATGCTTTTGTAGCTCTCGATAGAACACTTCGTGATATACTACAATTCACAAATGACAATGCCGAAGATAGAGTTTTCGGAGGAAAGACGGTTTTGATAGGAGGTGATTTCAGACAGATACTACCAGTTATCACAAAAGGAAGGAGAGATGATATAGTAAGAGCTTCAATTAGCAAATCAAAGTTATGGGAACAATGTCAGATATTCACATTAACTGATAACATGAGATTGACTCAAACACAAGAAAAAGACAAAAAAAGAATAGCTGGATTTGGAAACTGGATACTATCTGTAGGAGATGGGCTACTACCCACACAAAAAGGAGAATCAGAAGAGGAACCTACATGGATTGAAATACCCAAAGATTTACTTATCGACCCGAAAGACGACGCGCTCAAGGAAATAGTACGTACAGCATACCCAGAATTAGAAAGTCGATATAAAGAGTCTGCTTATTTAAGGGACAGGTGCATTCTTGCACCCAGAAATGAAACATTTGATGAAATAAACAACTATGTCATGGATACCCTTGACGGTGAGATTAGAACATACAAAAGTTCGTATACAATTTGTAAGTCATCAGGTGATGTGAGTGATCAGGATATCCTTTATCCAGTAGAATTCCTAAATAGCCTGAAATTTAACGGGATACCAGACCATGAGTTAAAACTCAAGGTCGGCACACCTATCATATTATTGAGAAATATAAACCAACCAGAGGGTTTATGCAATGGAACACGACTCATCGTTACACATCTAGCGGATTGGATAATTGAGGCAGAAATAATGTCAGGAATAAATATTGGAGCAAAAGCATTCATACCTAGAATTGTGATGTCTCCGACCGAATCAAAATGGCCTTTCACATTCAAAAGAAGGCAGTTTCCAGTGAAGACTTGCTATGCTATGACAATAAACAAAAGTCAAGGACAGACCCTCAACAATGTAGCACTGTACTTACCACAGCCGGTCTTTACCCATGGCCAACTATACGTGGCAGTTTCACAAGTAACTTCACGTGAAGGGCTAAAGATATTAGTAGATAATAAAGGCTACATGGAATCAAATTTCACCAAGAACATTGTTTATAAAGAAATATTTGACGACTTTCCAACCGGTATGACGCGTTACAGTTAGAAATTCCATAATTGTGCTCTTAAGTGATACGGTATATTCTTATAATATTATGGGGATGTTTGTAAACAGGTCAAGCCGTAGACGAGATGAATGACAGAGATGAGCAACAAGACCACTGACAAGATTAATGTTACTAAAGTAATCATATTTTAATGTAATTACTTAATGTAGCTTTTCCAAATGACGAGAATTGAATAACAAGTAGTAAACTTAAATGGTTGTCGTGATCAAAACCAGTTATTAGTTTACCCAGTACAAAAACAACAAAAATGATTCAATTAGATACTAATTAAGCAAATACAAATAAATAAATAAATAAATAAATAAATAACACAAAAATGAAAGCTCATTATAATTACGATTTAGAACCAATTGATAACCACAATAATTACACTAAACATGTTAATGAAGTCCATATTCAAATTTACAAAACAACCATTAATTTCCCCAAAAATTCATCAATTATTAACTCACTTTCATCCACAAATTTACTGACCAAGATATGATGAGCACAGAATTCATATGCTTGAATCTTTCAACAGAAGCCATAACAATAACATTTCAATCAATCTCAAAAAAAAAAAAAAATTATGATAAACGTTCTAACATTTGTTAAATAATAACACATGCAACAAACTTCAATTAATTGAAATATAAGTATAAACCAAAATTGCACATACAATTAACCTACAAAATAATCAAAAGATAAAAGGAGCACCTGAAACAACTGAGTAAGTCAAGGGAATTGAAGAGAACACCAATTGAGTAATTAGAGTTTAGAGGAGCGCACAAAAAACAGCAAGAGAAAAAAAATGGCCAGAAGAGGGAAAAAATTGGGAAATAGAATGACATATAATTAAATTGAGTTTAATTATATTGTTGAATTATAGTGTATCTCTTTCATAGTAAAATTACTCAATTATTATTATTATTATTATTATTATTATTAGATTAGATTAACTTTATTATTTTTTAACTGAACTTAATTAATTAGATTAATACTAATAAAAAATGGTTAACCATGTACTAATATATAACTATCATTATCATGGTTTGAAATTTTTTAGCCAAAGAAATTTTTGATTTGTAGTCAAATAGTTATATTAAGAGACAAACAGTTTTATAATATTGTCAGAAGTGAAAAATTAAACTAAAATAGAAGTTATTTCTAATTCTTTTGGTTTTATATTAATTACAATTGCAATTTATGCACAATTCTGCCTCGAAGTTGTTTTAATATTCTATGTAGATTTAATAATTGTGGGTTATATAATTAGTAAGCAGGGCAAAATTAAATTTGAAATATTAGACGTGCGTTTTAAAAATTATAATTTACTTATCTAATATATATATATATAAAGCAGAAACCATAGCCTCTATGATCGACATTTGTCGCAATATGATTGGTCTAAACAAAATTAGTATCAGTATTATTTATAATTTATAATTCTATTATTGCTAGGATTTTAGATGAAAAAATATTAACATATGTATTTTAAAATATAATACTAAAACTACAATTGAAATCTTTACAATATTAGAACTTTCCAAAAAAAAAATTAATTGAAGTTGTTTTTAATTGAGAAAAATAATAATAATTTGAAAATAAACAATTATATGACACATAATTACCTTATTTAATTAGGATACATTAGAAAATTTTTAGGTAAATTTTCATCCCTTACTTTTAGTATATATATATATATTTAATATTTAATTTACATCAAAAACTTTAGCTATATCTTCCTAGGTACTATGTAATATAGTTTTAGTTTATTATGTTTAATTATGATTACAATTTGTGTTAAATCTATTTTTTACTGTGTATTTGATAAGAGTGTTTAAATTTGAATAGTTTTATTTCTTAAGTACCCTGTTTGATACTTAAACATACCTTGATTAAATTCAGGCTGATCCTTTTTTCTTTTATGTTGTAGAATTATATTTTACGTTTAAAATTTGATGTTCTTATTGAAGAAGCTTGATTGCAAATCAATAGCAAAACTAATGAATATGTAAACCTGAAAGGTTAAAGGTATGTACAATATCAATCGATTATCTTATTTTCAAATCAAATTATTAGATGTGGTTGTAAATAATATTTGTAATGTTTAATGTATAATATTTTACAGTAGTTAGTTTAATCGTATTAAGTTCTGATTTGATTGTTCATTTCAACTTTGTTTGAGAACATCTGCTAATTATGAAAATAACCAAAAAAAAAAAAAAAAAACATGGTTTAGTATAATGATAGGGTAAAGTTTGGTTTAATAACAAAATTTCAATTTTTTTACTACCCCATTTTATTGTGACAAAAAAAAAAAAAAGAATATATGTAATTAACAAAAAAAAAATGGTATAATACTAAATCTACAATTTGAATGCTTAAAATATTAGGATACCAAAATTGAAGAATACATATTTTTTGCCTTAAATATATTGGATTTAATATACTCCGTATAAGTTAAGGGAGGAAAATATAGGTAAGTTATATTTTTAAAGGAAAAAAAAAAACAAAAGAAATATGGTAATTCATAGAATTTTAAGAAGTAAAATAATTATCGATTTAATAACTAAGTTAAGGAAAAAAATAGTATTAAGTAAGTATTATAAAATATAAAGAGCAAATAAACGAAAGACAAATATGGTAAATCATAGATTTTTTTTTAACAAGTAAATCATAGAATTTAAAGAAATAATATAATTGTCATGTTGTTATTATATAAGATCTATGTTAATTTTACTTTTTAATGTTTTCAAAAGATGCGATATATGATTACTAAACTATAATTGGAGTATAGTGTAATTTTTACGAGTATAACAATTGTATGAGTAGTGAAATTAATAGTGGTAACACTATAATAATAGTAATTATAAGTAGTAATATCGATAATAGTGAAATTAATAATAATAACGAGAATAATGAAATCAATAGTAGTAACTGTGGTACTATGGATTATATCTTTTATGATTTGGTAGGTCACCCTTAATTAGTTATAATTCACATGACCCCATTTTCCAAAAATAATACAAATTCAGGAATAGTTTTGATTTTTTTTTTTATAGATTTACTATTCACCTATAAGAAAATTTGTTATATTAAATACCATATAAATTGCCTTAAATATGTTTGATTTAATAAATAAGTTAAGGAAAATAGTAAAAAAAAAAACAAAAAAAAAACAATATATGTGTAAATTTAAAATATATAGAAAAAACAAAAGCAAAACAAATATTGTGTATCATAGAATCCTTATAATATTTGATTCATAGTGAATTTATCTTTTAATTTATTGTCAAAATTTAATCATATTCCAAAATTTTCAAAACAGTGAAATTTATTATAATAATTAGAATAAAGAAATTAATAATAGTAACTGAGAGAGTTAGAAATAGATCTTTATTATATTTGATAGGTAATCTTCATAAATCATAAGTCAAATGAACCATTTATTCAATAAAATACAAATAGCGTAATACATTTGAATTTTTTTATGGACTTAGTATTTACAAGTACATTTTAGAAAAATTATTACTCCATATAGTAATTACCATATAAAATTTTATCCTAATCGGTGAAAATATAAATTAGACAAATAAACTTAAATTATAGTTTACACAAATTTTTTTAAAAGATAATGATAGATGGCACGGATGGGGCGGGGCACAAAAACTGATATATATAATTGGTTGATAAAAAAAATTATTATATTAATATATATAATCTAAGTTATTATATTAATATATAATAAAACTTATTAAGCTTAATATGATTGGGTATTTTAATATTATTAGGATTCTAAAATAAGTTTTTTATTGGTAAAACATTTAAAAAAAAAGAAAACTTACCTTAAACATAATCAAATATCCTTAAAAATATGTAATCAAATATTGTAACAAACACTCTGTATTTTGAAATTAAAATTGGAAAAAATAGATACATTATATTTGGAAGGTGTGAAAAAAAAAAAAAAAAAAAATTTGAAAATAATATATTTTTTAATGAAAATTAAATTAGTTAGGTTATATTAGGAAAATTTAGTAGTTAATTCTTAATGTTATTTAAAACAACTAATTCTCTATGATATTTAAATAAAAACTTACCTAAAAAATACTATGACTTACATTAGGAAAAATTTAGTATTAATAAGTTTTTTATTAGTAAAACATTTAAAAAAAGAAAACTTAGTTTAAACATAATCAAATATCCTTAAAAATATATAATCAAATATTGTAACAAACACTCTATATTTCCAAATTAAAATTGGAAAAAATAGATAAATTATATTTGGAAGGTATGAAAAATAAAATAAATAAATTTTTGAAAATAATATATTTTTTAATGAAAATTAAATTAGTTAGGTTATATTAGGAAAATTTAGTAGTTATTTCTTAATGTTATTTAAACAACTAATTCTCTATGATATTTAAATAAAAACTTACCTAAAAAATATTATGACTTACATTAGGAAAAATTTAGTATTTGTTAGTTTATATTTGAAATAAAACACCAAGAAAACTCATAGATTTAATATCATTAATTTTATATCAAAATAACATTTTTCATGAAAGTATTCATTGATAATGTATGCACTGAGAATAATTTTATATTAATTGAAGTATGATTAACAATTATACTTAATTATGATTTCAAAGTATTTAATATAATGCAAATTTATATAAAATTAAATTTTTAATGTAAATATAGTTAGCCCGGGCGGGGCCGGGCATGCAAACTAGTTTCAATAAATAATATTTGGGTTATTAAAACTTTTCCTTATAGATAGTGAGCCCGGCCTGGGGACGGGCCAGAAAACTAGTTTACACTTGAACAAAAAAAAACATATTGTCATTATTTTTAATTTAATTAAATTTCTTATAACTAAAATGTAAGTCATCATCTAAAAATAATTTATTTTTTCTCTTAATTTCACTTTTATTTATTTTATCGTAACAAATTAATTAAAATAAAAGAACGAAAATATAAGAATCATTCATTCAGAAAATTGATGCATTAAATTAGTTGGAGTGAGAATTAAAAATTTTCAAAGGTTATGAAAAAATAAAAGGGTTATTTTATGAGAATAATCCAAACTATGACCCTCCTTCTCGATTTAATCCTAACTAACGATTAACTCTGAATAATCCAAACTATGCACTCATTTAACTCAGAGCAAACTTTTGTCTAAATTTACCTATAACTCCCAGTTTTGTATCCGGTGACTTAGTGGGTCCCTTTTTTTTATTTAATTTTTCGTCTTTTTACCCTTCTTTTATTGAAAACTGGTCATCACTTTCTTTTTTGTTTTCAAATTTTCATCCTCTTTCTTTTATCTCTCCATTTAAATTGAGAAATCAATTTATTTATTTTTTTTTTTTTTTTAAATATCCTCTTTGAAAATTGTAGATAATGAAGAGTCAAAGTTCTTCATTTCATTCAAGGGCATCGAGTTCGAAGAATAATGTGTTATGCAAACACAAAATTCCGGCAACTTTGAGGACGGTGAAACTTTGAAGAAATTGAGCTACTTTGAAGAAATTGAGATTTCACACCTGAGTCGTTTTTCACAGCTACGGTGAAATACAAAATTCCGGCAACCTGAGTCGTTTTTCACAAAAGAACCACCATGCATAATTTTTAAAGTAACCACACCTTTCTCAATAAACTAACAAAATTTAAAACCCAAAATTTTAGAATCAAATTAACAAAACACTAACAAAAACGAAACTTTGAAGAAATTGAGCTACTCACCTTCGCCATGATAGTGTTTCAGTAAGAATTACTTCATCAATGAAGGCAAAAGTGATTTGGGTTGAACGAAAATTAACGATTTGCTTCAAACAAATTTAGGGTTAGGTTTGAGAGTTGATTACGTTTTCCTTTCTCAATTTAGGGATTTGGAAATGAATTTGGGTTAAGTGTTAATATAATAAAATGAGGGGTGGGTTAATTTGAAGCTGAGGTAGAAATATTAGAGTGAAAAGAGGGCTATTCAGGTAGCCCTTCCAAAAGTTTGTTCTGAGTTAAATGAGTTTATAGTTTGGATTATTTTGACTTAATCGTTAGTTTGGATTAAATTGAGAAGGAGGGTCATAGTTTGGATTATTCCCATGAAATAACCAAAAATAAAATCATTACTTCTTATCCCTTTATTTTTAAATGTTTTTAACGTTCTTAATTTCATGTTTTTATTTTGTTTCGAGAATTTATATTATGTTACAATAGTAACTATTTATTTTATATGTGTTCAGAACTATTCTCAAAATTACAAAGTTTGAGGATTATTATTATGAAATAAGTTATAAATTAACTTTTATTAAATTAATATACACATATTCGAAATAGATGAATAAAAACAACTTACAGTATGTATTCTAACATACCTACTTAATATAAATATCATATTAAGCTTGATGTATAAAAATGAATGTATACTTTTTAAAATGTGAAAAGTGCCCGATAAATTTCTCAAAAAAAATTGAAAACTTCTTCGGAATCATTTTAGTATTATATAAAAAAGAAATGTATCCACCATTATACGTGACTATATATAAAAAATTGTATCTTCTATTCGAATGTATCCAATATGTTTGATCTTAATTCTTAACTAATATTGTAACAACTAACAACCTGGTTTTCGTGACTTAATTAAACTAAGGCGGAAATATTAATTAAGTACTTTGTATTACAAACCCGGCAATAATAGTCTTACAACTCAAAATACACACTAAAAAAAACAGTTTATTTGCGAGGGAATTTGCGACGGGAAAAAAATTCCGTCGCAAAATTTTACAATTGTGACGGAAATGAATTTTTGCTACAGACTGTTTTGGCGGGTTGAAAAATTGATTTCGCGCCTTAAATTGCGGCAAAATTTTCCAAATTTGCGACAGATGAAACAGAAACAACAACAACTGTTGTGCTATTCAACAAAGAAGCACAAAAAGCCATCACCAAACCCATCGAAAGACTTCTAGCGATGATATGTAATATGCAGTCTACATGATATGTAACATTTTCAATGTTTTTCGCCTAGAACTCATATTATCTTTATCCATTTAAGAGATTTTTTTGAAATTTTAGATGGAAATTAATAATTATTAGTGACTATAATATTTACATGCACAAACACAATTGGCAAGCCACAAGAAATGCGTATTAAAATGTGGAACGACTCGGTCCGTGGATTCCACGGGGCACACCACTAGTTTTAAACTATATCATATTGGATTGTCATTTGTAGAGCAAAAAAATATGTGAATATTGACATATTTTTTATTTATTTTAAAATTGTACATCTAAAGTTATAGCATTTAATTTAAAATAAAAAAAATTGTTTCATATTAAGTAGAAAATAGAGAAAAAAAAAGTGGTGACCAATAACATGAACATGTGTGCGTTTGGTCATAAAATGCAACTGTTCATATGCACCCCTCTTCACCACCACTTCACATGCTCGGTGAAGCTCATTCCCCTACTGTACATGCTATTTTTACCTTTTGCAGTGTTCATGAATGGTAGAAAAACTACCGATGTGTATAGTCTAAGATGGACAACTATGTAAAAGAAGACAAAATAAATAAATTTACTACTAGTATGTAAAAGAAAACAAACAAAAATTAGAAAAGCCCAAAAAAAAAGTCCGCTCTTAAGCATTGAACTCGTAATCTGTTGCTACCTCTCTCCCACTCTTTCTCACCTATGCTACCATCAACATTTATTTTTAGGTAGTACATATTAATATTTATACTTGGGTTGTTTGCTTACTATTCCAATTCATGGGATTTTCGAAATTCCATGAAATACAATACCGTGCACTTGTT
Organism: Dianthus caryophyllus; assembly: GCA_023091065.1. NCBI lineage: Eukaryota > Viridiplantae > Streptophyta > Magnoliopsida > Caryophyllales > Caryophyllaceae > Dianthus > Dianthus caryophyllus. The sequence continues at coordinate 14,511,200 of CM041520.1, forward strand.
AGGTTGCCTAAATCCTGGGAAGTGTGACTTTATACATGAATTAACTTCCTCCATTACGTAGGAAGTGACTTACCTAGAAACACCCCCCCCCCCCCAAAAGGTAAGTAGTGATTCCCACATCAATTATGATAGGCTTAGTTGTGTCAGCTAATCAAAAATACCTGATAAACTTAACGGATAGATAGGATAAGTCGGGATCGTAATCCACAGGGAGAAGTTTGAATTTGTTGGTTACCTATGTGTTGATTCTAGACTAGTCGGTTCAAGGTTTGGATGGTTTTCTATGGCTAGAGCGTAGTAAAAGGGTTTAACGTATGGAGAAAAGGTCTAAGGAGTCGGGCTCGTCATGGGAAATGCTTAGCTATGGGTTGGGTATCGGAATGAGTAGGGAATAACACTTGCTAAAAATACAACTCGTCCTCTCGGTCTTAAGTTTCCTCTAGGACTCGTTAGCGGGCTCTCGCAACTTACAAACAAGGTTCATAATGATTAATCTTGCGCCTCTTCTCGAACTAGGCTTTCGGTTTTTTAAGTTCAAGGGTGCTAAAAAGCTTGCTAAACATGGCCAATGATCAACAAACAACAATCAAGCAAGATAATCAAAACAAGGTGTAAAACCCTAACTCATATGATCATCAATAATCATCTAAACAAAGACCCATGATTCACCCTTCTCCCTAAAGAAGGGAAACTACTCACACATGATCAAAAATTACAAATAAAACTAGATAATAAGATGAACTTATGATCATAAACTAGTATAATAGAAATTGAAATCAAAAGAGGGAAGAAATTCAATACCAATCACAATCAAAACTAGCAAAGGATGAGCAAAAACAGCAAGGATGAATTCAAGGACGATTCTTGGCTCGGGAATTAAAATTACAAAATAAAATCAAAGGAAAATATTTTAGATTTTTGTCTTAGTCTAAGAAAGCATAAAAGAGAGCAAGAGAAAGAGTAGTGTAAAAAATATGAACCCCAAACTAAGTATATCACACGAAAATGGCAAAGTAGTCCAATAGTCAAGGCATCCCTAAGGACCGGGCTGAATATCCCTAAGGACAGAACCGTCCCTGACCATCGGGAGTCGCCAAACTGTGGAACCCGGGATCGAGACGAGGGACCCAACTCGGCGTCTTGCGTAAGGGCGCTTTAAGTTGAAAAGACTAATTTACAAAAACCTTTAAAACTGTTTTGGAGTCGCCACCTAATTATCGCGGAAATTAGGAACCTGCCATCATGTCCTAAGCCTAAAGACATGTCCTAGATTTTGGAGCACGCCGACACCCCTAGATCTAAGGCTTGTAAAACCAGAATGGATTCGGGGTGAGGGTACTTTAGAAAAAGAGTAATTCAATTAATGGTTTATGAAAACCTTTTAGAAAAGCCTATGTAAAAAAAAAAAATAGCCTCTACTAACCTAGAACAATCCAAATAAGATGATATTTGAGCTAATGTTATCGCTACGTACAAGTGCGAAAAGTTTGTAAAAGAATGCAGATGCAAATGCAAAAAGATTGATTAAAACTCTCAGTTTAGCATGTTTAACTTGTTAACGAAAACGGTTCAGTTAAAGGTCGATTTCATTGTTTAAGTTGATTTTAATGCAAAATAAGAAGGTGCAAGATGCATACAAATAAAATAAAGTTCAATTGTCCATTGGTTTATTTTATAAGGGTCGGTTGCTTATGCGACTTTGGCGTGTCATCGGATATTGAGTGTACCCGAAGTAATAAGAACACTTGGAATGCAAGCGCGCTCGGTGCCAAAGCAGGGGTTAGGCGCTAAAGTGTAGTCCCCTTTGTTAGTCCATAGAAAATAAGAAAAAGCTTTGATCCAAGTGGATCGGTACCTACCTTGTCCTGACGCTTCAGATCTGGGCAGAGCTTCGCTTCTTGAACTTAAAAGGAGGATGAATTCAACACGATATTGTGTGTTGAACTCAAGGATTTAAGTGCGTGAGGCTTTGAGAGAGTTTTGAAGTGTGTATGCTGTGAATGCTGGTTGTAAATTGTGTTTTTCGAGGTCAGGTATAGGGGAGTATATATACTAAAATCCTCGGAGAAATTAGGAAATCCGGGATAGAACCACGCCTAGAAACCGCATAGGCTTATGCGGTTGCCTAGGTAAACCGCATAAGCCTATGCGGTTGCTACCCCAAACCGCATAAGGCTATGCGGTTTGGAGGTGTGGCTTTTAACTGGCTTTCCTAGTTTCGGTTTGATTATATCTCTAAAAGATACAGTATAATCTCGAACTTGCACGTCAAGAAAACACCTGGGATATTTCTGAGATATTTTATGATGTTCAGGGCTTTGGAGTGCGGGCCAAAGGCGGGTTTGGGCTCGGTTTTGGGCCCGAGACCCGGAAAAATGAAAGAGGTGTATTTTGTAGCATTTTGTGAAATAAGATAACCCATGAGGCTATATTTTGTATAAGAGGGGGCTAAATGGGGGAATTAACCACCGGGCCTAAATTTAGAAATTTAGAAATGCTGAATTAGACCTTGTTAATGTAAAAGGGCTAATTGTAATGCAAATACGAAGCTCATGCCAAATGAAGCAGGACGAGGACCTAGCTAGACTCCAAATGGACAAAATGAACGTTTATTTAAATGTGATGTGAAGCGACCTAAATCATTTTAACATTTCAAAACGTCTCAGAATGAATTCGACATTATTAGAACCGTTTAAGTCAACGTTAAGGCATGCGTAATAAAGTCCGTGTTACATCACGGGGTTTTGTGTGGGAGGGTACGGATATGGGTATCCAAAGAGCCCCCAGTTTGACTGAGCTCGGACTAGAGCGTTAGTCAAACTCCACGACCATATCCGGACCATTACAGTCTCGATATAGTCAGCGGAACGAAGCATGTGTCCATGGGTGAGACGAGGACTTCGAACCGGGCTAAACGGGGAGGGGCGTACATGTTTAAAGACATGACGGTCCGTGCATATTATGAGGGCCTACCGGCCTGCTGAGTGCTTCCGTTGTGCTTGTAGTGTAATGCCGTTGTATATGCTTGGTGTCGTTGTCGTATGCCTAGTGCTACTGCTTGTAATGTCTTCATGTAGCGTGTAGTCTCGTGAAAGAGTGCGCGTGCGAAGGGTGTAAGGTATGATTGGGTAAGAGTGCATGTGTACTTGGAAACGTCTAATCTCGTGTAGGAGCGTATGTGTAAGGATCGCAGAGCTTGTGTTTGGATGTGTTTTGTAAGGTACTTGTGCTTGAACTCGCCGAGGAGCGTCTATGTAGGGTAAGATGCTTGTAATTGGGTATATTGCAGAGTGTCTATGCTTGATCTCGCCGAGGAGTGTCTATGTAGTCGTTATTGCATGTGATTGCCTTTTGTTGAGGAGGGAATGATGTAAATGCTCGTGAAGAGCGTTCGTGCTTCTACTTCTGTACCGTATATTAAATGCTAAATATACGCGTATGGCGGACTGTAGGTGACGCCTTAACCCAAGCACGAGACGTACTTGGAGTTGCATTTGGGTGATAATGAATTAGGAATTCAAAAGTAGGTCCAAAACGAGAAAAACCGGAGAAAAACCACAGGGGCAAACAGCATAAGCCTATGAGGTTTGCAGGATGAACCGCATAAGCTTATGCGGTTTCCCCTGCTGGCTGGGAACGCTGTATAAAGCTCGAGGACCGTAGCTTTGTGCCTCACTACTTCATTTTCGGTTTCTAAACTCTAAAAACACCAAATTTCGATTTCTCAACCAAATTTGCTCGTTTTTGTTGCGTTGCCTTACTATGGAACCAGGTAATGCTCCATTTTAACTTGCTTTTATGTTATTTGTTGTTGTAATTAGCTAGTTTTAGCTAGAAATGTTGAAAAGACGGGTTTTGAATGAAAGCCCGAGTTTTGCTTGAAATTTGCCGTTTGAATGCTTGAAATTGACGTCATTGTATTGCATTATGCCATGTGAACATGTATGTGTGAATTGATTATGATTTGGACCGTGCATAGCCCAAAAACGTGTGAATTAGGGTTCGGGCCCGAAAACGAGCCCGGATTTTCCGACTCGGAATTTCAATTAAACATCGGTGTAGGATGCCCATAGTGTGTATAGCGTGCCTATAGCTTTAATTTCTCGAAAATGTCGAGTTAAGGCTTTCGATTCGACGATTCTTCATGATTGAACATGAGTGTTCTTCGTAAATTGGGGGTTTTTGATCGGAGTGACCAAAATGCAATTGCTTGCTATGGGTTGTTGTTGGGGACTATTATGGCGTATAGAAACCATAAAGTTGTAATTCTGATGTGTAGAGAACGGTTTTCGGCTTAATTATGAATTAGACCTAAAAATGCTCTGTAGGGCGTGAAATGCTATGTATATGAAAGGATGTACATGTGTATTATGTGTGTATTATGGTTGTGCATAATTGTCGTGCTTATGTGTTTGTATGTATTATAGTTGTGTGTATTGGCCGTGTTGGTTGCAGGAGAAGGTTCTAGTCGTGTTACGAGATCAAGATCTCGTAAGAGTACGGGCTCGAGGACTGAGGGAGCCCCCAGTTCGAGTAGTCGGATGAGGCGTTCGTACAGTGAGAGGGAGGCTGACCCTCGGGACTTGCCCACGAGGCATGGCCAGTCACGAGGTAGGGGTCGTGGGGGGCATGTAGCTAGGCCTGACCCTGAGGAGGAGGACGAGCTCGCTCTAGAGCTAGTGGACGAGCTAGAGGCTGCGATGGATGTTGAGGAGGAGGCCGAGGAGGCCGAGGAGGCTGTGCCTAGGGTGAGTAGCTCTAGGCCGCGAAAGTCGCGTGTGAACAGGTCGTTTGCCAAGGGCTGGGACAGCTACAACCTTTTGTTGGCTCCGAAGAGACATGTTTCCTATCGGGCAACGATGGGTTAGCAGAAGGGTCCGATGAGGACTTTCTCGGGCGTCTCGTCCGTGATGTGTGCTTTTGAGGAGAAGCTTTCGCAGGGAGCGAAGGCTTGGGTATTGCGTTATGTTTTTGGTCCGTTGGTCGAGCATTGGAGGGCGATCGCGAGGTCGAGGCTGACGGCGAACCTGATGTTGATCAGGGCCTTCCTTGACAGGTACTGGGACACTACTACGACATTTCACATGCCCGGCTTTGAGTCCGGCATTACTTTGTCAGGATATGCGGTCATGACGGGGCTGTCGTTCGGGGACCGTGACATGAGCTTTGGGTTTGCGCCGTCCATTGTAGACGAGGTGGTGACTACCGCGATTGGCGGTGGTTTGGAGGTGGATTATGAGGGTAAGCCACCTTATGTTATCAAGACGAGCTACATCTTGGAGTATTTCGAGGGGAAGACCAAGCGAGGCCCCTCTAACTGGAGTGATGAGCAGAACGCTCGTATGTGGCTCTGGTAGTTTGTCAGCGCCGTGTACTTCGGCGATAAGGGTGAGCGGGCGACGACGTCGATCCTTATGCATCTCATGGACTGGGGTGCGATTGGGACGTTTGACTGGGTGTCGCCGTCCTTGGGTTTGTGCATTCGCTTTTGCATGGACGCGGTGAGACCGCGGGTCATGCAACGAGAATCGAGGCTGTCCTTAGTCTCGCCCGGATTTGTGATGGAGGTATGTATTGATTTTGTTTTGCTTTTGGGTGTATTGTTATTTGATTTTGTTGTCTTTGTAACGTGTTTTTGTATGTGCAGTCGTGGATCTTCAGTCACTTCCCCTTTCTGCTGCCTGCGCATGCCGTGATGATGGCGAGGGAATATTCGGCGGTGCGTACTTGGGACACATGTAACCGTGCGGCCTTTGACTGGTCATACGATGAGGTTCGGGTGCGTTTGAACCTCATGGAGTTTGATCAGGTTTGTGTTTGAACCATTTTAAATAGAGTGTACTTAAAATGATTGTATTTATGAATGTTTATCCTTGTTGTAGTTCGTGCCATTCCCGTGGGGCTAGTACACGGGTATTCCTGAGGGCATCGGGGCGCGGTTTGCGTTGCGTGATACCCAGCGTCTGTACTTGGCGACGCCGTACGGACCGGTTTGGAATCTTGGAGAGCGTCTGGTCTACCAGGCAGGGTGACCGGCTCCAGTGGTGCCTAAGGACCCGCCGAGAGTCCTTTTTGAGAAGGGAGTTTCAGCACAGGATCGCGTGACGCTGTATGGAGAGGGACAGTCGGGGAGTATTCTTTGTCCTGGGGAAGACTACGGCCAGTTCGCTCAGTCTCGGCTTGCTTGTCGACCGATTGAGGTATGTTTGCTTCGTTTTGAGGGTGCATAAGATAATTGTTGCGAAAATTTTTGAAAAATTTCCCTGACGTGTGTGTTTTGTATTTGTTTTGTAGCTGTTTGATCCTGAGATGGCGGAACAGCCTGGTGACTTTTCTACTACTGTCAAGTGGGATGACTCGGGCGTCCGTCGTACTTTTACGTTGCCGACGTACTTGCCGGTGACCACTGACGCAGGCATGGATAGCTGGAGTGGCAAGGTGAAGAGGGTATGTATCTTCGTCTTTGTATATGTGTGAGCCCCCAGTTTGATCGAGGTATAGGAATATAGTGATGATCAAACTAGTGACAGTCGTGCTTTTTTTTTTGTTACCCCCTCGAGTTTGTCTTAATTTGAGTGAAATTAAGGCAAAGTGGGTTTGACTGCATTTGTTTTTGAAATTTCCCCCTAAGTTTGGCTTAATTTGAGTGAAATTATGGCAAAATGGAGAAAATGCGATTTGTTTTGAAATTTCCCCCTAAGTTTGACTTAATTTGAGTGAAATTAAGGCAAAATGGAGAGAACTGTAATGTGTGTGTGTGTGTCATGTGTTGCAGGTGGCCAAGGAGGTGCACAAGAAGCTGTGGAGGACAGCTAACAGGTGGAGGGTGGCCTGGGTTGAGCAGGCGGCTCAGTTGTGTCAGAGTCGTGCTGAGACGGCTCAGATACGACGTGAATTCAACGAGTATCGTCGTCGTTATCATGATTGAGTTTGTGTAATAAAGATTGTATGAACCTTTGTTTACTTGTCTTTGTAGCTTGAACTTGATCGTCGTTTGTATATTGTGAACCTGTTGTGTTAGTAAGATTGTTTGGAAAACGAATGATTCCCGCGTGGGGTGCTTTGATGTTGAATTAGGTTGTGAAAATGCTTTGCAAAAAAAAGTTCATTTTAAATGCGAAATGAGCTTGAGTGAATGTTGAAAATGCTATGCTTTGATTCGTGGTAGGAATCGTATTTGCTAAAACGAAATGTAATGTTGTTGCATGGGGAACAACAAAGGAATGTCGTAGTATAATGTGGGATGTCGTGCTTAGGAAAGACGAAATTAGGAAACTGTGAGAAAAACCAGCCCTGAAACCGCATAGCTCTATGCGGTTTGGGGTGCAAACCGCATAAGCTTATGCGGTTTGGGGTGCAAACCGCATAAGTCTATGCGGTTTGGTGGCTTGGCTGGTAACGCTGTATTTCCATATTTCGGATATGTTTTTCCTATATAAGGAGAGGGGGTGCGTGCCATAATCTTCATTCAAAATCATTTCTCTCTTTTCTTTTGTTACAAGTTTTTGCTCTCATAAATATATTAGGTATATTCACAAAAGTTTTTTGTACTCAAGAAAAATGGTTGACCATTTTGATGCTCTCTTGAAGAGGTGGACTTCTTCATTAAGTCCGGCGATGAAGAAGGCAGTGTATGATGATGGTGCGGGCGTTTTTATTGGCTTTCGCCAAATGAAGGTCGAGCTAGACTTCCTGGATGCATGCTTGGATTACTGGGACCCTAGCTTGCACGTGTTCCGATTTCCAGGAGGAGAGGTATGCCCTTTGATGGAGGAGTTTGCGGCCATTGGAGGATGGTCGAAGCGAACAACTCCGGTGGTTGTGAGGAGTGAACTTTGCTACAACGGGAGGTTGCGGAACTTCCTTGGGATGACAAATGCTCATGCTGCGGGTTTGTTTGAAGGAGGCAAGGTGAATATGCTTCTTTTGTGCCAAAGATACATGAATCGGGCCGACACTAGCATTTCGGACCGTTCGAGGCGGAGGGCCCTTGCTTTTTGCTTGATTCACCGCTATGCTTTCGCGGGGTCAATGCCGGATGGGGTGTTCGGGAACGCGAGGTATGCTCGTGTTGTCGAAGAGATGGAAAGGGGATACGATCCCTCTGCTTTGATCCTAGCGGAGACCATACTGGGCTTAGACGACCGTTGTGCTAATCGTCTGAGCTCGTACCGAGGTTGCGCTAGGATTCTCAACATTTGGCTCATGGAGAGGCTTAGTGTTTATGCTGCTCTCCCCCTTAACGGTGTCTTCAAGGCGGCGGCGACGACGTCACGGAAGACGGATTGGGTTAACCCTCGGGAGCGTTCACTCAACTACTTCCAGGGGTTTGTGAAGGAGAGCACCATTCGTTGGTATATGTCATGGTGGAAAATTACAGCGATTACGGCGCCGTCCGTTGCGAATGCGGCTAATGGGTTGATGTTGTGCGGCTTTGAACGAGGGGTGTGGATTCATCCTCTTCGCTTGAAGAGGCAAATCGGGCTTGCTCAGAGCATTCCCGAGCAGGATACTCAGGTTGGAGGGGTTGTTGTTCTAAACAACCAAACGATCGATGCTTGGATCCGGGGATGGACGGATCGTGTTACTTGGGCGGTCCCGGCGCATGTAGAGTCTACACGTGTCACAGACTTCTATATGCGGTGGTGCTATTCCAAGGATTCTCGAGAGCGGGAGAATCAGATGAGGAGGGAGAAGAACGGGCCAAAGCCCTCTTTGGCGCATGAGGTGGTGCGCGGAAAGAGGGACTATGGTGATCTTGGTGCTTCAAGTTCGGATGCTTCTACTTCGAGGCCGGCGTGAGAAAGGCTTGGGCCGAGGGTGACTGTTAGAGATCGCCTAGGGCCAAGGATCGAGGAGCCCCCAGTCGAGCAGGACGAGGACCCGATCGAGCCCCCAGGATTTGAGAGGACTACGCAGGTGATTAGCTCGGATATTGTGGCGGATCGGGCTCTTGAAGATGAAGAGGCTAATCCGAAGCGACAAAAGACGGCTTAGTAGTTTGCTTTTTGTTTTGCTTAGAAAATTTTCTTTATTCAAATATGTATTTTTAGATTCAAATAAAGGGTTAAGGAGGCTTGTTCCTATCTCATTTCTAAATTGTGAAAAATTCTAAATAAAGAAATAAAATAGAATTAATTTGCTTTTGTCTTGTCTCGTTGCTTTCTTTTGCTTTGCTCTGAAATGTTCTCGACCTTTCTAAGCTTCGAACACTTGTATGTTGTCTTAAATCCTCGACCTTTTTAAGCTTCGGACTTGTTTGTTTGATTATATCCGCGACCTTTTTAAGCTTCGGACTTAGATTTTTGTGTTGACTGTGCTCTCGACCTTTTTAAGCTTCGAGCGTGTCATTTTGTGGGTGCAAAGCCCTCGACCTTTTTAAACTTCGGGCGTGCGTGCTAAGGAGTTCGGTTGTGCTTTTGACAAGCTGCCTACGTATCTGTGTTTCATTACAGAATCAAACCGGCGTAGTTCGTGTGATTCGGTTGAGCTCTTTGCAAAGCTGCCTACGTATCCACAGTGCGTGGAATCAAACCGAGCATAGTTCACTCATGCGTGAGTGAGTTTCTTTTATATGAAATACATTGCAAATTTGCCTAAGCTTAAGGGTAGTACTTCTTGAGTTGATCGAGATTTGTTGGCAATCGGAAATCCTGACCGTCCAGGTCAGTTAATTTCACGGCTCCTCCAGGAAGGATTTCCTTGACCAAGTACGGTCCGGCCCAATTAGGTTTGAATTTTCCTCTTGGGTCGACTGGTAATGGTGCTCGGACGGATTTGAGTACTAGGTCACCCACTTTGATATTTCGTGGTTTGACCCGTTTGTTGTAGGCGCGTTGTAGGCGAGATTGGTACATTCGGACTGTACTTAGTGAATGTAATCGTCTTTCATCTAAAAGGATGAGTTGTTCATATCGTTCGCGTGCCCATTCGGCTTCAGGAATGTCTGCTTCCATGAGAATTCGAAGGGATTGCATCTCGATTTCTACAGGTTGGACGGCTTCCGTCCCGTAGGTTAAGAAATAGGGTGTCATCCCCGTGGGTGTGCGGATTGTGGTGCGATATCCCCATAATGCGAATGGGATTTTGTTGGGCCAGTCGTGGCAGGTGTCGATCATCTTTTTGAGGATTGATACGACTGTTTTGTTTGCTTCCTCGACCGCGCCGTTGGTTTGTGGTCGATAGGGTGATGATTTATGTCATTGTATTTTGTATTTGAGAAGAAGGGGTTCGACTTCTCCTTGGAAGTGTGTGCCTTGATCGCTTATGAATTCGTGGGGTATGCCGTAGCGACAAATGATGTTATTTTGTATGAATTTTGCAACTTCTTTTGTGCCCAGCTTGCGATATGATGCGGCTTCGACCCATTTGGTGAAATAGTCGATAGCCACGAGGATGAAGCAGTGTCCTCCTGCTCCCACGGGTTGAACTTTGCCGATGACGTCAATTCCCCAAGTCGAGAAAGGCCATGGCGAGGTTAAGGTATAGAGTGGTGAAGGAGGTATGTGCTGCACGTTTGCGAAAATTTGGCAATTATGGCAATGTTTGACATATTTTGCACAGTCGGCTTCCATGGTGGTCCAATACCATCCTAGCCTTATGATTTGTTTGCACATGGCTCGTACGTTCATGTGTGGTCCGCACTCGCCATCGTGTATTTGGGACATGATTTCGTGTCCTTTTTTGTGGTCGACGCACAAGAGTAGTGTACCTTGAGGCGTCTTTTTGAGTAGCTTGCCCATTTCCATCATGAATTGTGACGATAATAGGCGCAGGGCTCGTTTGGCCCTCTTGTCGATGTTTGGTGGGTATTCGCCGTTCGTTTTGTAATTGATGATTGCTTGGTACCAAGGATCGGTTTGTTCTTCCTCGGTTTCGATGTCACAGATGTAAGCGGGTTCGTTCCGTCGTTCCACGACAATGGGTAGTGTTTCCATTCCCGGGGGTATGTTGATTAGTGATGCGAGTTTAGATAACGGATCGGCGAATTGGTTTTCTTCGCGCGGGAGGTGTATGAATTCTACGTGATAGAATTCGTTTATGAGTTCTTGTATCTTGTTCTGGTATAGCTCTAGGTTTTCATTAAGTATCTTCCATGCTCCGGATACTTGGTTAATTATGAGGGAGGAGTCCCCATAGACTCTTACGTTGCGGGTGTTGAGTACAATTGCTGCTTGGAGACCGTGCAAGCATGCTTCGTATTCGGCGGCGTTGTTTGTTACGTCGAAATCCAGTTTGATGGATAAGGGGGTGTGTTCGCCATTCGGGGATATGAGAAGTATTCCTACTCCACAACCTCGATAGTTGGATGAGCCATCGAAGTATAACTCCCATTGTTCGTGGCTGATGTTGTAAATCCCGTCGTCCGGAAGGGATGTTGTGTCTATATTTTGGTTCTTCGACGATTGCATTTTCGGCTAGGAAATCAGAGACTGCTCGTCCCTTGATTGCTTTGAGGGGTACATACTTAAGGTCGAATTTGGCTAGGAGCAGCGTCCATCTGGCCATTCGTCCGTTAAGCACAGGTTTCTCGAAAAAGTACTTTACGGGGTCCATTTTGAAGTAGACCTTCGTTTGGTGTGCTAGCATATAGTGACGGAGTTTCTTGGATGACCACACTAAAGCTAAACAACTCTTCTCGACGGGTGAATATCGAGTTTCGTAATCGAGAAACTTCTTACTTATGTAATAGATTGCGTGTTCTTCACCATTTATTTCTTAAGCGAGCATGGCGACCATGGCGGTGGGGGTTGTTGTGAGGTATAAGGATAGTGGCAAATCCCTTTGGGGTGGTCGTAGAACTGGCGGGTTGGTTAGCAATTCTTTGACCATGTCAAATGCTTTTTGACATTCTTCGTTCCATTCAATGTGGTCGGTTTTCTTGAGTTTCTTGAAAACTGGTTCACATATCATGGTGAGTTTGCTAATGAAGCGTGAGATGTATTGAAGTTGGCCCAAGAAACTTCGAATTTCGTCGAGGTTCTTCGGGGGTTGCATTTCTAGAATTGCTTTGACTTTCGAGGGGTCGACCTCGATGCCTCTTTGGCTCACTACATGTCCTAGTAGTTTACCGGATTTGACTCCAAAAGTACATTTTTGGGGATTCAAACGCATTTTGTATTGTCGTAGGCGAGTGAAGAACTTGCGGAGGTTAGTGATATGACCACTTCTCTCCTTTGACTTCACGATCATGTCGTCGACGTAGACTTCGACTTCTTTGTGCATCATGTCATGTAAAAGGGTTGTGGCGGTGCGTTGGTACGTAGCACCGGCATTGATTAGGCCGAAAGGCATGACCGTGTAGCAGTATGTGCCTCACGGTGTAATGAAGGCCGTCTTTGCCATGTCTTCGTAAGACATTTTGATTTGATTATAGCCTGCGTAGCCGTCCATAAAGGATAGGAGGGCGTGGTCGGCGGTGTTGTCGACTAGGACGTCCACATGGGGTAATGGGAAGTCATCTTTGGGACTGGCTTTGTTCAAGTCGCGAAAGTCAATGCATACTCGGATTTTGCCATTCTTCTTCAAGACTGGGACCATGTTTGAGACCCATTCAGGATATTCGATGACCTGGATGAAGTCGGCTTGTAGTTGTTTCTCGATTTCTTCCTTTACCATAAGGGACCATTCGGGGCGTATTCTCCTTAGCTTTTGTTTGATTGGTTTGTAACCGGGTTTAATGGGGATGCGGTGTTCGGCTATGCTTCGTTCGATTCCGGGCATATCCTTATATGACCATGCGAATACATCCTTGAATTCGGTTAGGAGTTGTGTAAATTGGGCGCGCTTGTCTTCGTCCAGTGAGGCACCTAATTGTAATTCCCTTGGCTCTTCGGGGGTTCCCACGTTTATGGTTATGGTTTCCTCGATGATAGGGTCCTGTGTTTTTGGAGAGACAATGTTTGCAATTTATTTGTTTAATGATTCATTAGTTTGTTCCTTTTCATCGCATGAGTTAGTGTTTTTTGTATTTTGTGATTTGTTTGCTGTTTGTTGATTTTTGATTGTTTGTTCTTTGTTGTTTGTTTTAGCTTGAGACAAGACGTAAGCAAACTTGTTCATTTCATTATTTTGAAAAGAATTATTCGACAATTCAGAAAATTGCTTGGAGCTAGCCTCCGTAAAAAGAAAATCTAAGCTAAAGCTAGAATCTAGGATAGATGGGTCGACAGATGACCCGACGCTAAGAGCATTAGAAGCTAGTAGAATCTCTTCTTCTTCCTTGTTGTCTTCATCGCTGCTGGAGTTGCTTGAGCTTGAGTCGCTTTCGTCTTTGTCTTTGAGGTTGGTGACAAAACGGTGAGGTAGATCGTATCGTTGTTTTGGTTGTGCCTAGGCCGAAACCACCTTTTCTTCTTGTTCTAGAAGAAGGGACTGTCGTCTTGACTATCCCTTGGTTCGGCGGAGACCGTATGCTTTGCGAAGGGGCTGCCTTTGTTAGGCAGCGTATTCTTCATCCTAGGTTTCTTGATTCTTCCTTGATCAATGAGATCTTGGATGGCGTGCTTGAGTTTGAGGCAACTTTCGGTGCTGTGACCCATGCCCCTATGGTATGCACAGAAGGCGTTGGGATCCCATGACTTTGATTTCTTACTCATGGGTGGCTCATTTATGGGACCGATTGGTTCAAGGTAGTCTTTTTCGATCAATTTCTGCAATGCTATGGCGTACGGCATGTAGAGTTTGTCGAAATTCCTTGCAGAGCCATTCGCAGTGTGGCTTCTTCGGCCTTGGATTGTATGAGCATGTTTTAGAGAGTTATCTTGATAAGTGGGATCTTCATAGCTAGATGTAAGATCCTGTTGGATGCAGGTGCCAATTTCAACGAGATGTTCGAAATTCCGAACGTCGCAGAAATGAAAGTAGTATCGCCAGGCGGGTCGCAAGCTGTAGAGGAAAACAAGTATAAGCTTGTCCTCATGTGGGTGATCAGGAACTCGAGCAAGTAGTCCCCTCCGCTGGGCGAGGTATTCAATGAAGTCCTCATCATCCTTTTGGCGGAAGGCCTCGAGGATATCAAGTGAGGCTGGGTTGTCGAGCTCTTTCTTGATGCGTCGTTCCAAACGTTCACTTTCGGTGCGGTGTAAGGCTTTCAAGTTGTCGATGTCTTTGGCGAGTTGATTGATGTGGGATATCACCTCGTCGGTGGGTAGCCGATCTTAAATCGTAAATCGTCACTAGACCAAACTGCATTAATTTGATCATCAGTGGTGTGATGAGGTAAGAGCAATCTAATATAGGGATTGATCCTACGAAGATGGCGTGGTTGCCGAGCGGGTTGTCACTGTTCGATGGCTTGGTGGGTTGAGATGGTTTGCTGAGCTTTCTTTGATCAATGAGATCTTGGATAGCGTTTTTAAGCCTAAAACAGTTCTCGGTGTCGTGCCCCTTGCCTCGGTGGTATACACAGAAGGCATTGGGGTTCCAAGATTTAGGCTTTTTGTCCTCGGGCGGCTCGCTAGTAGGCCCAATCGGTTGCAGGTAGTTCTTTTCGACCAACCTTTGGAATGCCTTGGAGTAAGACATGAAGAGAGGGTCAAAGCTTCTCTTGGCCTTAGGAGGCGGTAAGAAGCTAGGTAGTTGCGAAAGCGTCAGGGCTATCATCGTCGAGGTTGCCGACGGTGCGGTTTTCTTCGCTTTTGACTGCGCGGGAGGACTTAGAGGAACTCCCTTGATAAGCGTGGCCAGTGTATTTAGCCATCGTGCCGGTCCTAAGGTCGTCTTCAATTTGAGTGCCGACCTTAGTTAGCTCCTTAAAGTTCTGAATGTTGCTGTACCTCATGTAGAATTGATACACGGGTCGCAGGTTATTTATGAACTTCGGTACGAGCTCGTCCTCGCGGGGACGGTTGGGGATTTGAGCACTTAGCTTCTTCCAACGAGTGAGATAGTCGGTGAAACCTTCATTGTCCTTTTGAGCGAGGACTTCCAGGGTGCGGATCGAGACTTGGGTGTCTTTATTGTCTCGATATTGTCGACCGAACTCGACCGTGAGTTCTTCAAAGGTAGGGACCCGCTGTGGGTCAAGTGAGTAGAACCATGTCTTCGGCACTGCTGCTAGAGAGTGCGGGAAGAGAGTTAGCCAATGCTTGGAGTCGACCCCTTTTATGGCCATTTGGGACTTGAAACCTCGGATGTGAATGATCGGGCTCTCATGTCCTTGAAAGATAGGAAGGTCACTAAGGGAGAGCTTGTTAGGGAGCTCATCCTTAATGCTAGCAGGTACGTTTTCATTCTCCTTGTGGATAGAGTAAGTGCTCGAGACATAGAGCCTTTCCTCCATGGCTTGGAGTTTCTTAGCGTGCCTATCGACTTCTTCCTTGATCTTGAGTTCCATATGTTCCACTTCAGTGGCATGATGGGTCAAGAGGCCTTCGAGGTCAGCGGTCAGCTTTGTGACTTGGTCACGGAGTGCGGTAACTTCGTCATTGCCGGCCATTTTGCGGTGTAGTTTCGTTTCTTGTATGGGATTATTACACGATGCTTAGTACGACGAGTATCCAGCTGAGGCCTGCATTTCACTTCGATATTAGTGACACGACTCGACCCACTAGACTCAGACATTCTAAGCATTTATTTTTAGCTCATTTCTTTGTTTAGAAAGACCTTTTATGCTTTGAAAAAGGGAGGTTTTCGAAAAGGTTTTAGCTAAAGGAAGCTTTTGAGGCAAGGATGCGTGTGCACATCTCGTCTCGATGTTAAAAGGTTTTGCTTTGCACCCGTCGAACTGATATCGGCAATTTGCCGAGGTGAGCTCGAGTTCGGATGTATAAAAGAGAAAAGATTCGACTCGAGAGTGGTTAACAAGTCGAGTCGAGGATGTTAAAAGTGGAGTCTAGGCCGTGTGACCTAGAGGATTGAAATCCGCGAGCTCGGGTTTTAATCCTTGCTCGGGTTTTTGCTTGTTAGTGAAAAAGGAGAATTTTGAGAAAGCTTGTTTCAAAAATTCGCGATAGTTTTGTTTGAAAAGGTGTTAGTTTGTTAGATGTTAGGTTCGTTTATCTTTGAAACATTTAAGCGAGTTTTCGAAGATATGAATGCAAATGCTCGTTTTGAAAAAAAGACTATGGAGTGCATAGCCTCGAACTTGTACGTATGACTCGACTCAAGGGTAGGGTCAAGTCGGGTACACCTCCAACTATCTTGAGTACGCTTTGGAAGATACTTAACCCCTTCATTTCCTTACGCCGGGGCGATAGGTTTTCTGAAGGGAGCACTGGGGCGGTCAAGATAGTCGTTCTGACAAGTCGTGGAGGGGCGAGAGGAAAGCTAGTCCGGCATGTGCTTTATCGAGTGGACAAGCCTGCATGTGGGAACCACCTCTCGAGGGTGCAAAGGGTGCCCTAGATTCCAAAAGGAATGGACTCTAAACGAATGTGCATAGCTCAAATATGTATACATGGATTGCTCAAGGCTTTCAAGTTTCAGCTCTTTATTTTTAAAAAGAAAAAGCTAGTTTCAGTTTTAAAAATAAAATCTCCCCAACAGAGTCGCCAAACTGTGGAACCCGGGATCGAGACGAGGGACCCAACTCGGCGTCTTGCGTAAGGGCGCTTTAAGTTGAAAAGACTAATTTACAAAAACCTTTAAAACTGTTTTGGAGTCGCCACCTAATTATCGCGGAAATTAGGAACCTGCCATCATGTCCTAAGCCTAAAGACATGTCCTAGATTTTGGAGCACGCCGACACCCCTAGATCTAAGGCTTGTGAAACCAGAATGGATTCGGGGTGAGGGTACTTTAGAAAAAGAGTAATTCAATTAATGATTTATGAAAACCTTTTAGAAAAGCCTATGTAAAAAAAAAATAGCCTCTACTGACCTAGAACAATCCAAATAAGATGATATTTGAGCTAATGTTATCGCTACGTACAAGTGCGAAAAGTTTGTAAAAGAATGCAGATGCAAATGCAAAAAGATTGATTAAAACTCTCAGTTTAGCATGTTTAACTTGTTAACGAAAACGGTTCAGTTAAAGGTCGAATTCATTGTTTAAGTTGATTTTAATGCAAAATAAGAAGGTGCAAGATGCATACAAATAAAATAAAGTTCAATTGTCCATTGGTTTATTTTATAAGGGTCGGTTGCTTATGCGACTTTGGCGTGTCATCGGATATTGAGTGTACCCGAAATAATAAGAACACTTGGAATGCAAGCGCGCTTGGTGCCAAACCGGCGCTAAAGTGTAGTCCCCTTTGTTAGTCCATAGAAAATAAGAAAAAGCTTTGATCCAAGTGGATCGGTACCTACCTTGTCCTGACGCTTCAGATCTGGGCAGAGCTTCGCTTCTTGAACTTAAAAGGAGGATGAATTCAACACGAGATGGTGCGTTGAACTCAAGGATTTGAGTACGTGAGGCTTTGAGAGAGTTTTGAAGTGTGTATGCTGTGAATGCTGGTTGTAAATTGTGTTTTTCGAGGTCAGGTATAGGGGAGTATATATACTAAAACCTCGGAGAAATTAGGAAATCCAGGATAGAACCACGCCTAGAAACCGCATAGGCTTATGCGGTTGCCTAGGTAAACCGCATAAGCTTATGCGGTTGCTACCCCAAACCGCATAAGGCTATGCGGTTTGGTGGTGTGGTGTGGCTTTTAACTGGCTTTCCTAGTTTCGGTTTGATTATATCTCTAAAAGATACAGTATAATCTCGAACTTGCACGTCAAGAAAACACCTGGGATATTTCTGAGATATTTTATGATGTTCAGGGCTTTGGAGTGCGGGCCAAAGGCGGGTTTGGGCTCGGTTTTGGGCCCGAGACCCCGAAAAATGAAAGAGGTGTATTTTGTAGCATTTTGTGAAATAAGATAACCCGTGAGGCTATATTTTGTATAAGAGGGGGCTAAATGGGGGAATTAGCCACCGGGCCTAAATTTAGGAATTTAGGAATGCTGAATTAGACCTTGTTAATGTAAAAGGGCTAATTGTAATGCAAATACGAAGCTCATGCCAAATGAAGCAGGACGAGGACCTAGCTAGACTCCAAATGGACAAAATGAACGTTTATTTAAATGTGATGTGAAGCGACCTAAATCATTTTAACTTTTCAAAACGACTCAGAATGAATTCGACATTATTAGAACCGTTTAAGTCAACGTTAAGGCAGGCGTAACAAAGTCCGTGTTACATCATAGGGTTTTGTGGGGGAGGGTACGGATATGGGTATCCACACCTTCCCTACCGGGACAGAGAGTTGACAGTTTTTCTTAACTGTGGTTTCTTCGTCCCTAGGCATAGGGACGGAGCACAGTTCGTCCCTAGGCATACAGACGACATCTAAAACAAAAATATGAGCTTTTTACTTCGTCCCTAAGCTTGTGACGACTTCAAAATGACTTTTATAAGCGCGTACTTGACCATGGCAGGGCCGACTCGACCCTAAAATGTTTCCAAGTGTGGAACCCTGAAGTGTCGTATTTGCATATACTTTTAACCCCCGAGTTGCTAGCGATTTATGCCGTTTTTAGCGCTTTTTCATGCTTTATTCTATCATTTTCTCTCCGCGTGTCTCTGGTTTGTGTTTTGGTTCTATTTTGTAGGTACACGCTTATTTGAGGAGGATGGATGCTAGTCGGGACGATACTTTGAAGTCCCGAGTTCGTTATGTGGCATTTCGTGTTGATTTCTCATGGTTTCGGTTGAGTACGAGCTATGTATGGATGTTTGAAGGTGTCCTGGGACTTAGGGATGGAGTGAGAAGCTCATGTATTCATTTTAAACCTCGTCCCTACCCTTTGGGACGAACCATGCCTCGTCCCTATGCCTTGGGACGACAAACAAAGCAGAAGAAATCAAACAAAAGTGAGCCAAATTTCTGAAGCTCTCGGGATGAGTGTCCCGTGGTGTTGGGACGGTCTGGCAGCCTTGTCCCGGTCGGGACCACCTGTCCTGAACCCCTGGGACGGCCTCCACCGCTTCGTATGCTTTAATTGATCGACTATTTTGAAGGGATTTCATCATATTTCGCCACTCATGCTATATACATTGTTTTTTCCTCTCTTTTTAGAATACTCTCTCATAAACCCTAAGTTCATCCTTTGAATAATTTTTTACTTTTAATTCCCGAAACGAATTCGCTACTTGGATCATCTATTTGGTTTTTGTTGCTTGTGTTCATCCATTTCTCTTTTGATTGAATTGAGTTTGGTATTGTTTTTCTTCTCCATTTTGATTTCAATTTCAGTTTATATTGTTCTTAATCATGTATTTCATTTGTCCTCAAGTTTTAGTTATCGTTTTAGCCATGTCTGAGTAGTTCTTTAATCTAGGGAGAAGGGTGAAGCATGGGTGATCGTTTTGGTTGAATTTAATGATCATTTTGAGTCCAGTCTTGCACTTGTTTTGATTGTCTTTGCTTGATTGTGTTTGCTAATTAACCCTTTGGCCAATTTTAGCAAGCCTTTAGCACCTTTGAACCTAAGATTGAAAGCCTAGTTCGAGGAGAGGCGCGAGACAATCATTAGGACCCTCGTTAATAAGTTGCGAGAGCCCGTTAACGAGACCTAGAGGAAGCTTAAGACCGAGAGGACGAGCTACATCCTTAGCAAGTGTGATTCCCTACTCAACCCGATTATCATCCCCTAGCCTAAGCCTTTCCCATGTCTAACCCGACTTCCTAGACCTTTCCCCATAGTAAAACCTTCACTTACGCTCTAGCTATAGCAAACCTTCAACTTTCGAACCGACCGAGACTAGAATCGCTCCATAAGTAACCCACGTTAGCAACTATCTCCTTGTGGACTCGACCCCGACTTACCCTAGCTACCTTAGTGTTTGTCAGGTTTATCTTTGATTAGGTGAGTGCGATTAAGCCTATCAAATTTTGGCGCCGTTGCCGGGGAGACGGCTTTGTTTTTGTTCAGTTACTTGTTTCTAGTCTTTTGTTTTAAGTCTCACGGAACCTCAATTCTTTGAGGTCGCTTCTTATAGTTGCCTCTAGTGTTGTGTATGCCCAGGGAAAACGCGCAGGTCTCAAGCTAATAAAAACATATCATTTGATCCCGAGCCGGAGCATACACTCCTAGCACGCAAGAACCTACTAAAGAAGCTACATCCACCGAGGAAGCTCACATTGAAATAGAACTTGAACCGCGCATCATGGTGAAGCTTTCCGATCACTCAAAGCCAACCGCGGCTCAAATTTCCACCGACAATGCTATGCCGGAGATTGCGGCCAACAATTTCGAGATCAAGCCGGCCTTCATAAGCTTGATCGAGCGTAGTCAATTCGGGGGCAACCCCGGTGAGGATCCTAACCTCCATATTCAAAATTTTTGTGACTATTGCTCGACGATTAAGCAAACCAGAGTCACTCAAAACCAAATTCGGGAGATGCTATTCCCGTTTTCACTCCGGAATAAGGCAAAGCTTTGGTTGAACTCATTGAACCGGGTGGCTCTAGCGATCACCGATTAGAACTCCCCTGTCTTGGCCTTTTACCAAAAATACTTCCCATCGAAGAAGACGACCATACTAAGAAGCCAAATCACGAGCTTCCAAGCTAAGGACTTCACTATCCAATCCTTAGTTGCTCACAATAAAATGATGGATACTCAACTTGCTCAATTGACCTCTTCTAGCCAATCTAGGCCACCCGGAGCGCTCCCATCTCAACCAAAGATTCCTCATGAGTCCGTCGATGCTATTACACTTCGGAGCGGTACTCACTACGACGCGCCGCCTATGCCCGATGTTGATGCACCGCCCGCAAAGGTGGTAAGTGAGGTAGACCCTAACTTGATTTGTAATATTTTACCTGTCGAGAATGCTGTTACTCCAGGTACTAGGGGCGAGGAGAAAGCCAAGGGTGGTGATGGTGCACACGTGGAGAAGGACAAGGGGACGGAGCGAGCTCAAGACAAGCTGGTGGAGCCACCGATCAAGATAAGGTTGTCATTCCCGAGTCGAGTGGTAAAGTCCAAACTAGACACCCAATTCGGTAAGTTCATGGAGGTTGTGAAAGACCTAAAGGTAACGGTTCCCTTCACCGAGTTAATTACGCAAGTCCCAACTTATGCTAAGTTCTTAAAAGACATCCTCACTCGTAAACGATCTTTCAATGAGGTCAAGACTGTCGCTTTTATTGCGGCATGCAGTGCGCTTTTACAAAAAAAGTCTCCACCTAAATTGAAAGATCCGGGTAGCTTCTCAATCCCTTGCACCATTGGTACTGTTTCAATTGATAATACTTTATGTGATTTAGGTGCAAGCGTGAGTGTCATGCCGTACTCGGTATGTGAGAAGCTGAACATGGGCGCTTTAAAGGTTACTAACATCACGCTCCAAATGGCGGACCGTAGTCCCTTGGGTGTTTTAGAGGACGTTCCCGTGAAGGCTGGTAACTTTTTCATCCCCGTTGATTTCATTGTTCTTGACATGGCCGAGAACTCCCAAATTCATATCATTTTGGGTCGGCCTTTCTTGCACACTGCTGGTGCAATCATAGACGTCAAGAACGGGAAATTAACGTTGGATGTTGGAGGTGATCAAATTACTTTTATTTTGTCAACTGCTTTAAAACGCCCCATGTTTGAGGAGTCTGTCTTTGTTGTGGATGTTATTAACGATTGTGTTGTTGAGAACTTACCGAAGGTCCTTGCTAGGGACCCCCTCGAGATCGTGCTGTAACACCCCGTGTTATTTTAACACAATATTATAAAAGAATTTAATTCCTTAAATTAAATTCATCCTTTTCCTTAAAATAAAAAGACGTCTAAATTTTTCTCGCCAAATAATACTAAATTTCTTAATTCCAAATTTAAAATTTTTGAAAAATAAAATAAAATATATTATTCTTAGAATTCAAAAAGAAACACATTTTAAATTTTTATGAAAATCAACTACAAAACTAATATCACCTTTCAAATTTCAAAAAGGTTAAGTCAAGTTAACTATTCATAAAAATAAATGTAAAACCTTTTATTCATAAAATTCAATTTTGAACATTTTCATTTTCGAATAAAAATGAACCCTTATACTTTTCCCGTCTTTGAAATTCAAATCAACGATTTCAAACACGCAAACCAAGATGAAGTGTGTTGAGGAAGACTCAACTTTATGTCATTCCAACATAACAATTATTCTCTCTTAAGACGGGTTATATCCGTTTTAACTTAAAAACGGGTAGTGGATCTACCCTTTTAACAAAATTTAAAATCAAATAAAATATATTACCCTAAACCCCCCCTCCCCTAATTTACGTTATTTTATTATCTTCCTCTCAAAAGTTACTGCACTATTTTCTCCCCAAAAATCAAAAACCCTAATTTTGTACTACCTTCTTTTAGGCTTTGTTGGTGTTTTTTTTCACTTTCTACCCTAATTTTCGGCTAATTTGGTTAGTTTTATTGTAGTTTGTCTTCAAATTTCGTATTAATTTGTGTTTGATTTCAATTTATGCAGAAGATGGTGAAAGGGAAGGGAAATAATGGTGTTCCTGAAGAAGGTGCTGCTCCAAAACAACGTCGGGGATCTCGAAGTTCCGCTTGTTCGAGGGACGACGCCGAATTAGGTTTGAATTCAGTAATTTTTTTTATTTTTTATTCAATTTTGAGCCATTGGTGTTGCTGGAATTGTATTGAAATATAAACTTAAAATGGTAACAAATTGTATATTCGTGGTAACATAAGAGTATTTTATGGTAACAAAAGAGGATTTCATGGTAACTAAATGGTTACAAAAGTAGTTCTTGTGGTATCGATATGCATGTTTGTGTTAGCGTATTAAACTACATAGTATCTGACTTAAAATGGTGTAAAAAAGTACTAATCTTGGTTACAAAATGCGTAGTAGTGGTAACAAAAGTGACTACTTATGTGATTTAAAAAGTAGTGGTGTGGCGGCACCGTCAACCATTCCTTTGGTGCAACATTGGACTTACGAATCTATTAAATATAGGGTTGAAGCTGAGTGCGAAGCTGCTAACAAAAATCGTAGGTTATTTGGCTTGGGTGAATGGGATAAGAAGACATATCCCGTGTCTCGGCACCTTAAGAAGCGGTTGTATCGGGTTATATCTGAAGGTGACAGCGAAGAGCAAGACACCGTAAGTTTTACCTTTAAGAAATCTGATGGATTTCTGATGGATGAGCAAATAATCGCAAAGTACAAGAAGGTACGTAAATAAATACTCTTTTGACTTAACTATATGTACTTTTTTATGGCAAACTTAAGATAGTAACAAAATGTTATATATCGGTAACAAAACCACTTACTAGTGGTATCAGAAACTGTTAGGTTGCTTAAGTTTTAATACTCTAGAGGCAGACTTAAGATAGTAACAAAATGTTATATATTGGCAACAAAATCAGTTACCAGTGGTATCTAAAACAAGTATTGTGCTTAAGCTTAAAATCTGTGGTGACTAAATGGTAACAAATATGTTTAAATTGGTGTCTAAAAGACTATATAGTGGTGAGTAAATGCCATATTAGCCTTTTTTTTAAGCAGTTTTTGTATTATACTGTAAAATATTTTTTTGGTAGCCCCGTCTGAGTAGGTGGATGATGACAAAGCGAGATTTAGAGATGGTTCTAAAAAGACACCAAGAGAGGACCGATGAAGTTGAGCATATGATTTCTTTAATCGCATGGAAGTTGAACATCGTTCAAGTGCTTTGTTAGATACGTCTACCCCCATTCAAGATCCGCAACGTTCAAAGACTAAGGGTCGAAATCAAAGGAAGAGAAGTAGTCTTACCAAAAAAAAAGAGAAAAGGACCTAAAGAACCACTTGCTGAAGCGTCGTCATATACACCGATCCCTCGCTTACTTTAATTATTTTCTAAGTTTAGTATTTCCTTTTGTTTGTTACTTTTTTCATACGTTTTTGTTACTAGTTATTTGGTTTTTGTTACTAGTTATTATATACATCGATCCTTCGCTTACTCTAATTAGGTTCTAAATTTAATATTTTTTTTTTGTTACTAATTATTTAGTTTTTGTTAGTAATGGATTGGTTTTGTTACTATTTTAAATTTAAATGTCGTTATTATCCATTTTTTGTGTTACTATTTCATGCGATTTTGTTATCAATGGATTGTTTTTTTTTTTTACTATTTCATGCGTTTTTGGTACTAGTTGATTTGTTTTTGTTACCATTTTAAAAATTTGAATGACGTTAATATCCATATACAATGTTACTATTTCTTGGGTTTTTGTTACCAACGGAGTGGTTTTTGTTACTATTTTAAATTTAAATTTAAATGTCTTTACAACCATGTCTTCAGTACCTCTTTTGTTTGTTACTATTTTATGCGTTTTTGTTACTAGTGGATTGGTTTTTGTTACTATTTTAAATTTAATTGTCTTTATAACCATGTCTTCAGTATCTCTTTTGTTTGTTACTATTTCATGCGCTTTTGTTACTAGTTGATTGGTTTTTGTTACTATTTTAAAAAATTTAATGTCGTTAGTATTTAAATACAATGTTAAAATTTCATGCGTTTTTGTTATCAATGTAGTGGTTTTTGTTACTACTTTAAATTTAAATTTAAATGTCTTTATAACCACGTCTTTAGTATCTCTTTTGTTTGTTACTATTTCATGAGTTTTTGTAACTATTGGATTGGTTTTTGTTACTATTTTAAATTTAAATGTCTTTATAACCATGTCTTCAGTACCTCTTTTGTTTGTTACTATTCCATTGGTTTTTGTTACTAGTGGATTGGTTTTGTTATCATTTCAAATTTAAACAATATCATAAATGTAAGTAACCACTACATGTGAGTTTTGTGACCACGATCACTTATTTTGATACCATGTTAAGCGATAACGAAATAAAAACTTAACCCAAAAAAATGTTGCGAATAAAAAAGCTTCATGCTCGTAATTCTAAAACAAAAGAGACAAACACATATTACACCAAACATAATAATGTCAAACACATTCTCTAGTCCACACATGATCATGTCTACCAATTACATCGAACCGTACCTATACGTGTACTAAAACCTATTGTCCCAGCATGTTTCTTGTAAAGGCTTTGTAAGTGTTCCCAACATTTAACTTTCAAGCCTACTAAGGAGCCGGAAACATTAAAATCTGTAAACCAAAATGGTAACTGATAAGCCAATATTTTACCTATATCTTATATATTATCTCCCTGTTATTTTGTATACATTTTCGGCATTTTCGCTATATTTTGTATTATATTTCCTCCTAGTACGGTTTACTACGATTATTTTATATTTATTGCAGGACGAAGCATTTTGTGCTGAAAAATGCCGACGCGAAATAAAACGAGCTCGAGACAAGTCCAAATTACAACACAGAGCCGAGAATTACTAAAGATCAAGCAAGTGGGCTCGTGCTAAAATAAAATAATAAGCCCAAGTTAATGTAATTAAGCCTAGTTAAAAAATAAAACAATACTACATCTAGAATCATCAGTTTTGACGTTCTTGGTAGTTTTAGTTTTAGGTTTAGCAAAACTTTATATTTTATGCTTCCATTTCAATTTCAAGACGATGTTATTTCTTTTCAATTTCAATTAAAAGTTAAGTTTCTTTTCCTTTCCTCTTTATTTATTTTATTATGTTTGTTATTTCAATTATCGTTTTTATCCATAATTTTATGATTCAGTAGTAATTTTATTCTAGGGTTTGGTTGAACCCTTTTATGGATTAGTTGTCGAATTGACTCCGACTTATTCAATTGCTGTTGGGTTGTGCATTATTGTTGATTGTGTTGATTATGGTTCATACGATTGATTATTTGTTTGAGATCGCGTACGAGAGTCGGGTCTTAACTTGTAAGTTTTCGTGTGGAGCCAAGTTGGGATTGTGTACGAGAGTCAAATTCCGTCTTAAGAGAACCTCGATAAGCAATTTGATAAGTCGTTAACGGAGTTAGTGCGTCGACTAATTTATATGGGTTATGATATCTTCGCCCTAGTGTTGCTTTTTATCGTTTTATTCGTGTCTTTATTCAGTTTAAGTTTATGTTTATGTTTATTAGATTAGATAAATATTTTTATGATGATTTGCGTAGATAACTTGTAATCCGAGACGACACTAGTACTTAGTCCCCGACCTCCCTGAGACCGACTCGTAAGTGCTACAACTGACCCGTACGCTTGCGGTAATTTTTAACTCATCAGTAACAATAGAGAGTTTAGTGGTCACAAAAGTGCATTTACGTGGTAACAAATATTGTGAACACGTAATTTAAATATGACAGTAATATGTATTAGAAATATAAACTTAAAATGGTAACAAATTATATAATCGTGGTAACAAAAGAGGATTTCATGGTAACAAAACGCGTCGTACAATGATGACATAACGAGAATTTCGAAAGATACATTATATATTGACATAACAAAATGGTAACAATAGAGAGTTTAGTGGTCACAAAAGTGCATTAACGTGGTAACAAATATTGTGAACACATAATTTAAATATGACAGTAATATGTATTAGAAATATAAACTTAAAATGGTAACAAATTGTATAATCGTGGTAACAAAAGAGGATTTCATGGTAACAAAACGCGTCGTACAATGATGACATAACGAGAATTTAGAAAGATACATTATATATTGACAATACTCATAAACACATACCATCATTCAAAGCGAAATTTCTATGATCATCGACGTAAATCATTGGTACAGGATCTTCGTTATTCATATTATTTCCGTCATTCATTGCGCTTTGTGAAGATGCATCCAACGTCACATAATTATTTTTTTCCAAAGAAGAACAATTAGGGTTTTGAAGTTCGTTGATCATCTTTGAAATAATTGATTGAATTTGTAAATTTCTTATTAATTGATGGGAGAAAGGAAAAAAAAATAGGGTAGAATTAAATTAGAATAACAGTAATTTAGGAGAGAGTGTTTAGAGGAAAATAGGTCATAATTAGATTATATTAGGTTTGGGTCAAAAAAATAGGGTATTTGAATCCGTTTCACAAAACCACTTAAATGGGTTGTTTGCAACCGTCTTAAGTAAGAATTTGTACCAACGTGATGATTTTTCATCATTATGTTTCCTTAATTAAAAATAAAGTTTAATCTTTATTAATTCATTTATCAAATTACTATTTCATTTCTATTTAACTAATTCTTTTCTAAATTATCGAAAATTGAAGTAACCCCTAATGTAAATCAATTAACTTTTTGACGGCTAAATATAAATCTTTAAATCTAAAACATTCAACGAAAAAAATATAGATTTCGAATTAGGAAAATTTTATTCGAACTTTCAAGATTTAAAACTCGATTTTTGTTTTTAGTGCCCTTTCGAAAATTATTTTTATTTTTATTTTTGATTTTATTTCAAACACTATTTTAAGATTAGATCTTTTATTTCGAAACTTTTCGCGATCGCGCAAATCGAAAATTTCAAAAACGAAAATCAAGCTCGAAAAATTTTACTTGAACCATGAGACTTGGACCCAAAAGTCCGAGTTCTATCCTCTTCCATTTTCCTTTACTTACACAAGACTAAGTTTTCTTACACACCTAAAATTTTCATCATCATTATTATTTAGCTAATTAAAATTAAAGTTTATACACAATAATAATACAAACATACAAAATACAATAATAATACAATGTTACTACCATTTCTTTTCCACACAACACTTACAAATATTTCATAAAATCATTTTAAAATTCATATCTAAAACAAAATGAAATTTAATAGTATAATTCAATTTCTATAGTAATTATATATCTTACGATCATTTAAAATCACTTTTAGCGAAAAATTTCGTTTTGAAAATTTTATCGACGTTGCTTAACTTTTAAATATTTTCTTGAATAGTAAATAAAATATTTTAGTCTTAAAATTTTAAAGTAGAGATATTTCGAAAAATCGTCAAACGCGCACACTTTAACTTTTACCTTCTTTAACACCCGATTTATTTCGTAACACGTTTTTCGAAATAAAACATTTTAAAACATTGGGGGAACATTTTCTTTGCCAAATAGTGGTGTGGACTTTTGTGTCCAAATGTGATGATTATGTTTAATTACTTTTTAATTAAACTTTACTTAATTAAATTATTACTTAACACATAAACATTTTCTAACTTATCCATAAGTTTTCAAAAAGTAAAAACCACTTTCCTTTCTCCTCAAAATGCCGTGAACACATCTCCCTTTTCTCCATTTATTTTTTCTTCCATTTTCTTCCTAAAACACTTAAAATAAAAACCTTAATATTATTCTAATAATTCCTAAGTGTTCTAAGTTCTCTAGTGGGTTTTAGGAGCTAACTTTCATGGATTAATTTGGGTGGAAAACTTGGGTATTATGGGTGAAGACATTCCGATCTAAAATTTATTTTAGATCCCCGGCGATTCACCATCTAATTTAAGGTGCCCCCACACAAACTAAATTTTGCGTTATTTAATTAGGCTTATATTTATGTGTGAATAATAAATATGTTCTTATAATATATATGTTTGATTTATGTGCTAGAATATGATATATCACTTGTGTGTTTATGTGTGAAGTATAATAAAATGATAATAAATAAATAATATTGAAAATAGATAAGTGGTATTAATAAGAAAGTATGTTTAGTTTAATTAGTTTTGAGCATTTTACACTATTGTTCATATTGTTGTGTGCTTATATGAGTTTTAAATATGTTTTAATCATATATATAAAATTATGTTAAATTTTAACTATGAATTTAAAGTGGAGAAAAATCGAAAATAAAATTTATGTACCTAAATCATACCTCACGGCTATTTCCCTTATTTTTAAGAAATTTTTACTTTTAATTTTTTTAAATAATATGTTATGTTAAGTTAGGTTAAAATGATTGTTGTTATGTTATAAAAATTAATTTAAGAAAATAAATTATAAGTTGTTAAATATATGCATATGTGTTCTTGACTTTATTTTGATGTTCTTGATGTTCTTGGTTGTTCATGTTGATGTTCATGTTGTTGTTGTTAAGTTAGCCTACTTTGATTTATAATGTTTTTATGTTTTCACTTAATTATTGTTTTAATTTCACTAGTAGGTATTAGATTACTAATAACATGAATTACATAGACTAAAATCATTACGAAATAAAAAGTTAGAAATTTAAAGTGTGCCAAAACACTATTCATAATTATATTAAAATCTTTAATGAAAATATCATTTTAGTTTAAATCGTTTTAGTATAATTAAAATAATTAGAATATAAAAAAACTTTAAGCTAAAAACCGATAAAAATAGAAAAATGAAAATTGGACCATAACCATTAAAGGCCACAACATTTAGAGTGTAATTGGGGTTAAAATAGTATTTAACACTTTTTAGTTTATTGTTAAAATAATTTAATTAGTTAGTTAATAAGTTAGAATTAGAAATTTAAAAGAAATAAATGAATTCTAATGTGTGCATATTTCACACGGCATTTTCATTAAAAATGGACTTAATTTGATCAAAATGAAATTATCACTAAGTCACTAAAATTAAATAGCTATTAGAATTGAATTTTTGTATAAATCGAATGAAATCGTTATAAAAGAAATATGATAAACCGATTAAATTGAGTCACCATTATAAAAATAAATGAAATCGTTTGCCACTGCCTTTGCATAATATTGGACTGTTGGACTTGGACGATACGGACTCAATGAACAAACAACGATACTATTACAAAAAATAAAAATCGCTAAATTGAGTAAATAGATGACTAAATTTAACTAAGTGTCATTTTAAAATAAATATCATTTATTACTTTTTACAAAACAAACCTAACGACTTTGAAATTAGAAATTTACTTAATGATTAAATTTATTTTTTTTAGACTTAGAAAATATGTAGATATTTTAAGTAACTTAGTAACTAAGTTTGACCGATGAATAGTGACCGATGAATAGTGACCTAGGTGAAAAGTGTCGATGAATAGTAAACCGGGACGAAATTTGTTAAACAAGTAACGTCCCAAAAGTTTAAAAACTTGTTTTAAGGAGAATTTGAGGTAACTTGTTGAACAAGTTATCTTTTCAAATCCCGAGACGTGAATAGTGAAAAATTCACGAAACTTGTTAAACAAGTTACGTCTCAAAATTCAAAGATATTTCAAGTTTCAAAATTTGAAATATTGTAAATAATTGAAAATTTACCTAAGTATAAAAAACTAAAATGAATAAGTAAATAACTTAAAGTGTTTCGAAAAACACTTAAATAAATTTGGCCATATTAATAAGCGTATCAATATAGAAACTTATAAACGTTAATAATTAACAACACTTCAAATAATAAACGAATATATTATGTGATCATATGAAACCGAATACAAAATTTAAACGTTTGACGATATGACTAGGAGAGTCTAGTAACATGTGATATAAGATATCAAATAAAATAATAAGTCATGAGTAAGTTGAAGAACGGGTTAAAAGCTTTAGCCTTCGTTATGAAAACGTCAATCGTGAGTGAAGTGGGGTTTAGGATAGTCATGTACGGACACCACTATCTCGGTCTCTGACGCTGGTCATCCCGAATAGTGTGGTTTTCAAGCCGGTAGCCTTATTGCTTAGTCATCCTGCCCATGCCTTTGCGCCTTAAGTCGCACTGCCTAAGCCGTACAAGATAATGAATACGCCAACTCTTTTGGTTCAGTCTCTAGGAAGTAGTCGCTTTATTCAGAGTTAAGATGCTCTATGAATAGCATAGCCCATTCTTAAAGTGAATATTAGTATATGCATATTAGACTAGGGTTAATTCCCCTATTTCGCTAGAGGTATCAGGGCCATCGCGACCTTATTGCGATTGTCATCTCGCGGTTCTGTCTCCTTGCCGCGTTTCGTTCTTAGTGGGCGCGACGCTTGCATTCGTTCCTACCCTGCGTAAAGATCACTTGACGGGATTGTAACTGAATTTCGAATCATTTCGAACACTAGAAGATGAGATGCAAGTACTATAGTATTCGGCGTGGTTTACGAGTCGAGTAAGTCGCTGCACTATGGTAGTGAGATGCAAATAACTAGAGCACAAAGGCCTACTCAGTGGTCAGGCTCGTAAGCAGTATTTGTTGTTTAAATTGAATGAAAGTGAGTCAAAACAACTTTAAAAATTAAAGACCACAAATTTCTGAAATGATCTAGTCTGCATGATATGATTGATATAGTTTTGTCCTATAATTTGCGATCCGATATCGCACCGTAATCCTGCTGAATGCTTATTATACTATTGATATGAATTTACTTTTTAATTGCTTTATAACTGTATATCATGATTTATATGATTTATCGCATTAAATCGCATGCTTATTAATACTTGAATTATAACTTGAGAAATGTTATTATCTGCTACATGCAACATTCATATACGTTATAAGATTTATTGTTTATTATGCACGATTGATATGAGCCTAATGATGACCAATGAGCAATCACGGTTATGTGCGGGATTGAAAATGCTAATACGGTTCACTCTAGGTACCCCGAGATCATTACCAAGGAGCATGGGGAGATTGCATATTTTATTTCGGTTTTCGAGAGATTGTAATTTAATGACC
This sequence comes from Dianthus caryophyllus, assembly GCA_023091065.1. Classification (NCBI taxonomy): domain Eukaryota; kingdom Viridiplantae; phylum Streptophyta; class Magnoliopsida; order Caryophyllales; family Caryophyllaceae; genus Dianthus; species Dianthus caryophyllus. Next base: position 14,542,674 of record CM041520.1, read on the forward strand.
ATGTTTATCTATAAATCTGATTATGTATTTTGAGTTGTATTACGATAACATCCGGTTTTGTTATATATATAAAGTACTTAATAAATTTTCCGTCTTGTTTAATTAAGTCACGAAAAGACGGGTTGTTACACGTGCTGTTCTTGCAGGTGACCTTGGAGGGACGGAAGTGGGGTAGAGATGTTGTAACAACCCGGATTCTCCAAATAAAATAAATTACGTTTTAAAAGGGTTTTATGAAAGAAAATGAAATAAAACAAACCACGGTGGCGGAAACACCGTGTAATCCGAGTCGCTACTCACTTACAAGCAAACAAAAGATAAAAGAGTAGGCCTTGAGGCCTAGTGTAGATACCCGTATCCGTACCCCCCAAAAACAAGCCCGATGATGAAAAAGGACTTTTATGCATGTTTTATAAATGGACGAAACGGTACAAAGTGTCTAAAACATTTTAGTCGTTTTTAACGTATTAATTTAAATTTGCATATTTCGTAAAATGAACGTTTGATTTTGTCGTTATATTTCAAGCCGAGAAACCCGACACGATTATTCTCTCACAAAAACAATCCCAAAACAGCCCACAAAAAGCAACCTACAAAAACGGCCTCACAAAAACAACCCGCAAGTCACAAAATACGCGCTCAAAACGAGTCAACACGACTCCCGAGTCAAATTTTCGTAAAACCAAATTTTACGATATTACAAAATAATACAACCCAAAACAACTTTATTTCGAGCCAAAACCGAAAAACACGACAAAAACCGAGACGCGAAACACGAAATCGTAAAAAACAAGTTCAGCCCAAAATAGGAGACAAAACCCCTTGGCCTATAAGCCTACAATCCGACAAAGTCAGCCCAAAGTCAGTCCAATACGTCACACGAAGCAGGCGGCCTAAAACAAGGCCCAAAATCAGCCGCCTGTTGACAGGCGGCTGGATTTCCAGCCGCTAGTTAACAGGCGGCTACTTTTCCAGCCGCTAGTTAACTAGCGGCTACTTTTCCAGCCGCTTGTCAACTGGCGGCTGGAAACACCCCCTCTGCTCTATTTTTCCACGCTTTCTACGAGCTTCTTCCCCTTGCCTATATATACTCTCCTTCACAATACACATAGAAGAACTTACACACAACAACTTCTCTACTCTCTCTCTCTAACTCTTATGCATTTTCGAATTGTCGTCTTTGCATTTTAAGGTAAACACTTTACCTTCGGATTAGACTCGGACAAGGGTTACACTAACCCGACCCGATATTGGCATAACGAACCCGTATTCGCAATACGGTTGTAGTAATTCGGATTCCTAATCCGTCTAAACCCCGCCAATATCGCATAAACAAACGACTCACTTTCGCTAAAGCAAACCGACGTTACATTTTACATTTATGCAAATTCTCATTCATGCATTAAATATTGACTAAACACGGATTCGACGTAAACTTGTACCGTTTCAACTAGTCTTTTAAATATGCAAAACTGAGGGTTTTCAAAATAGTAGAATTAGACAAAAGTCGGAAAATGACGTTTTATATTAATTCAAATCAATGAATTAATTATTTTACGTATATTTCCTATAGCAAAACGTCATGACTTGACGATTCACATTCATTACTTTGCATTATTATCGAGTCATTATTCGCACTTGTACGTAGCGTTTCATTAGCTCAAACATCGAAATTAAATACTTGTTTTCAAATTAGTAAAGACTACTTTACGTAGGCTTTTGATTTCAGTTTTTCATAAAACGTTTTGATTAACTTTCAAAAGTAACCTTGCCCCGAATCCACTCTGGTTTCACAATAACCTTAGGAGGAGAGGTATCGACGCGCCTTGAATTCTAAGACACGCGTCTTATAATTTAAGACGCATTGAAAAGGTCCAAATTCCTTTAAAATTTGGTGGCGACTCCAAAAGCAATTTCAAATCGATTTTCAAGCATTTAAGCAATGATATCCCCCATAGCAAACTCGCACACATTTGCACTTACGCAAATTTTCTCGCGTAGTGCTTTGCTCCTATTCGAGCAAGCTCGCGCGAGGCGTCGAGATAGGTCCGATCCGGGTACCTTCAGTTGGCGACTCCGCTGGGGATTAGCACGTTTTTATTTTTAAGAAAAACTTTTTCTTTTATTTTAAAAACACAAAGAGGCAAAACTTGAAAATTTGAGAACAACTACGCTTTCGATGTTTGAGCAATTTAACGTTAAGTCAAATCCCTCGGGATTTTCAAGCCACACCCCTCGAGAATCGGCCCCCAATAGCGTTCGCTTCATAAGCGAGACTATTCCGGACAAACCGAATTCTCGCCTCTCCACGATTACAAGTACGGCATCCGTACAAACGATCGTAACAGTCAAACTCGGACGCTCTAGGACCCGTATTGAATTCACACTTGGATGTGTGCGATCTTGCGGATAACCCTACACAAACGTTGCGGGAATGACCGGAGGGAACCTTACCCAAAAGCCAAAAACCCGTGTCTCATACATACAAATGCGAAGCTATAGTACCCTCACTATAGTCGTCTTTCAAATAAATCCATGCAAAATTTCTTTTCAAGGCATATGCATTCAAAAACGTCTCTTCAAAATACCTTTTTAAAACGTTTTTCAAAGGCATATTTTCAAAAACATTAAACGTCAAGTTTATTGACCTATAGTCAAATAAACCAGACGAACAACATACTACTACGTCGTTTGGAAATAATCACTATATTTCCCGACTTTTACAAAACATAAACGAGCTATACGACTGACGTACCGTCATAGTTCGTTTATCGAAAAATCTTTTCACAAAGCAAAACCCGAGATGACAATCCACCTCGGAATTCCAATCAACACAATTACTTTTGCATTACACATTTCTAGTCCGAATGACTCACTAGTCATCTCGGCTAAAGCAGACATCTTTTCAAGCAAAACGCAGGATCGTTCAGACGCGAACCTGTCATTTTATTAAACCAACCGACTTATCGTCATTTTGGTTTAATTTCCTTTACCACACGTAAAAAAGCAAAGCAATACCTGCCTTTTTACCATTTTTAACATCCTCAAATCAGATAGCCTATCGTTATTTCGTTTTGATTCCTTTTTCGCATCACGATCTAACGATCAGTCTCCAAGCGACGTACTGCTGACCGAGACTAATCAAACGTGATCATACGAAACATTTTATTACCTCGAGACCAGGAATATGCCGACATATTCCTACCTCAAAAGCTTCCCGTGTCTTTTCAGCCAAAACACACGAGTCGAGTCCTGCACATTTTTGTCTTTTTACACTTTAGTTGCGAATGCGAGTTTGAGTCTTTTCTTTCCTTTTTCGAGTCACTAAGATTTGAGATCTTGCAGGTTATTTCGTTACAGGGTCCTGGATACACGACTTACCAAAGATCGCCACTTGAATCCCACTCCGCTTCCGAAGAAACGAGCATACTACGGTCCTTACGCTACTTACGGTCTCTTTAATACCCCACCACCAAAAGAAACTAGCACTATGGAAGGTTACGAAGAAGAAGAGAATCAGGTACCACAACCACCTCCGCCACCACCGGTGACTGCCGAGCAAATCCAACTGCTCAATGACAAAGTTACTAATCTGATGGCCATGATGGAACAAATGGCCGTCATGCAGAAATTCGAAGCAGAAAGAACTGCTAAGCGTCATGTCGATTTAAATGGATCGCATCGCCAAGAAAATACGAGCTATGGAAGAATGTCTCACAAATTCTAGTGGATACTCTATCCTCAAGAAAAATGAGAATACTCCAATAAGCATCAAGTCACGCCATCAACAAAGCTTTCGCTAGCGATCTCCCCATATTCAAGGGGCACGAGAGCCCGCTGGTACACATCAAGGCATTCAAGTCGAAAATGGCTATCATGGGCGTCGAAAAATCAGCCTGGGCCGAGCTCTTCCCGCACTCACTTGACGCCGTTCCGCGGGCCTGGTTCTACTCATTGGATTCGCACAGAATCCCCACCTTCGAAGATATCACGGTCCAATTTGATGAGCAATACCGAGACAACAATGACACTCAGGTCTCTGTGCGCTCTCTGGAGGTCTTAGCGCAGAAGGAAAATGAGGGTTTTACGGAATACCTCACGCGCTGGAAGAAACTCAGTGCTCAGGTCCCCAACCGCCCTAAGGACTCTGAACTGATCACCAAATTCATTAACAACCTCACTCCTGCCTATCAGCAGCACCTGCGATATGGAAACTTTGACAGTTTCCCCTCTCTCGCTACCGTAGGTCAGCTAATTGAAGACGATCTCCGCAAGGAGAAATCATCCAAAGGCTCAGGCCGAGGATACCAGGGCAGCTCATCACGCGCCGCCACCAAAACCGAACCTGTAGCCGCCATCAACGCCTTGGATGAACTAGCGCCATCCCCGGTGTTCACAACACCCATATCGCTCGCTACATCCAAGTCATCAACTTCCCCCTCGTTCAAACCGAGGCGTAACTTCGACCCAATCGGCATGACGTATGCAAAAGCTTTGCAGCGTCTTGTGAAAAAGAACGTCATCCAACTTCTGGGGCCTACTAGCGAGCCACCCCCAGATAAGAAACCGAAATCCTGGGACCAAAATGCTTACTGTGAATTTCACAGAGGCAAAGGCCACGACACGGAAAACTGCTTCCGTCTGAAAAATATAATCCAGGACTTAATCGATAACAAAACCATCGAGACACCTAACGCAGGCCCAAAGCCTTCAAATCAGTATAATCCATTGCATACACATGCAATTTTCGTCGGCACGCATCCTATCATCGATTGTTCTCACCTGATCGAACACAACGACCATGAAATTCATGGTATTTGGGACAGCACAGATGAGGACGACAGCAGCAGCGACGAAGACCTCCGCTTCCCGGAGGTCAAAGAACCAGAAACAGAGGGACCGGTGGTCCATGACCCCCGCAACCCAACACCGATATACGGCGCGCTGCCTCACCGCTACCCTATCCATTTGTCGGACAGTGACGACGAGGTAGCCTACCTTACTCGCTCTGGTCGTCCCTACCAGGCGTCGTTATCACTACTGGAGCCTAACCGACCCTCATTTAAACTCACGAGTAAGGATAAGGGTAAGAATGTTGTCATTGACAACACTGTTCCTCCTCAACCATCGCCGACAGTTGTATCTACACCCGCGACAAACACCGCTCCGTCAACAAGCGCTACTCCCTCGACGAGCGCCGCTCCTCCAGCAACTGACACTCCCTCGTCAAGCACGACTCCGCCGTCTCTACCTAACATTGAGGACACGCTTCAAAAGCAGTTCCTCAAAACGAAGGCCGACATCTCGATCTGGCAGCTACTACAGGACTCACTTGGACATCGTGAGGCCCTGTACAACGCGCTGCAGGTCACGCCTGTTACCACAGAGTTATCCCCGACAAAACTCATCAGCCATATCACTCGAGAATGGCAGGAAGGGGCCATAACATTTACTGACAGGGATCTACCTCCGTTTGGCAGCACCCATAATCTGCCACTGTATATCAACGCAGAGTGCCACGGCATGACACTGCCTGTGGTTCTCATTGATAACGGTTCCGCTGTCAACGTTCTGCCACTTGCTACGGCAGAAAAGCTGGGAATCAAAGAAAACGATTTCATTCCTTGCGCCGACGGCGTCAGAGCATACGACGGAACTCGTCGAAGCATCAAAGGAACCATAACTTTCCCCCTCATGACCGGACCAGTTATGAGGGAAACAGAATTTCAAATTATCGATATCCCGCCGACGTACAACATGCTACTCGGCAGGCCTTGGATACATGCTACCAAGGCTATCACTTCGACCCTCCACCAGAAGGTCAAGATTCCTCTGGGCGATGAGATCGTCACTATTGGGGCCTCGAACTTCAAAGCGTCTCTGAAACAACCGAGGTCCGATAAAAATGCTGCAGGAATAACGACTGACACCACAGAAGACCTATGTGGTTTCGACTTTGAGATCTGTACTTTAACTGCAGAGGAAAAGCGAGCCAAGCTTTATAAGGGCAACTACGATCCCAAATGGCCCACCATGGGCCTAGGCTTCGTACCATGGTCACATGAGGTCTCCAGAGGTTGGCAAGCACTCGACGATCGCAAAAAACGTAGGGACTTCCGCATGGACCCCTACTACCTCCGTATCAACAAGTACTTCGTCGACGAAGGCGCAATCAAGCTACCCAAAGACGTCACCACCTTTACTACCGCCGGGATCGAGCTGCTCTCCAATATCATGCGCAATAATCACTTCGATCCCACTGTTCTGATCCTCCCTTGGGGAGAAAGAACACACGATGGTTGGTCGAAAACTCTGAGCTGGACCGATGATCAGGGACGCACCTACAAGATCACAACGGGGCAAGGCTGTACATTTGAAGACTCTGACTCAGAGAACGACGAAGATGATAACTCCGGTCTAGAGTCTGTCGTAGAGTTTAGGCTCCCTCGTAATAAGGTCGCGTCTACTAGGCCAACTAATCCCTTCGGCTATGTTCCCGAGGACGTGGACCTCGCCAAGGAACTAGAACTAGTTAGGTTATCTAAAGCTTCCGCAGCGAAGCAGTCTGCAAGTGTAATCGTTTCCCCCGAGATCTTAGATCTCGCTAAGGAACTCGAGTTAGTTAGTGTGTCCAAAGCTTCCGCAGCGAAGCCATCTTCAAATGTAACCAATTTCAACAAGATTAATAACATGAACGTTTCTGGCTACTCTTCGCCTTGTTTTCCTTTAAATTCTGCATTTTCTAGCGTTTGCGATAACATTGAACGAAACGACATTGCATTATATAAATACGTTGCGAACATTGTTTCTAAACCCGAACAGGATCCCATCATTGAAGACACGACGATCATCAATGTAGGTACACTCGAAGAACCTAGGGAACTGCAGCTGGGGGCTTCCTTAAACACAGAAGAAAAAGCCGCATTCACAGCACTACTCACAGAATTCAAAGACGTCTTCGCCTGGTCATATAAGGACATGCCCGGCATCGACCGCGAAATCGCAGAACATCGCATTCCTATCAAGCCAGACGCCAAACCTGTTAAACAAAAGCTTCGCCGCATCAAACCTGAATGGTCCCTCATAGTCAAAGAGGAGATCGAGAAACAACTGCAAGCAGGTTTCATAAAGGTTAATGAATATTCGGATTGGGTGTCAAACATGGTACCCGTTCTGAAGAAAAATGGTAAAATTCGAGTCTGCGCAGACTTCCGAGACCTTAACAAAGCAAGTCCGAAAGACGACTTCCCGCTACCGCATGTAGATATCCTCGTCGATAACACGGCCGACCACGCACTCATCGTTCATTCGCGGATGCCACGCCGGCTACAATCAGATAAAAATGGCGGAAGAAGACATGTCAAAGACCACGTTCATTACGCCTTGGGGCACATACTGTTACACGGTTATGCCTTTTGGGCTCATCAACGCCGGCGCAACGTACCAACGCACCGCAACTACATTACTCCACGACATGATGCACAACGAAGTGGAGGTATACGTAGACGATATGATTGTCAAATCTAAAGAAAGAGATGACCATATCACTAACCTCCGCAAATTCTTCACCCGAATCAGGCAATACAAAATGAGACTTAACCCACAAAAATGCACCTTTGGGGTTACTTCTGGTAAGCTCTTAGGCCACGTGGTCAGCCAACGGGGTATTGAAATTGATCCCGTCAAGATCAAAGCAATAACAGAGATGAAAGCCCCAACCAACATTGACGAAATCAGAAGTTTTCTGGGCCAAGTACAATACATCTCCAGGTTCATCAGCAAACTCACAATGATTTGCGAACCCATTTTCAAGAAGCTGAAAAAGGAGGAGCATACGAAATGGGACGACGCCTGTCAACAAGCATTCGACAAAGTCAAGAGTTTGCTCACAAACCTACCCGTTTTAATGCCACCACAGAAAGACCTACCACTATCCCTGTACTTAACAACGACACCCAGTGCAATGGGTGCTATGCTGGCTCAAGAGGTCAACAACGAGGAACGTGCCATTTACTACATTAGTAAAAAGTTCCAGGACTATGAAACTCGATACGAACCAGTCGAGAAGAGTTGCCTCGCTCTGGTCTGGGCCACCAAAAAGCTCAGACACTACCTCCTCGCACATACAACGAAGGTTTACTCCCTCATGGATCCTCTCAAGTACCTGTTCGAAAAACCTGTTTTGAATGGGCGAATGGCCAGATGGACCTTGCTTTTAGCTGAATACGAGCTGAAATGTGTCCCTCTGAAAGTCATCAAAGGCAGAGCAGTCTCAGATTTCCTCGCAGAAAACGCAATCGCTGAGCGCTTCATCAGAGACACTACTTCGCTCCTGACGACGGGATTTTCAAAGATAAACCGAATCTTGGCAATATACTTTGACGGGGCATCCAATTACCGCGGCTACGGCGTCGGGATACTCCTAATCTCGCCAGACGGCGATCATACGCCAATCTCAATAAAGCTCGATTTCACCGTCACAAACAACGCAGCAGAATATGAGGCATGTATTTACGGTCTGCAAGCAGCCATAACCCTTAACATCAAAAACCTGAGGGTTCACGGCGACTCGTTTCTCATAATAAACCAGGTGACAGGAGCTTGGAAAATCATGAATGAAACTCTCTCCAGATACCAAGCGAAAGTACAAGAGCTCCTGGGCGAATTCGACTCTGTAGAATTCTACCACCTGCCGAGAGAAGAAAACCAGTTTGCTGACGCGCTGTCTAAACTCTCATCCCTGCTCAATATGCCTCCGAACGTGGAAACATTACCCATCGTCGTAGAACGACGCGACGAACCAGCATACATCCACGCTCTCGACATTGACGAAGCTGAACAAACAGAGCCATGGTATCAGGCCATCCTCAATTACAAACTCAACGATACGTATCCTCCTGATACAGATAAACGAGGCAAACGAGCCATAAGACTCTTGGCTGCCCAATTTGTTCTGGAAATGGGACAGCTGCTCAAAAAGACGCCGCAGGGTACATTACTCGTGTGCGTTGACTACAAAAAGGGGCAAGAAATCATCGCGCAAGTCCATGACGGCGAATGTGGCCCCCACATGAACGCTAGAGCACTCTGCAAACAGATTTTACGGTTAGGATGGTACTGGACAACCATGGAAGCAGACTGCGTCCAATACGTCAAACATTGTCATAATCACAAATTTTCAAAGAACGCATAAAGATGTGCCTCCGTCACCCTTGTACAGTCTCACATCACCATGGCCCTTCTCAACTTGGGGCATAAACGTGATTGGCAAAGTACATCCTATCGGAGCAGGCGGTCACTGCTTCGTCCTGGTTGCTATCGACTACTTCACGAAATGGGTTGAAGCAGCATCTTTCCGAACCTTAGGTTCCAAAGAAGTCGCAAAATTCATTCAAACGAATATCATCTGTCGATACGGTATACCTCACGAGTTTATCAGCGACCAGGGCACTCACTTCCAAGGCGAAGCAGAGGCAATACTCGCAAAATACAACATCCAACATCACAAATCCTCGCCATATCGACCTCAAACTAACGGCGCAGTCGAAGCAGCAAACAAAACAGTCGTCACCATCCTCGAGAAAATGATCGACAGCTGCCGAGACTGGCCCAACAAGATACCATTTGCATTATGGGGGTACCGTACCACCATTCGCACACCCACGGGCATGACGCCCTATTTCCTCACCTACGGCATGGAAGCCGTACAACCTGTGGAAATAGAAATGAAGTCACTGCGCATTTTGATGGAAAGCGGCATTCCAGAGGCAGAGTGGGCTCGAGAACGCTACGAACAGCTCATGCTCCTAGACGAACGTCGACTGAACTCTTTAAGCACTGTACGCATGTACCAAGCACGGTTACAGCGAGCATTCAATAAGCGAGTCAAACCACGAAACATAAAAGTGGGAGACTTGGTTTTGAAATCAGTACGAGCACCCCTTCCGGTTGATCCGCGAGGAAAATTCAAACCTAACTGGGCTGGACCCTACCTGGTTAAAGAAATTTACTCAGGAGGAGCTGTCAAGTTAACTGACCTTGACGGTCAAGAATTCAACCTGGCAACCAACATGGATCAGCTAAAGAAATACTACCCTTGAAACAATACGCAACGTATCTATATATAGCATGTATTCGAAATGACAACATCGCAACAGGGGCCGGCATGCCCTTAAACGTGCACATTCAACACAAAATGCAACTCCGAACTACGTAGGTCTGATTCCACTAACGTGGATACGTAGGCAGCTTTGCAAAAAGCGCGACCAAATTCAACACAAGATGACACGTTCAACGCTTAAAAAGGTTGAGAACATAGTCGACACAAAGAATACGTCTGCAACACGACGCAGGCGACATTCACAGCAAAAAGACACGCCTAAAACTTAAAAAAGTCAAGGGCACAGTCAACACAAACAATTCTTTCTCACGTAAATACAGTAAACAAGGCAAAGATTAAGCAGAAACTTTCATTTTATTATTTGAAAAGAAAAGACATTACATTTGGATTTTCTTTTTGGGAGCATACATGGTACACAGATTATACTAACAAACTACGCCCGGCAACATCCTCGGGTCTTAGGTACAGACAGCACACCAGAAATACTACAGCAGATACAACAACAGGCATTACTACGAGTACATACACAACCAACTCACATCCACCATTGTCATCATCAGCTGAACGGCTCAATCCCTGCGCCTCCTGGGGTCCCTGGCTCTTGGATCTCGGTACGGAACGTCAGACCTTGGCTCTCCCAAATTTATCGCACGTACACACGTCCACCTACGCGGTCAAACACCGTACCGCTTGACGACGCGCCACCTGAGCTAGAACCCTCCCCGGCCCTGCGGTTACGTCCAAAGCGAACCGGATCGAAAGCAGCTGTCGGAGGTGGTTCATTCAACTCTACAGCCCGATAGTGAGCCCTCCTGCTGGCACTCTCTTCCGTCGTCCACCGGGTGTACGCACGAGAGACTCGCACAGTCTCTGGCATCGCCAACACAGGCCAGGTGACACGGCTCATCCATGCGCTAAGCCAGTCATCGATCATCTGGGGGGTCAGAATGAACATGTCCTGAGCCAGCGTATCCTTCCCGGGTATCTTCTGCGCATAACCGAGCTGGCGCCTGACTCGCAAGGGATGGATAAAGGTACCCATCTCGAAGCCAAGGAGCATCACGCCAGTCGGAGCATTCGCTATCGAGCTCCCTGTCACAGACACCAGTTTCCACCAGGATACCGTCCAACGAATGGCCGACGCTCGCACAAAGCCGGTAAAGTAGTCAGGATGACGACCATTCGGGCCATCCCACTGCATTCCCCGGTTGGTCACTCCTCCAGCCTTGAATTCTCCGTCATGACCCACAGGAGTCAATACGCTTAACCGCTCCATCAGCCACACTTGGAGTATCCTCGGACACCCACGATAAGCATGCACCCGATTGACAGCGCGGTCATCCAGGCCCAGGATGGTCTCCGCCAAGATCAGCATGGCAGGGTTGTGGCCAAGCTCCATCTGCTCAACCACGCAGATGAGCCTAGCCTCCCCGTAAACCCCGCCGGACAACGAGTCCGGGAACATGTAGCGATGCACGAGGCAGAGTGCCAGGGCCCTTTGCCTAGCCACTGGAGTAATCGTCTGGTTGTTTCGGTTCATGAACCGCTGACAGAGACGATACATGTTCAGCTTCCCACCGAGGAACAGGTCGGCAGTCTGGTCACGGGTCATCATAAGAAAGTTCTGAACTTTCCTCTGATACCCCAGCTCTGCCCTCACAACCACCGGCATGGCCCTCTGCAGCCATCCCCCCAGTGCCGAGAATTCTTCGATTAACGGACAAATTTCTCCGCCCGGAAAACGAAAAACATGGTACACGGGGTCCCAATACTCCAAGCATGCATCAAGGAAGTCGGGTTCCTCCCGGACTTGCCTTAACCCGATAAGAACGCGGACACCAAGGTCGCCAAGCCCACTCTTTTCAATACCAGACAAAGACGAGCACCAACTTCTTAAATTCCCATCAAAGTGTTCCATGGCTCGAAAGCGTTCAACAAAATATTTTGAATATTTGTCGAAGATCGAAACAAGTGGGAATGAAACAAGTGGAAGTGGAAATGAAGTAGTGATGAGAAGTTGTGAAAATGAAGGAAGCCAAGGCATCCTTTTATAGCCAACGTCCAAAATCACAAAACAAAAAAAAAAAAAAAAAAAAAAAAAAAAAACAAAAAAAAAACAAAAAAAAAAAAAAAAACAAAAATCTGTTGCTTGATGTACAAGCGGTGCAAATTCAGCCTTGATATACTAGCGGTGGAAACACTGTACTTTGTTCAGCGGTGTTTCTCTCTGCTACTTCGTTTTATTTTTCGGTTTTTACCACTTTTCACCCTTTAACACAAGCTACATTTCTACGAGTCCTTACCTCGTTTCACCTCCCTATTTTCTGAATTTTTAACAAGTCACAACGTCCGTTCCGACGCGATTATTTTCAAAACACAAAACGTCACATAAATCACGTTCCTCGCATTCCACAACTTTCGAAAATAATTCTTTTCTTCTTTTCGTCAAAACAATTTTCGCGAGCTATGCATTTTACGTTCGTCAAAACACGTTTCACACATGTTTTAATCACGACTTTCCTGCATTTCTTTTATACTACATTACTTTTTCACGCATTTCCAAGCATTTAAATCTCAATCGAGATTCGTCTTTTCGCATTACTAACGAAACATTGCAGGTTTCATACGCTCAAGGACGCTAACAGAAGGCGTTACTTTTACTTAGCTCGTCAAAACCACGCCGTACAACCGAATATAAGGCCATTCGAGGCCCTAACCACCTGATTCCACTCAAAAATGCGCAGCAATCGCATACGCAGCCATACGAGGCCATACATCCAATACAATACTACGTCTACGCCCAGCTATACACTATCGCAATAATACGTAAATACAGTCATACGCAGACATGCTCCTATAATACATATCCACGTCCAAACACATTCATAATACATACATAACCATATGCAACTCCCTACGCCTGCGGCTCGTCTCGACGACGTAACTCCTCACGCAACCGAGCGATCTCCTGATCGCGCTGTACCAGCTCCCGGTCACGCTGCGCCCGGTCGACCTGCATCTGCTCAATCTCGCGTCGACTCGTACACAGCTCAACGGCTTGATCATTGAACGCGGTCCGCCACCTAACCGCCGTCTGCCACAGCTTCCGATGGACAGCAGCCGCCACCTGTCAAACGAAACATCAATCAAGCTAGTTTGACTCAAGTTTTACACTAAAATTTAAGTCAAACTGGGGGCTAAAATCAAAAACAAATACAACTAGTTTGACTCAAGTTTTACACTAAAACCTAAGTCAAACTGGGGGCTAAAATCAAAAACAGATACAGCTAGTTTGACTCAAGTTTTACACTAAAACCTAAGTCAAACTGGGGGCTAAAATCAAAAACAAATACAGCTAGTTTGACTCAAGTTTTACACTAAAACCTAAGTCAAACTGGGGGCTAAAATCAAAAACGAATACAGCAAGTTTGACTCAAGTTTTACATTAAAACCTAAGTCAAACTGGGGGCTATACCATATAATAATACGCATACTACATAATCACAAATATCACCTTTTTCACTTTCGAACCCCACTGTTGCAACCCTCCATCTGCCGCCGACGAGCTACACTCCGACAGCCGAAACCTATGTGAGCAACCGCCGTGCTCAAACTCCAAGATCTCAGGAAACGACGGCGGCTGGAACTCCATATCCGGATCACGAGGCTGCAATTCACAAAAATCAGGACCAATTTTTGCCTTTTGAATATAATCAAAACCAAAGGCAAAAGCAATCACAACATACCTCGACAACAGCAGGAGCCAACGAACGACGCGCCCACGACTCGTAGTCCTCCTCCGGCCGCAGCAGAGAGTCCGACTCACCCTCGCGGTACACATCTCGACGAACGTTCGCATCTGGCGTCTGCACGAACAAAACCTGCGGCGGGTCAGCTGGTACCACGAACCGATCGCCCGTCTGCCTCGCCATCCGCTCTCCCAAAAACCAGTAGGAGTCGAACTGCGACTCTATGTATAGCCGCCGGCGGTCCGAAGCTCCAAAACGAACCGCAATCGTCGGAGGAACCTCCGTAAAAGCATCCCAGGGCTTCGCAACGAACTGCAGAAGTCAGAAACCGGTGAGAAATACGAAATACGCCAGGCCAAGGCCCAAATGCACAAAGAAAGTATTGCCGTTACCTTGTCATCGCCATCGACAACGCATTGAGCGCCTCAGAGTCTCGTAGCGCAAGCCGGTACCCTGGCGCTCCATCATCGCATAACAGTGGAACGCCGGATACGTCAGAGCCACGTTCCGACTAGCCGGCAGAAGCGAAGGGAAATGCGCGTAACACCAGGCCTGCAGACAGGACAACAATTAGTCGCAAAACTCACGGAAATACAACTATAACAAAACGCAGAATCACGCAAGCAAAACAAAACATACCTCCATCAACAAGCCAGGGCCCACTAAGGACGGACGCGACCCAGAATCGATCTTGTCAGGACGAACAGCGTCCCGGCAAAACCTAGTCAACACACTCAGCGCAGGAGTAACCCAATCGTACTCCCCAAGCCGAGATAAGTCACTCAGTGCCAGCAACACGGCCGTCGAAGCTCGCGCACCCTTGTCCCCAAAATGCGTAGTGCACAGGAACCACCAAAGCCACAAGCGAGCGCTCTGCTCGTGGCTGATCTCACTAACCTGCTTCCTCCCATTGCCTTTGAAGAATTCGTTAAACCATTTCGTATGAGGCTGGAAGGAATACTCCTCGTCCGCCGGACACGGGATACCGTCGCCTACCAAATCCAAGACTATCTCACTAGTCATGGTAAGACGCTCCAGACCCCAGGGAATAGGCGTATCCCCATGCGGCAGACCAGAGATAACAGCAAGGTCGGTAAAGGTAATGCCAACCTCATAACCGGGCATGTGGAACGTGTTGGTGGTATCCCAGTAACGATCCATCAACGCCCGCAGCAAAGACAAATGTGAAATCACCCGCTTGTCGCTAACCTCCTTCCACTTCCTAACAAGTGGACCAAAAGGCGAACGAAAGATGATTTCCTGCGACTCAGGAGGCAGGTACAAGTTAAAGGCCTTAAAGGCCGTCTGGTACCCCGAAAAGGTCCTCATTTCCCCCAGCTTATATCCAACCCGCACCCGCGTCGATAAATGCTCCAGCGGTCTCCAGACTAGGCGCCGACCGTCCCAGTCCTTGGCTATTCCCGCCCACAAGCGCGGCCCATGCGGGTAGGAACGCCTCATGTCGAACTCCTCCGCCATCCCCAGAAAACAACCCTTCCGAGCAGCCGACAACCTGGCAGCCTCCGCATCTACAGGAGCTCCCTCAACTGCGCCCTCCTCACCACCATCAGCCTCCTCGTCCCCCTCAACGTCATCAGCTCTCCCCGAACCTCCAGCTCCCCCTGAGCCTCTACCTCTACCCGCACCTGAGCCTCTACCTCTACCTTTGCCTCTGGCTCCACCCGAGCCTCTGACTCCACGAGCACCCCTAGCACCACCAGAATCGGCCCTGCCGCCACGCACAGCACTACCGCCAACGTCGGGAGCCCCACTAGAAGTGCCAGCCCCGCTGTCACCAGCTACGTCACCACTACGAGACCTGCCTCCCCCGCGACCATCATTCTCTACACTCGGACGCTTCCTGGGCCTGGGATTCCGGCGACCAACATCACGCCCATACGTCTGAGCAGGCACCTGCTGATCAGAAGACTCGAACGGAGAAGCCATCTCGAACAAAGCAGTCTGAGAGATATCCTCAGCAATCTCCATTTGCGGACAAAACCCGGACGTAGGAGTATGCTCATCCCCCGTCCCGACTCCAAAGCTGAGCCTATCGCACCATTCCTGCGTATTCGAAGTCATCGGTATATGTGGAATGTCATCTGCATTCAAAGTAACAAAAATCACAATCAGGTCACAACCCAAAATGTATTTTCCAAAAGCTAATTCATAATTAGTCTAAGAAATAAAAGCAACAGCAGCTCAACAAGGACAAATGAAAGCAGCAACAGCTCAACAAGAAAAGCAAAAAGTGACGACAATTCAACAAAAGCAACAAAAGCAGCAGGAAAGGCAATCTTAGGCCTATTTTAACAGATAGCCTGAAATCATCACAGAGGCACCAAAAATTCGCACATCATGATCCTAATACACTATAAGGATCATAATAAACACGTACGAAGAATTTTTCCACAAAAGCAAAACCTTGGACAAGCTTTATCATACACTTACAACTCACAAAAACAGCTTTCTCCTAACCAGAACGGCCTCGACTCGCCACAAAGCCACCCACTAAGCAAGCTAAGCTCCCCCTGTAACTTGCTACTCAAGTATCGGACCACGAAAAGCAAAAACACCACTCTCAAAAAGCCACACTTTAAAAACACAAAAATCATGCAAAACACCACAAAATGACACATCCTCCACAAAACAGGGCTAGAAATGCACTACACTCTGCATAACAGTTCAAGTTTTCAGTCGATTCCGAGACCAAAAATTTTTCGACCTTTTTCTGGCCCGTATACATGTACATACGAAAATCAACCTCTACGGCCTCGTTTTTTTACGTCAAGTCATCCAAACAAGTTCGTCACCCATCATACTACTCCATTGAAGACTCTACGTAAGGTGTCAAAGCGAGCAAAGCAAGATAACGGCAGACGACAGCAAGAACAACAAGAATGACCAAGACCAACCCCGCTTTGATTTTACTAAGACAAACGATGCTTTCTTTACGAAATGCAACCAATTACCAGCTAAGCCAGCCGCTACGGTTCGAATTCAAAGTTTTCAGCCCGTTTCAAGGCCGAAAATCTCGGCCCAAAAACAACCACGTGCACACCATACGTTTTTCACCCAAAACGCCTTTTTCTTTACACATTTCAACAAGACAAGTTCACACAAGCATAACACTACTCAAAAACAGCCTACCCCGAAATTTCGAACAAGTTTCGGAACGAAATTCAAAAAATGACCAAAACGCCCCTATACTAAAAACACGAAAACCGAGGAGAACGGTCCCGGTCTTTCACGAAATCAAAAAAGAACCGCAATACAAGCATCGTACATACAACCATCATCATTTTCAAGCAAAAAACGAAGTCGAAATTCGAAATTTAAAAGCGATTTCTACAAACCCTAGAAATCGATTTTCAAGTTAAAAACGACTCAAATCAGCTCCAAAACGCAAATTAACAAGGGGATTAGGTGCTTACCTTGATCCATGATGAAATGTAGGAGGCAACGACAAATTTCGAAATAAAACCACGTGAATCAGAAGAAAATTAAGCTGTCTTTTTCCCTTCCTTTTTTTTCGGTGTTTGTGTTTCACTTCCACTGCCTTGTTTTTGTTTAGGTTTGATTTATTTAGTGATAGTATAAGTCAAACCAAATTCTTTCTCCCCTTATTTCTACTTTTGTTTTAATTTACTTAAGTGATTGGGCTAAGTTTTCAGCCCAATTTACTTTGACTCACTTCGCAAACCCGCTCTCAAAATTAAACCTCTTTTACGAGTCATGCAAAAACACCTAAACACTCTCTTACGAGTCTCACAAAAACACCTAAACCTCTTTTACGAGTCACATAAAAACACCCAAACCTCTTTTACGAGTCATACAAAAACACCTAAACCTCTTTTACGAGTCATACCAAAACACCTAAACCTCTTTTACGAGTCATACAAAAACCTTTTAAACCTCTTTTACGAGTCACACAAAAACACCTAAACCTCTTTTACGAGTCACACAAAAACACCTAAACCTCTTTTACAAGTCATACAAAAACATTTTAAACCTCTGTCACGAGTCCAGCAGGCTGGCATGCCCCTAAACATGCAGGACAGTCATGTCCCTAAACATGTTGTCCCTCCCCGCATTTCCCGGTACTAAGTCCTCGTCTCTCCCCAAGACACATGCTTAGCGCCGCCAGGTAGTATCGAGACTGTAGTGGTCCGGATACTATCTCTTTAAGTTTGACTAGCGCTTTAGTCCAAGCTCAGTCAAACTGGGGGCTCTGTAGATACCCGTATCCGTACCCCCCAAAAACAAGCCCGATGATGAAAAAGGACTTTTATGCATGTTTTATAAATGGACGAAACGGTACAAAGTGTCTAAAACATTTTAGTCGTTTTTAACGTATTAATTTAAATTTGCATATTTCGTAAAATGAACGTTTGATTTTGTCGTTATATTTCAAGCCGAGAAACCCGACATGATTATTCTCTCACAAAAACAATCCCAAAACAGCCCACAAAAAGCAACCTACAAAAACGGCCTCACAAAAACAACCCGCAAGTCACAAAATACGCGCTCAAAACGAGTCAACACGACCCCCGAGTCAAATTTTCGTAAAACCAAATTTTACGATATTACAAAATAATACAACCCAAAACAACTTTATTTCGAGCCAAAACCGAAAAACACGACAAAAACCGAGACGCGAAACACGAAATCGTAAAAACAAGTTCAAATTTCAAAGTGGGAGACAAAACCCCTTGGCCTATAAGCCTACAATCCGACAAAGTCAGCCCAAAGTCAGTCCAATACGTCACACGAAGCAGGCGGCCTAAAACAAGGCCCAAAATCAGCCGCCTGTTGACAGGCGGCTGGATTTCCAGCCGCTAGTTAACAGGCGGCTACTTTTCCAGCCGCTAGTTAACTAGCGGCTACTTTTCCAGCCGCTTGTCAACTGGCGGCTGGAAACACCCCCTCTACTCTATTTTTCCACGCTTTCTACGAGCTTCTTCCCCTTGCCTATATATACTCTCCTTCACAATACACATAGAAGAACTTACACACAACAACTTCTCTACTCTCTCTCTAACTCTTATGCATTTTCGAATTGTCGTCTTTGCATTTTAAGGTAAACACTTTACCTTCGGATTAGACTCGGACAAGGGTTACACTAACCCGACCCGATATTGGCATAACGAACCCGTATTCGCAATACGGTTGTAGTAATTCGGATTCCTAATCCGTCTAAACCCCGCCAATATCGCATAAACAAACGACTCATTTTCGCTAAAGCAAACCGACGTTACATTTTACATTTATGCAAATTCTCATTCATGCATTAAATATTGACTAAACAAGGATTCGACGTAAACTTGTACCGTTTCAACTAGTCTTTTAAACATGCAAAACTGAGGGTTTTCAAAATACTAGAATTAGACAAATGTCGGAAAATGACGTTTTATATTAATTCAAATCAATGAATTAATTATTTTACGTATATTTCCTATAGCAAAACGTCATGACTTGACGATTCACATTCATTACTTTGCATTATTATCGAGTCATTATTCGCACTTGTACGTAGCGTTTCATTAGCTCAAACATCGAAATTAAATACTTGTTTTCAAATTAGTAAAGACTACTTTACGTAGGCTTTTGATTTCAGTTTTTCATAAAACGTTTTGATTAACTTTCAAAAGTAACCTTGCCCCGAATCCACTCTGGTTTCACAATAACCTTAGGAGGAGAGGTATCGACGCGCCTTGAATTCTAAGACACGCGTCTTATAATTTAAGACGCATTGAAAAGGTCCAAATTCCTTTAAAATTTGGTGGCGACTCCAAAAGCAATTTCAAATCGATTTTCAAGCATTTAAGCAATGATATCCCCCATAGCAAACTCGCACACATTTGCACTTACGCAAATTTTCTCGCGTAGTGCTTTGCTCCTATTCGAGCAAGCTCGCGCGGGGCGTCGAGATAGGTCCGATCCGGGTACCTTCACCTAGTAAATGGGGAGTAAATACCCCTTACAACCCAAAACTCCAAAGTACATGCCAAAATGAAACGATATGAAAGATGAAAACAAGTTTAAAACTAATCAAGTCTAATCCAAGGCTCAACAAAAGCTAACTACGGGGCCATAATCCTCACGGCTTCTCACACAAACTCGTCCCCGCGCATACCTGCCTCAAAACATGTGACAGCCACAGTCAGTGGGGAGTAACTCAGACGTTCTCCCAGCCATATTACATCACAATAAAGCTGACAAGTAAATAAAACAGCTCATAGAAATAATAACAGTAATAATAGTTATAATAATAAAATGTAACAAGCACAAGCTATACAACCATTAATTAATAATACTAAGTCAATCTCAAACTGTCATCAACCAAGTGACATACAACCATCATCAAACGCAAGAGAAAGCACGGAGCACTGGGTAACCACATAACCGTGAACCACCCCGGACCTCACCCTAACCGGTGATACCTCCAAACCCTATGGCGGAACCACATAACCGTGAGTCCCCTTCAATGGATCCACATAACCGTGAAATCCTCAACTTGTCTTAATTTGGCAAAACCTCACCATAATCGGTGACGACATACAGTTACCATAGTCTCTAACCATAACCGGTTAAGAACCCAAAGGGCGGCATCCGTCCAAACTAGAACGTCGTAACTCCTCACGCACGAGCCATAACCGTACCCGTACGCACACTAGTCTCAAGCTTACAACAATCAACTCAATAACCTGAGTTAACTCAATCTCAACATCATCCAATACCAACAACCAATCCAACATTAACATCGATTCACTACACAGGCTTAACAATGACAAATACTAGCAATATACGGAGTAATTAACAATGAAAGCCTATGAAATCATACTCAAAACATTACCCATCTCAAGATACCATATTTTAGCATCAAACTATCACAACAAGTATCAAACAAATGATAAAACAACCTATACATGCTTCTAGACTCAAAATAATATGAGACCGACTCCAAACAAGTAGATATGATCATATGAACACAACAACACAAGTAAAAAGGACCCTAGACACTAAAATAGTCCAAAAACAGATACAAATATAATCTTTCATAACTTACTAAATCAAAACATCAAAATAACGACACACAAGACAACATATAGATGTGTCAACAATTTCCATCGTAAACATTATACCCCATAAATTATACACACCACATCAGTCAAACAGTTGACTTGCCAAATAATCAACCAATTACACCTAAACTAAAACCCTTCCTGACGTACATACACTGCTATACACACAAACACCACATTCATTATCTAAATACATGTAAATATAATAATATATAATAGGTACCTACGCAAATCACTTACATAGTTACATGTACATCAACTGCCGACATTACACTCGACTCACACGAATACTAAAGAAATACGAATCACCTCATAACACAACACATAAACCTTAATGTAACGTAATATCGAGTAACGTCATCACCGTTATCTTTTCACGCTAGTCCTCAATTGAGTCGTCTACTACGTACGTGTCAGCGTCAGGGTCGTCCTGGTTCAGTCCTACGATCAATTAGTGTGAAAAACAAGTATAAATATGAGTTACAATATCGACCGCGATCCGAGCGACTGAGATGAAACAGAGTATAGCTTACCTTAATGTGAAGAGGATGAAGAGAGGGTAATTATGGCGCAAGAACGGAGTAAAACCGTCAAGAAACGAAGGAGAAAAGGGAGAATAAAGGAGGGCGTTAATGGAGGGTTTGAGTTGATGAAGAAGACGACGACGAAGATAGGTTATACGGAGTACTAGGTCGACTAGGGTACGTAGGCTACTATTATTTATATAGTCTGTAAAAACCCGTAAGTCTTCTAGCCCAAGTCCAATATTCTATATTTTAAATAAAGTATAAAGTATAAGATATATATTTAAATGAGATTTTACAATATATTAGAGTATATATAATACGGAAAACGTACAACTATAAAAATAACGGACTATACTTATTATAAATTGACTCAATTTTAGGAAATCAATTAGAAATTATTTAAGGAAATTAGTTCGTAAATATTTGATAAGTCAAAGGTACTATATATTTTATTAATTGTGAGTATATATAATAAAATAGTAATTCAACAAACATTAGCTTTAAAATCATTATTTGAATATTCTAATTAGAAATTAATTTTTTTCTATTATTTAATAAGGGTAAACATTTTATAAGTAATTTTATTAACTTTTAGTATAAAAAGTATTAAATATATTATTTAGAAGATCATAAATATTATTCAAAAATATTAAACATATAAAATATGAAAAATAAATATAGTTTTGAATAAATGTGTGAATTAAAAATATATATTAATTTTACCTTAAAAATACGGGGTGTTACATTCTCCCCTACTTCAAAAAGTTTCGTCCTCGAAACTTGAAAAAAAAGGAAAGCCTGAACGAGCATTATTCTAAGAATGACTAACTCTACTCACTTCAATAGGAAAAGATAGGTACATGCAATGACACTTAGGATATGATAACCCCGACACTACCCATCACTCGGATGTGGATCACTCACTCACGTAACATTCTACACTGTAGATACACCCCACACTCCACAAGCTCGAATGAAAAAGGTTAGCAACAAAGATGGATTTTCCCAAAAAGAAATAGGAACATCCTGGAATACGAATGAACATGGAAATGCATTTCCGTGGAAAGAGTAATAAGAGTATCCTCGGAAGTAGAGAAAGTAAGTTGGGATAAAAGGATGGGAAAGGAATGACAAAGGATAGCCAATATCGAAAAGAACAAAAGAAGGCACCAAGATAACAAGGAACTTACCGTTGACCACATTAGGATGAGCCTCAGCCTCAGCACGGCTCATGACAAAGATACGACCATTCTGAGCAGGGTGGTTAGCCTTCGTAGTCACGGTGGAAGGTACAAGAGCAGTAGAAGCAATCGCAGCAGCTGAAGTAGACTTCTCGGCCTTAGGGCATGCATTAGCCCTGTGTCCCGGCTCTCTACAGTTGAAGCATACGATCGGAGTTCCATCACATGACTTACCCGGGTGGTAAGCCTTCTTGCATCGATAGCATAGCATACCCGGCCCAGAAGTAACCTGAGCAGGGTTCCCAAATGGTCGAGCCTCGAATCTCCTCTTCTTCTCAGCATGGAAGAGCTGGGATGGAACAAAAGGTCGCTTCACAAAGCGGTTCCTTGCTGCAGCTTCAGCATCTTCGGCCTTAACCGACACATACACACTCAAAGCTCGATCATAAGCCTGCTGGAAAGTAGCAGAAGGCATGCCAGCTAGCACCGTCCTAACCCTTGAGGTTAGGTTCTTCTCAAATCGACGAACACGAGCCGCTTCGTCGGGAACGATGGTTGGCGCAAAGCGAGCCAAAGCCACAAACTTGTCGGCATACTCCTGTACCATCATAGAACCCTGGACCAGGTTAATAAACTCCTGCTCCTTCTCCCAACGGAGCTCGTCCGGATAGAAGCGTTTCTTCAACGCCGTGCAGAACATGGTCCAATTGAACCCAGCTTGAGCTTGGAGGGTAGGTTTCGCCAAAGCCCACCAGTTATCTGCCTCTATTTTCAGGTAATAGGCGGCAATATCCACCTTCTGTGCCTCCGGGCACCCAGTAACTACGAATAGCTTCTCAATCTCCCTTATCCATGACTCCAGCACGACCGGGTCGGCCTTACCATCATAGGTGGGTGGATGGTGACGGTTAAAGCGGTCAAAGATCACCCGATTGTTAGCTTGTGCCTCAGTTAAGGCAAGTATAGCATCCTCCAGTCGACGGATGCGCTGTTGCTCCTGTTGCGCGGCGCCTCCATTCCTAGACATCTGCAACACAAAAGCATAGTTAATAGTAGCACTTACTAAACATGCCACTTCCAAACAACTACTCAAACGCATACAAAAGCAACGTAACCCCCTATTGTGTCTACCCAACACTCCACTCAAGGTTCTAAGTCAAATTCTACTCACTCATCTAGGAGAGTTGGGAGCGTGTTCGCTCTGATACCAACTGTAACAACCCGGATTTTCCAAATAAAATAAATTACGCTTTAAAAGGGTTTTATGAAAGAAAATGAAATAAAAGAAACCACGGTGGCGGAAACACCGTGTAATCCGAGTCGCTACTCACTTACAAGCAAACAAAAGATAAAAGAGTAGGCCTTGAGGCCTAGCAAATGGGGAGTAAATACCCCTTACAACCCAAAACTCCAAAGTACATGCCAAAACGAAACGATATGAAAGATGAAAACAAGTTTAAAACTAATCAAGTCTAATCCAAGGCTCAACAAAAGCTAACTACGGGGCCATAATCCTCACGGCTTCTCACACAAACCCGTCCCCGCGCATACCTGCCACAAAACATGTGACAGCCACAGTCAGTGGGGAGTAACTCAGACGTTCTCCTAGCCATATTACATCACAATAAAGCTGACAAGTATATAAAACAGCTCATAGAAAAAATAACAGTAATAATAGTTATAATAATAAAATGTAACAAGCACAAGCTATACAACCATTAATTAATAATACTAAGTCAATCTCAAACTGTCATCAACCAAGTGACATACAACCATCATCAAACGCAAGAGAAAGCACGGAGCACTGGGTAGCCACATAACCGTGAACCACCCCGGACCTCACCCTAACCGGTGATACCTCCAAACCCTATGGCGGAACCACATAACCGTGAGTCCCCTTCAATGGATCCACATAACCGTGAAATCCTCAACTTGTCTTAATTTGGCAAAACCTCACCATGACCGGTGACGACATACAATTACCATAGTCTCTAACCATAACCGGTTAAGAACCCAAAGGGCGGCATCCGTCGAAACTAGGACGTCGTAACTCCTCACGCACGAGCCATAACCGTACCCGTACGCACACTAGTCTCAAGCTTACAACAATCAACTCAATAACCTGAGTTAACTCAATCTCAACATCATCCAATACCAACAACCAATCCAACATTAACATCGATTCACTACACAGGCTTAACAATGACAAATACTAGCAATATACGGAATAATTAACAATGAAAAGCCTATGAAATCATACTCAAAACATTACCCATCTCAAGATACCATATTTTAGCATCAAACTATCACAACAAGTATCAAACAAATGATAAAACAACCTAGACATGCTTCTAGACTCAAAATAATATGAGACCGACTCCAAACAAGTAGATATGATCATATGAACACAACAACACAAGTAAAAAGGACCCTAGACACTAAAATAGTCCAAAAACAGATACAAATATAATCTTTCATAACTTACTAAATCAAAACATCAAAATAACGACGCACAAGACAACATATAGATGTGTCAACAATTTCCATCGTAAACATTATACCCCATAAATTATACACACCACATCAGTCAAACAGTTGACTTGCCAAATAATCAACCAATTACACCTAAACTAAAACCCTTCCTGACGTACATACACTGCTACACACACAAACACCACATTCATTATCTAAGTACATGTAAATATAATAATATATAATAGGTACCTACGCAAATCACTTACATAGTTACATGTACATCAACTGCCGACATTACACTCGACACACACGAATACTAAAGACATACGAATCACCTCATAACACAACACATAAACCTTAATGTAACGTAATATCGAGTAACGTCATCACCGTTACCTTTTCACGCTAGTCCTCAATTGAGTCGTCTACTACGTACGTGTCAGCGTCAGGGTCGTCCTGGTTCAGTCCTACGATCAATTAGGGTGAAAAACAAGTATAAATATGAGTTACAATATCGACGGCGATCCGAGCGACTGAGATGAAACTGAGTATAGCTTACCTTAATGTGAAGAGGATGAAGAGAGGGTAATTATGGCGCAAGAACGGAGTAAAACCGTCAAGAAACGAAGGAGAAAAGGGAGAATAAAGGAGGGCGTTAATGGAGGGTTTGAGTTGATGAAGAAGACGACGACGAAGATAGGCTATACGGAGTACTAGGTCGACTAGGGTACGTAGGCTACTATTATTTATATAGTCTGTAAAAATCCGTAAGTCTTCTAGCCCAAGTCCAATATTCTATATTTTAAATAAAGTATAAAGTATAAGATATATATTTAAATGAGATTTTACAATATATTAGAGTATATATAATACGGAAAACGTACAACTATAAAAATAACGGACTATACTTATTATAAATTGACTCAATTTTAGGAAATCAATTAGAAATTATTTAAGGAAATTAGTTCGTAAATATTTGATAAGTCAAAGGTACTATATATTTTATTAATTGTGAGTATATATAATAAAATAGTAATTCAACAAACATTAGCTTTAAAATCATTATTTGAATATTCTAATTAGAAATTAATTTTTTTCTATTATTTAATAAGGGTAAACATTTTATAAGTAATTTTATTAACTTTTAGTATAAAAAGTATTAAATATATTATTTAGAAGATCATAAATATTATTCAAAAATATTAAACATATAAAATATGAAAATTAAATATAGTTTTGAATAAATGTGTGAATTAAAAATATATATTAATTTAACCTTAAAAATACGGGGTGTTACAGATGTGATTAAAGATGGCTTGAGTGGTGATGAGGTTGGCTTTGTTGCAAGCCAACAAATTGAAGGACGAGTTGGTGTTGATGATGAAGATGATGATTGCCGTGATGAAGAGGATGACGGAAGTGGGTTTGTATTCGATGCGACCCATGGTTGGTGCTACTTCTAGTACCTGCTGCTACGCCCCCTAGTTTGATGCTGGTTTGAGGGGGCGTTTTTACTTGTAAATATTGTACGTACATTTTTCCTTTCACTCGTTTTCCTCGTTTTTTCCCTTATTTTTTTGAGGTCCCCTTGGTTGATGTGCTGTTGGATACATTGGGGACAATGTGTCGTTTGGTTTGGGGGAAGAGCGCTTTGCTTTTCATTTTACAAAAATCATGTTGAGTTCTATGGGGAAGTATAGAGTAGCCATAGACCGACCACTCTCATGGTAAGTCACCCGGTTTTTCTATGCTTAAACTAGACATTCCTTAAGATGCAGTGCTCGGTACTCATATGTGTATGGACTGATGAAAATAATATTCCGCTGGTATATATGATACATTGATACATAGCTTGCAATTACTCCTACTCTCAATGTGTAATAATGTTGCTCTGAGTTTTTGTTAATGTCGCGTTGTTGTTGACACTGTTAGGTTGCTGTCGCTTTTACGAAAAACGTATAATAGAATTGCATTACTTTTGTTGGTGCAAATTGGTTAAACAATGCCATTGGTAAATCTTTATCCCCCGTTAAAATTTTGGTTATAAAGCACAATAAATATATTAAACCTGATGTTAAAATGTTATCAGCGACCAATTGGTTATGTTGTAGCGTTTTGATAAATATTACTCCGTGTAGGTTTAGGTGTTTTACATTAATTGCTTGCCAACATAATTGCATTTAATATCTATATTAGTACAACACAATTTCACATGTCAGAGTATTGGAATATACTGCAAATCTCGAGCTAAATTTTGTTTACTGAAAATTTGTGAACTTATCTAAACTTAAGTCAAGTAAATGGACCTAAAAACAAGTCCAAAAGAATAGATTCAAGGAGCCTTAACACTTATTTGTTTGTATACTTTTGATCTGAAACGGAGTATTGTCTGAGAAAACAAATATTTCTTCTCTTTTTGTGTAGGAGAGTTGCCATGGAAAGTTGACGCACTTGAAGGTGTCAACTGGAGTTATAGCCAAGCCAAAGTTACTTGAAGATGAGCTATTGAATTTGTAGAATGTTGGGAAAAACAGCTAAGTGAAGGTAACACCATTGTCCCATTGATAAGAAAGCAGGCTAGAACAATGTTACATTCGATTGTCCAAGCACTAAGTTTTATTGTTAAGCAAAAAGATCAAGTTTACTGTGTAAAAGCTTAACACTTCGTATTACGGAGGTATATGAAAGGAGGGCATGGGTGATGGACTGGAAAAAAAGGGGAGGGATCAAATTGAGTGTTTTTATCAGACATTACATTACACGCAATTAGGTTTATGTTTTATGACGGAAAAAAAAATGAATGCCGGTTAACACAAGAAAATCAGCCATTTAATGAGGGATAAGGCTCTGTTTTTCGGACTCTTTGGAGTTAAGGATCTAAATGAACTAAATTGAAGTCAAGTGTAGAAGAATATGGACTAATTTATGGCTCAAAAAAAATTGACGTTTTTGTAAATTCGTATTTCAGTTGTTTACATATGTACTTTGTGTATCTACCTTGACAATAATTGCTTTTGAATGTAAATGCTTAAAAGTCATGTGTGCCAAGTCGAAAACTAGCGATCCAAGCGAATATGTATTAAGTTTCGTGTTTTGATCCTAAAGATAGACATAGTTTATCCTTGAAGCGGTTCAGTTCCAACACTGTGCTTTCAGAACTGGAAATAAACTACTGACATTACAAGTAGGGATATAGAATGAGTCGATGTTTCGACACCATACGCAACATTTTAAGGACATCCAAAGGAATCTGGAAACATAGCTTTCACAAAATAAAAATAAAAACTAAAACAAAAACTCAAAACTAAATTTATAGACGCTCCGTGAATTTCACGGGTCACATCACTAGTTATAGTTACAAACGTATTTATACATATAGTGAGATAGCACTAGGTTTTCTAACCTAGGCCCAATACAATAAATACAAAAAACACTAGCTCTTACGACCGACCCAAACACGACAAACATGATACAGGTCGTTATTAAGAATTAAACTTATAGGAACTGAACAATAAAAGGTTGGATGACTACAACTAGAGATGGCAAGCTTGACCCGACCCGAGCGACCTGACCCGAACCCGAGCAAAACCGACCCGATAAGACCCGATAAAATCTGACCCGAAACCGAACCCGACCGACCCGAGATGACCCGTAACCCGATTCAACCCGAGTTTATTTGATAGCTGACCCGACCCAAAATGACCTGTGACCCGAATTGACCCGAAACTTTGAAGAATTTAAAGAAATTTTGAAACTTTTTCAAAATTTTCAATATTTCAAATATACACCAA
The DNA here is from genome assembly GCA_023091065.1 of Dianthus caryophyllus. NCBI lineage: Eukaryota > Viridiplantae > Streptophyta > Magnoliopsida > Caryophyllales > Caryophyllaceae > Dianthus > Dianthus caryophyllus. The sequence continues at coordinate 14,571,602 of CM041520.1, forward strand.
ATAAAATATTTGACATTTTGAAATTGGGATATAGTTAAAAATTCAAATATTGGTTTGAAAAATATTAAAATTTCAAAATTTGTTTTGGTGCCAAAATTTAAGCATAAATTATAAGTGACCCGAACCCGATTGACCCGACAATTTTAGCTTTAATGACCCGATCCGATATGACCCGGACCCGACCCGAGACGGACCCGAACACTGTCATAACCCGACATGACCCGAATCCAATACGACCCGAATATTGTTATGACCTGAATCGACCCAAACCAGAACCCGATACGACCCGACCCGATACAACCCGACCCAAACTCGACCCGAGTGTCCCGATTGTCACCTCTAACTACAAGTCTACAAGAGAGGAAACCAGTGTTGATGGGAAGTGGTGAGAATGCCATTCGTCCCATAAAGAGGAAGTAACGGTGGAACGTGGAGAGAACCCAACATATGTGTCCAACTCTCACACTACCCCGGGTACGAGAATGACCTCAATTGACCCACCCCCTACCCTCCCTCCCTCCCTCCCTCCCTACAACTAGGGGTGTGCAAAAAAAACCGAACCGATAAACCGAACCGAAAAAATCGAGAACCGCACGTTTTATAGGTTCGGTGAACCGAACCGTTAAGAAATAATGGTTCGGCGCACCGAACCGTTAAAATTAAAGGTTTACGGTTCGGTTTAGGTTCGGCATTTTGAGTTAACGGTTAACCGAACCGAACCGTTAAGAGCAAAAATATAAATAAATTATACTTATATATACAAACTAAAACATAAAGTTTAACTTTACAACTTTCATCAAATTTCAAATATCAATTATTTATTCTACCGTATTTTTCTAAATGTCAAAAGCCTCATTCTCGTAAAATAAAATCTCATATGCACCCTCTCGCTTCAATTTTAACATGTTTTTTGCTTTGTTATTGTTCAATACGCATTTTTGAGTTAAAACATTTATAAATTTTCTATTTACTACGGAGTATAATTAATTTAGTTGATAATGGTATATTAGATGTGGCATTTGTAATTTGTCGTTTTTATTTTGGACCGTTAGTGTGTTGTTAAAGTGCGTCGTAATCAATAATTAACTTACAATTTTATTAATTTGTCAGTAAGAAACGGTTCGCGGTGAACCGCATAACCGAACCGTTAAAAATGTGAATCGAACCGTATAAGAACTGCTCTTAATGGTCGGTTTAGGTTGGATTTTTCCTAACCGAACCGCACACTAATCAGAAATTAACGCTCGCTAGACCGAACCGTTAATGAACACCCCTACCTACAACGGCTCCAAACCCAAATACTCCTCTTACAACAACGTGTTTTCCTTGCAACAAAACCAACAAAGAACGAGTCTTTTTTATTTTTTATTACAAAAACAAACAACAAACCCAAAACCAACAACAACAACAAAAACAAAGGGAAAAACTACGCTGCGATGCATTCAACCTGAACAACAATGTCGATTTTACAATCTCTTCTTCTTCTTCATGATGATACTGTTGTTCTCGTAATCAATGCCAAACGATTTGGATCGTATTAAAACCCTAATTGATTTTTATTACTCCATTAAAAAATTAGGCGGATTATTTCTCCTTCCTTTTTGTTTCTAGGGTTCTATCTTCTCTCATTTTCCAGGTATTTATTTATTTTTTCTAATCTTTTTCTTCTTTTGTTTTTTTTTTTTTTTTTTTATGTCGGCATTGTCGTTTTTATGTTTGATGTTTTTTTGTTTTGTGATTTTGATGTTTTTGTAATTTCGGAAAGAACAATTGTACTAATAGAAATAGTCCGATGACTATGCATGTGTAGAAATTCTGTAAAATATATATATTTCTGACTAAAATGTTGCCAAATGCATTGTATTTTATATTTTTATGTTGATTGTTTGCTCGATTGTTTTGATTTTGGCATATCATTATAATGATCGAGTTTTCGGTAGTGTATTTTGTGTGAATCTGGTGTTTGTTGCGATTTCGGGAAGAATGTTGTACTCCACTTGTTTTCTGTTTCTTTATGATGTTGCATGAAACTTTCATTTGAGGTTCTGTTGATGCATTTTTTTTTGATTTTGTTCTTTCTGAAATGATTTAGAAAAAATGGCGGAAACGAGCAAAGTTCTGTATATTATGGTCGTCGATGGGGATAATGACAAGAACGAGTCTGAGAAGAACAAGAAGGATGCTTTCCGATACACGCGTTCTGTTCTGCAGAGTACTTTGCAGTTCATGGGATGCAAAGCTCGCCACGCTTTTAAAGTATCTTTCTGTCTCCTTTTGTTTTAAATCCGAAATATCAATTTTTTGTATTTATGATCGTGTCGTTATTATTGATAGATTGAAGGTGATACTGTAATATAATCTTTCGTTATTGCCAATTGTTGTTCAGTGAATTAAAAGTTGCCGTGTTCACGACGGTATCTATATGTATGTGACTCTGGATGTTGTGTTCTTCTCATGGATGAATTTGGTAGGACTATTAATATAGAGTAAAGGTGATGCTGTTATTATGTTATATGGAGTAGTCTATTCAATATTTATCGGCTATGAGTCGTGCACGACATGTTTCTATACATGATGAATGCTGTTGTTTTTCAAGTCTTGTTATATTCACCGATATTTATGTCTAACGATAATGTGTGAGATTCTGGATATCGTGTTTACCTCATCGATGGTTTTAATAGGGATATGATCGGTGATGGTTAGCCGGGTCATTTATGTAGTATTACGAATGAAAAAGTTTGATATTTTTGGCATGTAATGATATTGAACATTTGGAAGTCATAAAAAAAAAAAAAAAAAAATCTAAAATTGTGCAGCGTCTTGTTCGCTTTTGTTTTGCTGTGCTAACTTATATCAGATGAAGTTGCCGATGAACGTCTGACCTCAATTTACCGCAGTACAATTCGAAAGCTTCTATCTGTATATTATCTTCTGCTATGTCTTGTCATTGACGCTTTTCCATCTGTTACATGAATACTTGTTTTTTTCCCTTCATGTGCTTGTTCAAACTATATCTTCTGTACTGATACAAGACGATTACTTCAATTCAGCTGTTTCTACTTTGTTCGTTGTTACTTGTTCAAACTATATCATGGCAATGCCACTGTTTTAGTCAGATTGAACATAACATGTGGTATTTTCATGCATGAAAGAGCTTGATTCTATATAGTTGGAAGTGAATTTGGTTAATTTGTACGGTGCCCCTGTCAGTATCGTTGATTAAATGCGTGATCTTTTTGCTTTACTTTGTAGATCAGCAAAAGGGCCTTCGACATGGTGAGACATCAAAGCTCAATTGATACAGCAGCCAGAAAAGATATTTTTGGTGCCAATGTATCTTATGTAGGATCAAAAATACAAGATTCGTTATCTATTGGTCACCGTTTGGTTCGAACTCCGGTGAGAAACAAATTAGTTTCTGAGAAGGATAGCGGAACAAAAAATCTGTCTTCAGAGATTTACAAAAGGCGCACAACTGTGTTCATACAAAGAGACAAGTTCTTAGATGTTGTGTGTGATGCTCTTTCCGAGTATAAATATATGGGTCCCAAGCAGAGAGAGGATCTGATATTGGCTTGCAGGTATTTCTTATTCCTTTATTTGGTTGAGCGATTTCCAAACTATCGTTGCTTGTTTCTTTCAGCATCTCTTTGAAAATCTTCTAGTTTTGGTTGGCATGAACTGTTCCGCTGGAACTGGATCTTTCTAACTTTCATGACTGCAAATTTGCTAGTGAGTATTAATAAAAACGTAATCTCTTTGAGCCAAAATGTTTAACCTATGGCACGGGTAAGAGGGTCAGGCTAAAACTGCAAAACGAGTATTTTTGAATAACCGACCCACAATAAAATTTTGCATTGACCTACACCTGCTATAGCCTATAGCCATTATAATTTACGAATCTCATTTGTTCGTTACGCGCACTTGTTTTTTTTTCTTTATATTGGACGGTGTTTATCTGATTTAGTGTGCAGTCTGACGAGAATATAAAACACAACCGAGGTTCAGTCCTTGGTCATTCTTTGTGTCTGATAAAATAGCTGACCTTTAAAGACCTAGAGACTAGAGTTTGTTTTGGAATTGATCCCAAATTCAAATCTCGCTAATGTTTAGTTTCAACCAATCCTTTTCTTTTGAAGAATATGTTTGGTCAATCAATTTCCATTGTTGTTTTCTCTTTCTCATATCTTCTTTAAATAAACACCAAGATTTTTTTAGTAAGTCTAAAGACTAAGACTTTCTTTTGTAATTCCAGAATTCGTGAAAGGAAGGAATCTATAACTGTTCTGTTATGTGGCACTAGTGGCTGTGGCAAGTCTACATTGTCTTCATTACTGGTAATCTTATAGCCTCTTTTGTAGTGTTGTGGGCGGAATGGTGTATTTAATAGTTCCTTTAATTATTTGATTTATTGCGCATAATTGCATTTATACTGCAGTATTGAAAGCGAAGTGAATATTTGTTCATGTTTTGATTACTTGTTAGAATTCCTCCTTTTGTTCTTCTACCATGTAAGGAATGTATGCATCTCATGAGTCCTCATTTTATTCTCGTCATTTTGGTGCTTTGGGACTTTTACTTGCGTTCTTAATCAGCATCAGGTAAACTAAGCTAACAAGGGCTCAGGGCGATGAGCAAGGGCAATTGGACAAACACATCAAGCACGCGAAACACGTTATTTTAGAGAATAAAATGACACTATAAAGATATATCCTGCTAAGATTCCCTATGTATTACAGAATATATTTTAAAGAGGGCCAGTATAAGGCATGCGAAACACATCAAGCACGCAAAATACGTTGTTTTAATTACCTTCTAATTAAAACAAAAATATTATTGAACTGTTCTTCGGAGTATCTCGCAAACATGAAAGTAATCTGCTTGCTGCATTTAATTCCTCTTTTTATAAAAAGAAACTGCAAAGATTAGCTTAGTTCATGGTTGCAGGGTAGCAGGTTAGGAATCACAACTGTTGTATCAACCGACTCTATACGACACATGATGAGGAGCTTTGTTGATGAAAAGCAGAACCCTTTGCTGTGGGCTTCTACCTATCATGCAGGGGAATATCTGGATCCTGTTGCTGTTGGGAAAGCGAGGGCTAAAAGGAAGGCTAAGAAGGCTACAATTACTCATTCGATTTCAAAGGACAGTCTAGAAGGAAACGTCCAAAATGAGAACTCTGATAATCAAAGGACTGAAGTGGGTTCAAGTAATAGTGAACTGATCAGTCCAAAACAAATGGCTGTTGAAGGATTTAAAGCCCAAAGTGAAATGGTCATCGAGAGTCTTGACCGTCTCATTACTTCATGGGAAGAACGGAAAGAATCCGTCATTGTAGAAGGGGTTCATTTAAGTCTGAACTTCGTGGTAAGCAACCGTTTTACTTCTTGTACTTTATGTAGGACATGTTCAGGTGGAAGCTTTAATGTTCTTTTCTGTTTTGGCAGATGGGGCTTATGAAGAAACATCCCTCAATTGTACCATTTATGATATATATTACCAATGAAGATAAACACTTGGAGAGGTTTGCTGTGCGCGCCAAGTATATGACTCTGGATCCTACCAAAAATAAATATGTTAAGTACATTAGAAACATCAGAACAATTCAGGAGTACCTGTGTAATCGAGCTGACAAGCATCTTGTTCCAAAGATCAACAATACTAATGTTGACAAAAGCGTTGCAGCAATTCATGCGACACTTTTCAGTTCTCTGAGAAGACGTGAGGCTGGAGAGCAGCTGTATGATACTGCCACTAACACAGTAACTGCTGTATATGAGGAGTTCAGGAATCAATGTGCGGCCGATTCTTTGAGCTCTAAAGGGATGTTTCAACTTATACAAAGGCAGGGGTCATCGAGACACCTGATGGCTCTTCTGAACAATGATGGTTCCGTTGCTAAGGCTTGGCCCGTCAATTCTATTTACAGCGCGGGTAAGCCTGTTTATGGGGGTGGCGCCAGTAGCGAGATAGGAACACCAATGTATGGACCACTTCAAATCGGGAAGGCAGAACCTGTAAATCTTCAGTTTGGTAATTTCGGTTTAAGTGCTTGGCCCAATGATACAGGAGGCACAAGTCATGCCAGTAGCGTTGATGAATCTAAAGCTGATTGGGCTGGTACTGAGACTGGCAGTAGATATTACTCGTCTTGCTGTAGCTCACCTCGTATGTCTGATGGACCTGCTAAGGAGGTAAATTTCATGCTTTATTCTGTAATTGTCTATTTGGTTGTCATAGCTGCGCATATAAGTGTATCTGTGTATGCGCTCTGAGAGTACCATATTTGAAGTTAGGTAATGACCATCTTTTGTTAAAGCTTCTGTTATTGATTTCTCGTAGTGGAAAGTTTACCTGCTGTTTATTTCGTAAAACTGTTGTGATTTGCAGCTCAAGGATGGATTTTCTGTATCTGTTAGCGATGAGGAGGTTGATGATCCGCCTGAAGTCGACAGCGATGAGGACCTCAGTGACACCGACAAACATAGTCAGGAAGAGGTACTGGATTACTATGACTGGCATATTTGGCATGATATAAACAATTCATTATAAAAACAATATACAAGTGACAGAATATTCAAGACATGCTTTATAATTCTATAACTGCCTCTTTGTCCATGTAAATTTATTCTGTTTTTTGCTTTTAATTTTAAGAAATAGTCGCCTTATTTGACACCGTGCTGCCTCATACTCAGATAGGGTCTGTTGACGAGCAATCCACCAAGTCAGACGAAGAATATGACGATTTGGCCATGCTGGATGATCAGGACAACGGCTACTGGACTGATGACGATAACGAATTTGCAGATAAGTCACTCCTTGCTAATGGAAGTCTGTCAGCAGTTGTGAATAGCAGCAACAAGAAAGTGGGCAGATACCCACCGACTCTTGACATGTTCTTGAGAACAAGAAGCGAGCCCGTTACTGAGCCCTTATCACCGTCTCTGTTTACCAAGCCCGATAAAAAGGTGTCCTCGTTAGGGCATGTTAGAATGAGGAGACGATCGTACAGCATTCCTGACTTTGGAAAGCATGGGACTAATATCGATTTTGCGCAAGGTTCTTACAAGGAAAATTTTTAGGTGTCAAATGTGGCTTCTTGCGTGTAGCGACTGTTCTCTTGTGAGTTCTCATTTCCGTGCTTGTGCGTAGTAAATTTAATTAACTTCAGATGCTCAGTTTCTTAGGATGCAGTGTATAATGTGGTTTGAATTATTGAGGTCTTAGGTCCGTCTTGTGTTGTTGCAATGAATTTGTAGATTTTAGTTTTTGCACACTTTGTGCAGCGAAACCGCATACAAATCAAGGATTTAATCTTGGAGAACAGGATTACCCTGTTCATTTTATGAAACTATTCTTTTTATTTTTTTTTTTAACCGGGCTTCGTGTTATTATTAGGGAATGATCCTTTTGATATTACGGAGTATTGAATTATGAATATCGGGCTTATAAAAATTACCTGCACTGTAACTCGACCATGAATCAAATTTTGTGATTTTGAGTAACTAAACGATTTATGGGAATTCTTAATTCATCCATTTTTATTGGATTAACGAAACAAAGACACATCTATATTTTTTCAATGCTTAAAAGAAAATTATTGATTCAAGTTTTATTTCAAACTATCTACGGTTTAGACTTTGCATGGAATCGTGGTGCACGTTTCTATCAGGTTTGTAGACATAAGGCATTGTACTAAATACTGCTAGTAACCTAAGGTACTTAAGCAAGAAAGGAGCGATAAAACCTATCAGAAATATAATTAAAGGGATGGTGAAGCGACTGATAAATATCATGACCTTACACGAAACATACTTATTCTAAATCGATTTGTAACACTAAGAGCATTAGCAGCAGAACAACTTTATGTAAAGTTCTTTGTGTGCCATGTTATTTTGCAACAAACTCAAAAAATAAGAACTTTAGTCCACAATAGATAAAAAGTTCATATACGTACCAAGAGCGAGAAATAAAGACGCACACAAGGTAGCGAATAAGGTTCTACGTATGATGTAACGTAGAGCATTTACATATGGCCAAAAAAAAAAAAAAAAAAAAAAAAAAAAAAAAAAAACTACGGAGTATATTTTATGGGAATAATAAAATTCATTACTTCTCAACAATTTATTATGATAAAAACTCAATTCTTATTTTAGAAGTCCGTTCTTATTTTAGAACTTAGTTCTTAAAAATAAAAACGAACTTTATTGCGCAGCAAATGAACTTTATAAATAAAGTTCTTGGCGACAAACTCGAGGATAAGAACCACTGCTTCACTTGCTCTAATAGTTTTGAGAAAACACTGAAAAAGTTATTTACTCCCTCTATATCATTTAATATCATCATTTTATTTTTATTTTTTCTCAAATCGAATTTATCATTTCTATTAGGGGGTTTATTAAAATCGACGACGTTTTACTTAGAATCGACGACGCTTTTTGGTGAAATGACCAAATTGCCCTTTTCATTTTTTCAGCTCTCTCTCTCTTCTTCTAATTCCTCTCTTTTTCTCTATTCTCTCACCTTTTGTCCAAAAAAATCAACTAAAAAAATAATCATAAACTTAAAATCTTTAGTAAAAACACAACAAACATAAAGATTAACTCAATGTCGGATACCGAATCAGTGGTAAGTTAACTAACATTAACAAATTACATATTTGTAAGTTTACTTAATTGTAGATTTAGAAATAAAATTATACACAATTTACTATCACTTTGAATGAACAATGTATTAGGTTTATTGTATTTATGTTAAACATGGCCTTTTCAAGAGCTTCACATTGGTAGAAATTTGGACTTTTAAGATGAATTAACATGTCGAAATCTGAATAAACACGTTGAAGTTTAATGTCAGCGAAAAATCTGGATGTCCAACCATGGATGAACGATGAATTTCATTGTCCTACCATTGGTGGACGATGAATTTCATTGTCCTACTATGAGTGGACGATGAATGTAGTTGTCCTACCATGGAGGGACAAAGAATCTGATTGTTTGGATACGTAGAGGACGTTGAATATAAATGTCTGGCATGGACAAGGTCCACAATCTGGACGTCCACCATGGAGGGGGACAAAATTGTTTATTGTCCTACCATGGTTAGCCGAGCAGATTTTTTCCCTCACGTGGAGAGACATTATTTTTTGTTGACCTACCATTGGAGATGACTATAAATATTTATATCTTTTCCATGGGTGGATCCTTTTCGACGTATTCTCTATGTATTGGGACAACGTTTAATATTTCAATGATCTATTTTTTATTATGCAGAATTCATTTGAAAATTTAGGTGGTGACGGTGTTGATTATAACCCTTTATTCGTAACAAGTGATTGTTTGCGGATAATAAGGCATGGCAATGCTCTACTATTTTACCTCTACGGAGTTCTTTCGCGTGTGCGAACCCATACGGTGTTTTGTGGATCTTAAATCACAATTTTCATTGGATGCAGTTGCATTATAAAGGATCGCCTCATGGAATTCCAATGTCTCCAATAGATGCTTCTTGGGAAACTTTTAGAGAGCCTAGCGTATCACATTTGAAGTCGTTGTACCAAGACAACATCGATTATTGGCATACTTGTATGGGGACGACACCTAGAGTGCCTGGAAAGAGATCTAACAACCGTAATGAAGTTTTATCGCAAGTGGCCCGAGCCTTAGTATTTGACGTTGAGTCCGATGAGAACTAAATTAATATGTAGCCTTAGTAATTGAATTTCATTTTCATTTAGTTTCATGAATATGACATTGGTATGTAATATGTAGCCTTAATATTTGAGGTTTATTTGAGACTTTGAAAAAAAAAAAACGTATTAGGCTTAAAATATTATCTGGACGTTCTCTCCATGGTATGCCTATGAATATGTTTGTCCCACCATGGACCCAACAATTTTCTGGACGTCTGTCCATGGTAGGACAATGAGTTTGGTTGTCCTACCATGGACCCAACAATTTTCTGGACGTCTATTGACGGGTGTCCGAAATACTTATCGACGACAAATGTAAAACAACATTAATTTTTAACATTTTATTAATAACTTAGAGATTACATAGTAGTACTTAAACCGTGGTAATGGTGGTGATGTTAAGGTGGTACCATTTTTTTTTTTTTTTTTTTGTTTTAAATAAATTCAAACCGTGGTAATGGTGGTAATGGTGGTGATGTTAATGGTGGGGTAAATTTTGTAAGTTTTTGATTCAATGTAGTCAATGAATGGTGGTGATGGTAAGATTTTGTTATAATTAAATGGTGCAGTAAATTTTTAATGAATTCATTTTTATTTTTTTTCAGCTTTTTACAAAATCAGAGAAAATGAGGAGGAGAGAGAATGGGGTAGAGAGAGAGTAGGGGCAGCGAGCGTAATTTTTATGAAAAACGTCGTCGATTCTAAGTAAAACGTCGTCGATTTTAAGTAATCGGGTTCTATTACTGCTATTTATAGTAAGTACGGACAAAGAATTCTTAAGACCATCCCCATTGAAGGGTCACCTTAATGGTGGTCATTTATCTATTTATCACTTTAATTGTTAAAATGACCATCACTCATACTCATCCTCACATTCTAGAGATACATAACCTTTTTCTGTAATAAAATAAGTTGAAAAAGTGGGTGTCATTGTGTATAAGCAAGGGTCATTTATTGACCCTCATGGAAAGGGTGTCATTTTAATCATGTGAGGATCATTTACTAATTCATGTTTAAAGTGACACTCATATCAAATGACCTAGGTCATTTTGTTCAATGGGGATGGTCTAATAATTGTCGCATCATAAAGATAGAGGGGGCATCTTTATACGAATGGAAAGGAAAAATAGTTCTCATATGACGTTCCTTATTTGGTAAGACGAGTAATTCACATCAAGGACACGGACAAGATTGGGATATAGACAATAAGCTCAGATGTGAATTCCAAAATGAAGGATTTAGACTTCTGAATAATTGAATGAGTTTTCCAATAAAAAAAAGTATTCGAATAAAGATAAGATTGCGTTCATCTGACTCCCCTACTCCATTCCGCACTAAATCCTAGAGCCCGAGAAGCGGAGAACTGATGTTAGGGCATGGTAACAATTTGTAGCTCAGATATCAATTGAAGTATCGAAAATTTTCAGGTTTTACAACAGAATTTTTACAGCATACGTTTTGTCCAAAGTTCCTAAAAATCAACAAGTGGTGTGTTCCGGTACTCCGTCCATGCTTCGCTGAAATAAAGCTTGTACGTACAGTCGCAACAGCAACCTCATAAACGAGGACTGTTAGACAACATAGATAAAAATAAGCTTTATCACAGTTTTCTCTTTTTAACCATCTTTCAGAGCGTAGAGTTGTCGTCTTCTGAAAGAATAATTGAAAACTTTGTTGGGCTGAGAAATTCACCAAAAGACGTACTTCTCATCAACGGAAAAGTTTGTTTTTAAAGTTCTGAGACGAACATGAACGATCACAGTATTTCCGTATAACCAGGCAATATACTACAAAACTCTTCATGCTATTTGTTTTCCGGTGAAACGTAAGCTTTAAGGACATCGTCTACAACCATTTCCTCTGTCGTGTCATTCTTCACATCATCCAAACCATCCATCATCTCATTATTTGCCTCGTCACCAACCACCAGCTCAAGTTCAAAATTAACATCAGCGGTGTTGCGATCCTTCAGCTTACGTTGCAACTCTGCAAGTTCATCCATCATTCCTGCCTTTTGATATCCTTCGACTAATGTATTTAACATATCATCATCAAGCACGAGTCCATTACCATGCATTTCGGTCAACAAATCCTTCACAGCACCCATGTCCCTGACTTTACATAAACCGCTTATCAAACTCCAATATGCATCAACACTAGGGAGAAGCTTTCTCTCTTTCATTTTACTAAATAGTAAAAGAGCACTGTTTGCTTTCTCTCGTCGACAGTACCCTTTAATCACTGTCAGATACAAATGACCCCCGACCACAATATCTTCGTCATGCATCTCTAAGATCAATTTCTCCGCTTCCTCGACGTTTCCAGCACCCGTATAACCCTCAATCAAAATCTCATAAGTCGTCTCGTTAAACTGAATTCTCTCTTCTTGCATAAACTGCAACACTGAACGTATCTCCTCAACGTCACGCCTCCTAAAACAAGCATCAAGTAGTGTATTAAACGTTATAACGTTGGATTTAGTCCCCTTTCCTGACATCTCTTCCATTAATTCTCGAGCCATCCTCAACTCCCCGATTTTACACAAACCACGCACCACAACAGTGAGTGAAAAAACAGAAATGTTCATGCCTGAATCTATCATTCGACGAAAAAACTCGAAGGCTAAATCAGTTTGGTCCGCTTTGATCATAGTATGTAAATGAACTGAACACGTCTTCTCATCACAATCAATACCTTTCTCCATCATATAATCAAAAGTTTCGGAAGCAATATTGAACATCCCGTGCATAGAGTACTTAGTCAGCAACATATTCATCATTTTCGTTATAATCTTTGATTCCTTACAATACTTTTCGATATGATGAACGAATTCCGTAAAAGGGCACCTGTAATTTGCACCAAAGGATGAGTCTTGAAACACAAACAACAAACTTCACACTAACAGCACCTCTAAAAATCAATCAACTGGGTTCGCCAAACATGAATCATTCTCGGAAACCGTCACAAAATGACAATCAAATTAGAAACGGAAAAAATGATAAAGAAAGGGCACCTGTCATGTGAATCAATGGCGAGTTTCATCAACAAAAACTCGGCATCAACGAAGAATCTAGACTTAATAAGGCGACAAAGGAGGGTGAAATGGGAATGAAAATCAGGCGTAAACGAGAGATAAGATTGGCTGTGAAGAACAAAGTTGAAGAGGCGGAAACAATCAGAGGTTTTGATTGATGGGTCAGATAGAATTGAGTGAAGTTGGTGGGAATTGAGAGAAGAAAGAAAAGTGTGCACAGTTTGAGTCGATTCAGTCGAAGAAGACGGAGAATTGATGAGTGTGTTGAAGGGGGTTTGAGAAGAGTTGAGTGCTCCATTGTTATGGGAAGATGAAGAAGGTAAAAGTGTTGAAGGACACACTCTTTTTGCTGTTTTCAGGGTTTTCAGGAAATTTTGGACGCTCATTTTTTGAAATCACTTTGTAGGTTGGCTCCTCAATGTTATTATGTTAGGTGCGATAATGTTATGTACTCCGCAAAGCTAGCCATTTATGCGGGCGGGGTTAAATTATAACATACACACTTGTGTATGTTACTCCAAACATAAATTTACAGTTTTGTCCTTTAGGTTAGTTAATAAATTAGAATTTTATTTTATTTTTATTTTTTTTAAAGAATAAATATATTTTTCTTTGTAGTAATTTTTATCTTATCTATTTATTTATTTATTTATTTTTGCAATTCTCTTATTTATCAACTTCCATCACTTTGAATAATTATAAGAAATCATTATTTTTAATTTTCTCAATCGATTCAATATTCAGTATTTCACATTAACAAATATATCAAATTTCAGATGAATATGTAGTATGTTTTTTGTGAATATGTTGTATGTTATTTGTGAATATATGTACTGTAGCAATTTTATGAATATATTATTTCAAATAAGTGAATATGCATGCAATATCTACTTATATATAAAAGCATATAGTGACATATTCACTAAACTTAAATTAAATTTACCAATTGCGTCAAATTTTTGCATTTTTATGAATATGACTATTAAATATTTAAAAATACTTCCTCCGTCCCGGTCATTTGTTTACACTTTCCATTTTGGGGCGTACGGGTCATTTGTTTACACTTTCCAAAAATGGTCATGCTTGACCCATGTGAGTACTTACTCTCTCAACCAATTACATTTGATAATTTTAAGCAAACGGGGCCCCCCTTGTACTTATATTATTATTTTATTAGTTTTTTCTCAACCTCTCTCCTCACATCGATAAATGTATATAAGTAAACGTAAACAAATCACCGAAACGGAGGGAGTAGTAATTATTATTTTACGTATAGCTCAACTCCTATAATGAATATGCTCATTAATTTATATGAATACGCTAGTATCCTGTATTGAACATAGTATTATAATTTTGTGAATATATTAGCTTATACGGAGTAACTATGAACAAAATCAATTCTATTTGTAATAAAATAGGCGATATAAATTAGTAAATTTACTTTAGAATACACAATGTTCAACTTTTATGAATATATTAAGTACTTTAGTTTTGAATATATCAACTCAAGGCGTTGAATATATAAATATTAATTTTTTTTAAATATAAAAATAAAATTATATGAATACATAAGTCTATTATTGTGAATATATGTGCTTTATTTACTGAATATATGTTGCTGGAATCGTAAATTAGTCAATGTATTCTTCGAATCTTGTATTTATTATAAAAATGTACTTCCTCCATTCCATTTGATTCTATACATATTCCTTTTTCGGAAATTCCAATCAATTCTATACATTTCTATTTTAGTCTCTACTTTATTAAACTAAAAGACCAATATACCCTTCACTAATACCCACTCAACCCACTTGCAAACAATAAAGTAGGGGTATTTAAGTAATTCCATTATCTACCCCACTTGATTTTCTTCTACCTTAATTACCGTGTTTTGGTCAAACGTATAGAATCAAACGGAATGGAGGAAGTATTATTTTAGTTCTATGAATATATACCAACTCATTGTGTTGAATATTAAAGTTAGTTTTTAAAATACATTAATACTTTGTAATTTTTATGAATATATTGATTAAAAAAATAAAATATATTAAAAATATATCAAATGTGATATCAATTTAAAAAAATACAAAAAATAAAACATATTGATATAGTTTTTGAATTTTTTTTATATTATAAAATTAAATTGTTGTAGAATATATCCATAAAAAGTTATAAAAAAAAAAAAAAAAAAAAAAAAAACAAACAAACAAACAAAACAATTAAGGGTAACATGGTAAATTTGGTAGCATGAGAGTATGATACTTGGTACACGTGGGTGTACCTTATAATAATTGGCGGGCGGGTCTGACCCTCGTAGTAGGTCAGGAATTTGATGATCTAGGATCTATTCTTTCCAGTTTATTTTCAACTCATATCGATTCGATCCATTCCACTTCGATTGGGCCTATTCTGGCCATTCCATTTAGTTCGGGCCTAATTCAAAGACGATTACATTATTTAATTGAACTTCATTCAATTCAGTTCAGCTCGATTCGATTCGATTCGATTCGATTCGATTTAGTTCATTCCATTTGATTCGATTCGATTCATTCGATTGATTCGATTCGATTCGGCTCTAAAAAGTCCGAAAGAACATATTCCTAGTATGACTTGGCCTTTCCACGCACTGAACTGTGCCTGGATCTTGATTTCTGTGGGCCGGCGTGTCAGACTCGTTTTTTAAGGAACTTTATAACTAATGGGCTGGTTTGGGCTTTAACTTTCAGGACAGGCCCGAGTCCGGCACACTACTTTCACGGGCCGGTTAAAGCCCTTGAAAATGAAGCCCATGCCTTAGCGGGCCAGTCGGACCCGACCCAGCCTGACCCGTGGCCACCTCTAGTACTCCGTATTGTTTTCCACCGTGGGCTCAAATAGGAACCGACATGCTTGAGACATGGTTTAGAGTCAGACCGTGTTGAGTCAACTTAATCTCGATCTGGGATACTTTAGCGAGTTATAGCGGACATGGTTAAGCAAGTATGTGTATCTTTGTGATTAGTTGATGTTAGGGGTTGTGCTAAAAAAAAATCCAAATTACAAAAACAAACCTTGGATATTTAGAAACATCTATTTTTTATTTTTCTGTCTTTTTTTTTTTTTCATTGTTATTGATCACCTTTAATAGCCGCTATAACACTGAAATTTCATGAATCATTGATTCCAATTTTATTAATTAATACTTCCTCCATTCCGTTTGATTCTATACGTTTGACCAAAACACGGTAATTAAGGTAAAAGAAAATCAAGTGGGGTAGATAATGAAATTACTTAAATACCCCTACTTTATTGTTTGCAAGTGGGTTGAGTGGGTATTAGTGAAGGGTATATTGGTCTTTTAGTTTAATAAAGTAGAGACTAAAATAGAAATGTATAGAATTGATTGGAATTTCCAAAAAAGGAATATGTATAGAATCAAATGGAATGGAGGAAGTATCTACTACAACTTATAGATTTCAACATAGCGGTCAGCCAACGTACCAACATAATAAGTTAATACTCTATAAATTATAAATGTACCTTTTTTAGATGTTAAAAATTTAACATATTATCATTCAAAATTTATGAATAAACATTTTTGAGTGAATGTAGTTTCAAGTTCCGTTTAAATAAGTTAGTTCATTTTGAGTTACTTTCAGGTCGAATTTGATAGGCCTACTCACGTATATATGTTGTTCAATGATGCGTTACGATCAAGTATAATAAAAATCAACCATACTATATTCATATCTAAAATTTAATAGGTACATAAATAACCAAACTCAATAAAATGGTATACTTTGTGTTTGAGACAGATAAGATAAAATATTTCGTTTTTTTTTCCAGTAAGTCTTCTACGAGACAGTCTCACATTAACATGGTATAAAAACTATATACTCGAGTACAAATGAGCCGGACTTACAATGATTTATCATATGACCCGTCACACCCAAAAATTAGTTTTTTTTTTAGACAAAAAAAAAGAAAATAGATCTTTTAAGCCCAAGTAATGAGGGAAAGTCATTGAGTCCAGAATCCGCTTTGAGATTTTAACACAAAAATTAGAGATTTTAACACAAAAATTTGGAACTGCAAAATTCAAGGATATTTGAGATTTTAACATTGTTAAAATCTCAAATACTGGAATTTTGCAGTTCTAAATTTTTGTGTTAAAATCTCAAATTTTTGTGTTAAAATCTCAAAGCGGATGTTTGGACTCAATGACTTTCCCAAAAGTTAGGGCTTAAAAGATCTTATATATATATAGACTCGGTGAGAACTGTGAGAACCAATAATGACCCTTAGATCTAACATCATCAAGTGGTTAGGATTAAATAAAACAATCATTCTTTCAACTCAATCATTATTTTATCACAAATACCACAAGAATCACCATCCACTTCACACTGTTAACCACCATCGTCAACCACCACATTTATCGTCACCACCACCACTAACCACCATACCCACCGACGCAACACCCATTAACCACCACAACTTACGCTTAGAATCACCACGTCGATCACCGTGCTGCCGCTACTTGACCACCGTTTCAACAATCACTATCGGAACCACCGTAATCTTCCGATAACTAGTCGGAATCTCCAACATACATGTCGTTATCTTTGATCTACACGTCATTGTCTGCAACCTATTCGCCGGAATCTCCGACATACACATCGAGGAGACCAATTTACATTCTAGAGTATCCAATATACTTGATTCTCTCCGATTTACTCGCCGAAATTTTAAACTTACTCGCCTTAGTCACCCAGAATCACATCAGAATTTTTGACTTATTCACCTGAGACAAAAATGGATTGTGCTGTAGTCAATGTCAACTCTAGCACTATCGTAGCCCTCTTTGTAACAATGTATTTTCTTCCTCCATCAACTATATTTAATTTTCGATTAATTTTTATTTATTTAGATTTGCAATTAATTTAATCTGCATAAGGTAAGTTATAATTTATCAGCATAAAAAATCATACATACTCGACAATTTATGCATCACTAACTTATAAGGTGCACTAATATTTCTATTAGATACATTACAGAGTTAAATAGATACACTAAAAAGTTTACTTACGGAGTATAAATTTATTAAAAGATATAGTAAGTTCATTACAATGACGGATAGATACATTACAAAGTTCATTAGGTGCATCAAAATGCTAACAAGTGTGAGTATACAATAACACAAAAAGAATTTAAGTTTCACATGCAAAACCTAATTTAATTACTTATTATCACTTTATAATTCAAATTAATTTCTTCAGTATACTTTTCTGTACATCACAAAATACTACGATCTCAACGTCTTCTTCCCTCCTAATACGAATATACACTCCAAATTACATAAGCAATAGTTTAATTATTAAGTACCCCACTTACAAAGTCAATTAGATACATCAAAAACCATAACAGATACATTATAATATACTCTAGATACATTAAACATGAATCACCGCCAAATTCTTTATGCCATGCGCCACCTCCAAATAGACAGTTCTAACATTATGAGATGAATCATCACTTTAGCCAGCGAGAAGAGTTAATTTGTAATTGAATGTCGACACGACGTTTAGTAAATTCCGCATTGAATTGTATTACTCTTGTTAATTAGTATTATTCAAATATGGTTCTTGGTGGTGTCAACAACGAAGAGTGAAGTGATACGTGACATCTATGATGGCAGAAGACAATGAGATTTGTGTCACCATTGAATTTTTTGTCATGACGAAAGGGTAGGGCGGTGAGGTTCACCTCACTAACGATGTTTTTGTGTTGTTCATGGAGGAGAACGCCGTATTCGTCTTATTGTTGAGTTTCTCGTGGTTTCAACGACATAGGTGGCAAGATTCGCATCAGTAGTAAGTTTATGGTAGGGTTGGAGGTAGAGGACAGTGGGACTCGAGCGCCGTTGGTGAAATTCTAGCAATGTTGACGACAAAGGGTGTCGAGATCTGTGATGCCGGTGCATTATTGATGATGTTTTCCGGTACTTCAAGTTGTCCTTGTCGTTAATGCGTATATATTTCATTATTGAGAATTAATCGCCACCTATATAATAAAAGGCATATTTTGTGACATTAGACTTGTATCTGAATAAATTGTACACGCATTAACTTTTATCTGATTTAAAAAGCCAATTAGATACATTAAAAAGTATAACAGGTACACTAAAATGTATGCTAGATAACATCAAATAAATATGAATCACCGCTTCGACCTATATATCACTGACCACCACTATAAAAAAAATTCCATAGCTACAAACTAATATTGTTGTTGTCTCCATACCTTTGAGTTTATCTTTGAAATAGTGCTTTAAACACATAACTAATTGGAAAAATTTAAAGAAAAGGAAGAAAGATAAGGCCTAAGAAGCCAATGATGAGGACCGAAAATTAGACAAGCAAAATGAAGTGAACTGGTAATATGAGATAGACACTCATCAATCCAATTGAAATCATCTAAATTCAAAACTTGTAAAAGAACAATCAATCCCTAAATTAAATTTTTTTTATCTCATCATTCAATAGAAAACACCATAAAAAACCCAAGTAATACAGAGAATCACATTAACATCACTTATAACTTCAAATCAAGATTAAATAAATGCAAAATAAATACTAAAACAACCATGAAATTGAAAGGGGGAAAAATTTAAAACGTACCGTAATATTAACGGAGTTAGGTCAGTGAAGGGATAAATAGGATGCGGTGAGGTTGTTGATTGAAGGTCAGAGAACAAGACGATGTTGACGACAAACGACGACAGTCATGCTGGTTGTTTTGGGTAGTGTCGTCGTTGATGTGTACGGTCGGTTGACCAAATAATGGTGATAGTAGTAGGGGATCGGTGTACAACAATTGGGTTGGTGGTTTGATTGGGCTATTAAAGTTATGTAATCTGGGCCCTTGGTTATTTTTGAATCTAATGGTATATATTGGTTCTCACAGTTCTCATTGAGTTAATGGTTCTCACATGATCATAAATCTATATATATACATATAAAAGGCTAAAATGCTGTGTCTCGTTTGTGTCTCGCAATATTTAGGTGTCTCGTTTGAACTTGTTTATATATATATATATATATATATATATATATATATATATATATATATATAGAGATAAGATCTTTTAAGCCCAACTTATTAGAGAAAGTCATTGAGTCCTGAATCCGCTTTGAGATTTTAACACAAAAATTTGAGATTTTAACACAAAAATTTGGAACTGCAAAATTCCAGAATATTTGAGATTTTAAATTGGGATCTCGTACGCACCAAGTATACGGTGCGCACCATGCGCACCCCTTTATTATTACTCTTAAATAAACAAACAACAGTTTAGGTACACAAAAGAACAACCCGGGTACACAAATTCGTGTCTTAGATACACAAACTGTACTTCGGCCCATTAATATTGACCTTTTATACTCCAATTTCCAGCAACCCCCATTATTTCTCACTTTTTTCTTTCACTGCTATCTTCTTCATCCTCCTTTACTCTTTCATTCCTCCTTTCTTTTTCACCATTATTAAACAATTTCTTTATCATTCTTTATTTCATACATATTTCCAACTTTTAAACACTTTTTTATTGAATGTATTGCATCCACAAATCATTCTAACCCTAAATCCCCAAATCAATTTCGAGAATCAAAATTACATTATACCCTAATTATTCTATCTCAAGTTGTAGATGTGACTTCAATTGAAGTGACTACTTTGGCGAACACCGAACGTGATGTTGGTAATGTGGTGGCTTCGACGAATGTAGTTGGCTATGGTGGTAAGTATGGTGGTCGTGGTTGAAAAAACGAGGAGTTGAGTTCAGATCTGAGATGTAAGGAACCAAACAAAGGTGATGGTGGCCTATATCTTAAATAAAAGTGCATCCAATCATAAATCCAATCATCATCATAATCAAGAATCAATAATTTTCATCATAAATCACGGTCAACATTATTGACGACACAAGTACTGTCGATGCACCTGTACCCGCCACCGTCGTCTTTTTCTCCACCGGAGCTCCGATGACACCATCGTCGTCGTAGATTCCGACAAATTAATCGATGAGCTACTCCATTTGAGTTAGTGTGGTTAGTTTTTTGAAATTATATTTCGTTTTTTGTAGATGTACAATTTAATTTTTGAAAAATTGTAGATCTACATATTTTGGGTTGTCTTAAAGTGATGGAGGTGGTGGTGAAAACCGCGGTGATGATGGCGTCAATGGTGGCTGTGGTGGTTATTATTAAAGGTGGTCATGGTTGTGGGTTGTGTGGTGTACGTATCTAAGATGTCTTCTTGTGTATCTGATTTAAAATATTATGTATCATATTCTAGGATTTTGTGTATCCAAATTTTTATTTGGTATTTCAATTTTTTTGTAAAAATATTAAGCAAAATACTGCATTTTATTGGTATTTATTGTGTACCTACATCACGTTTTTGTGTATCCGGGTTACATATTTGTGTACCTAATTTATCATGTTATGTATCTAAGTGTCAGACTTGTGTACCTAATTTACAGATTTGTGTATCTAATTGGTGCGTCACAGTGCTTATAAGTAAGGTGTGTCTTACGGGATCTTGACCCTATATATATATATATATATATATATATATATATATATATATATATATATATATATATATAGATATAGGATCCTGTGAGACCCCTCAACTCAATGAGACCCGTGAGACCCCCTTATCAACCGTAAGATCTTATACCTAATCTACGGTCAATTCTAAGCTTAATTTCTTGACATTCCCTCAACATTCCTCTTCTTCTCCCTTAGAGTAAAACCCACGATATTTTGACATTCCCCTTCATCCCTAATTTCCTCAGTATTATTATCCCTAATTTTCTCAATTTTTTCACTTCCACAACCCTAATTTCAATTTCGCTCTTCTCCCATCAGTAACTTCCAACGATTCGTGTAAAATCAGGTATGATAAAATGAACTTTTTTGAATTTTTATGTCATTTTGATTCGATTTTAGTGTTTTATTGTTTGTTTTTCGTTTTTGATTGTCATTTTTCAATTAGTTTGTCTTTTCGTTGTCATTTTTTATTCGATTTTTATGCCTAATATAGTTGTTACAATCTTTGCATGTGTTTTTTGCTATTTTTTTTAGAGATGACATCCAAAAGAATTGTCGAAAGTTCAAGCAAAATTGAGAAATCAAGGAAAAAATTGAAGAACACTGATGTAGTTTCAGGTATTTTAAGAATTCGATTTTTAAATTAACAGTCGTGTTTGACCATTGTTGCAAATATTTTCTCTCCAATTAGTCAACCTCCATTAATGGCTTGTACTATTTATTGTTGCAATGAGGCTGTAGCTACCATTCTTGGTCCCCAAAAATTAGATCTGTGCAACCACCATCAATTACCGTCGACATTGTTATCACCTCCCTTCATTATCACGATGAATACTCTTTGTTTTTTTTATCATCTTTAATTTTTAAATTATTTTATTGGATATCAAAGAAATACGGAGTAGATAACTTGCTATGGAGTAGAATTTATTGTAATAAAGCCTATATATAATCAATACTAGCATGACACCTCATTTTAAAACTTTTGTCCAGAAGATGTTAATTTGATTTTGCAGGGACAATATAATTTGGGTGTTTAATTTACCAATCCATTTAATTTGGGTGTTTAAATTAAATATTCGTTACAAGTATAATATGTCAGTGTCTTATTACATTCTGTAGAATTCTTGTCACCTGTGGGAGGGATTCGTTTTAGTTGTGTAAGCTATATTTATGGAAATGTTGCTTGAATTTTTGTCTTCACGTATCGGACTAATTGAACTGCATTTTATTTTTGTGCTTCATTTTTTTCATATGAGAAATGTACCTACAGTTTCATAAGTGTGTACCTATAATTTCATAAGTTTGTATCTATAGTTTTAATTAATTTGATTACATTGTTGTCGAGGATTAAAATTTGTATTTGAGGAAGATGGAGGTGCATATCAGGTGGAGTATTTCCTTTAAATTGGTTCAAAGTCAACTTTAGACCTTGAAGAGATGATAGGTTGAATATTGATAGAGGAATTTTACATGTCAGTAAGTTTTCTCCGAGTCCTACAGTAGCTAGATTTCTCATGTAAGTGATAATGTCATGAATGATTCCTGTAAATGCATTATATTCAGCATATCTCGTTCAAAACTTGTAAGCTGCAATCATAACCACGCTTCTTGTTTTTTTTTTTTTTTTAAAGCGTAAAGTTGGTTAGCTCAAATGGTAGAGCATTGTGCGATGCACAAAGTGTGGGTTCGATTCCCACACCGACTAAATTTGCTTAACAACAAAAATTGAACTCTGAGGCACACGAGTCTATCACAATTTCGTCGACCAAATTGTAAATGATATCCTCGTTGATCTCGACCCTATTTTTAAACGATAATTCAAAGTGCATTCATTTTCCCAGCGATATCCTCGTGTTTGCCAGATTGAGAATCACGTCAATAAGTTGAGAATCACGTCTATAAGTATATTTGAATCACTTCATAGGTTGGACATTCTAAGCGTCTAATAACATATTACTTAGACTAGCAAAGACGCGTGTACGATACAAGTCAAGTACATGACCAAGTGTAACACACTCTAACCTAATATACCCTTTACAGAAACGCTTTGGAGTGTGTATACCTGAGAAGTCGTGTCAGAAGTCTAGCTACACTCTAAATCCTTTTTACCACTTTTTACCAGGTACACTGGTCCCTTCCCTCAGACGAGGTTGGTCATCCATATGCAATGCTAATATAAGATCTTGAAAAGTCAAAGTGGTGGTTCTCGAAGAAGGCATGAGGCACATAGGCCATAACAGCTTCGTTTTCCACCTAATATGACAGTTCCTTCAACTTTGATAGAATAGATTGATCTTTATAGCGCTTTTGCTCATTGTCAAGTAGCTTTGCTAAGGTTCCTCAGTATTCACCATAACCATACATCATTTTCACTCGTACGAAAAGTACTTTGCAGGCTATATGGGATTTGAACCCATACCTTTGTGCAGTGCACATTGCTCTACCGTTGAGCTAATAGCCTTTGCTAGACCAAATCATTTCGTTTTTTTACAAAATCAACTAAAATTGTATCTGTTGGTTAATTAAATGTATCTATAGAGTATTGATTGTGTATCTACAGAATACGTACTTATTATGTATCTTACATATTAAGCCAATTTTGTATCTGTTGGTTATTTAAATGTATCTACAGAGTATTGATTGTGTATCTACAAAGTACTCATTCTGTATCTACAAAGTACTCATTTTGTTTTTTTTACAAAATCAGCTAAAATTGTATCTGTTGGTTAATTAAATGTATCTACAGAGTACTGATTGTGTATCTAAAGTGTACTCATTCTGTATCTTACATAATAAGCCAAATTTGTGTTTGTTGGTTAATTAAATGTATCTACATAGTATTCATTGTGTATCTCTATAGAGTACTCATTCTATATCTTACAAAATCAGCTAAAATTGTATCTTTTGGTTAATTAAATGTATCTACAGAGTATTGATTGTGTATCTACAGAGTACTCATTCTGTATCTTACATAATAAGCCAAATTTGTATCTGTTGTTGAATTAAATGTATCTACAGAGTATTGATTGTGTATCTACAGAGTAAGTATTATGTACCTGAATGTGTTGGTACAGATTTATTAATATCGTTTATCTACATTAAATCTTCAGTTGCAGGGGTGATATTTCTTCATGTACAATGGGTGTAATTTCTTCATTCAAAATTGCAATTGCATTTGATGATCTACATGAAAATAAAAATTAAAAAACGTAGTTTATAATTAGTGCAAGCTAAGAATTCAACAATTTTCAATAGTGCTAACGCTAAATAATTGAAAATAACTGAAAATTTCTTACCCATTAGAAATTACACTTGAATCACATATTTCCATGACGAATTGATGTATTTTCGACTATGATTTATAACGCATGTTTTAGTTTTGGAGATTTAAGGCAACATCTATAAGCATTTCTTTTGATTGTAAACTTTTACTAACCAAATTAACATGATAAAGCATTTCAAACCAAATAACAATAGATACCAAAAATTCAAAATCACCGAGTTCATTCATTGCTAATGATTTAGCTTCACTCCTTATTTTAGAGTCATTATCCTTCTCAGCAACATCAAGTAAAGCTTCTCTTATATCACCAACTTGAAACCTTATGGCTTTGACACTTTCAATACGACTCTCCCAACGTGTAGCTGATAAAGATTTGAGCGTGAGTCCTTTTACATTATCTTTTAAAATATGCCACCGTTTAGTTGAATTAGCAAATATTGTTTAAATACGTTGGATAACTCCAAAAAAATCTGTAGCTTTACCACAAGTATTAGCCATATCACACAATGTTAAATTAAGACTATGACAACCACAAGGCATATAAAAAGCGCAGGGATTGATATCTAATAATTTTTTTTGAACTCCTTGATGTTTTCCTTTCATATTTGACCCATTATCATACCCTTACCCCCTCACATCATCAATGTTAAGACCTAAATTGTTTAATTCTTCCCGTAGAACATCAAAAAGTCCTTGACCCGTTGTATCATTAACATTCAAAAATCCTAAAAATGATTCCTCAATAGTGACCAAATCGGAAGAGACATCCACATATCTTAAAATCATGGACATTTGTTCTTGATGACAACTATCAGGGGTACAATCGAGTATCACCGAAAAATATTTCGCTTGTTCAATTTTCCTTATGATATCACTTTCAATTCGAGATTTAAGTAAAAGTATAAGCTCGTTCTGAATGGTCGGTCCAAGATAATGAAAGTAAAGTTCATCGTTAGTGATTCTTCGAACATGTTCTTGAATAATAGGATCGAATTCTGCCAACATTTCAACTAACCCCAAAAAGTTTCCATGGCCACCTTGATACAAACGACTATTACTACCTCGTAAAGCTAAATTGTTTTTAGCCAGATACTTAACAATTGAAATAATTCTCAATATGACTTTATTCCAATGATCTCTTTCTTTAGTTATTAGTTTTTGATTAACATTATCAATGGTTTGATTATTTTTAAGTCTCCATCGCAAATCATGCCAATTAGCCATATTTTTAATATGTTCCGCACTAGTTTCATGTTCTTGAATTCTTTGACTAAGATGCGTCCAATGGTTAAAGCCGTCAGTTGTCAATAAACCTCTTCTATGTTTACTAAATACTTTGCAGCAAAAACAAAAAATTTATCAATTTTTTGTGAATAAATAAGCCAATCTCTATCACATTTTTCTCCATTAGATAGAACTCTCATACGATATGTGAGTGAAAAATATTTACCGTATTTATCTTTCAAACAAACTTCTTTAAGTATGTCACTTTTAGGCCCTTGCTCAACCAAAACATCAATCATTTTAGAGTTAAGTTTATCCCAATTTCTAGGATCAAATATATCAATTGAATAAGTGTCATCATGATTAAGAGTTTCATCAATTTCATCCTCACTTGGAATAGGATCGGCATTAGTGTTATTATTGTTAGACATTTCATTTCCATTTTCATTTTCATCATCGATCTCGTGAGACACATCACCGTGCAAATTTATAGTCGAATTGATATTCTCTGCTTTAGAAGAATTACCACGATTTAAAAAAAAAAAAAAAAATTATCGAGAGCTCCTTTTTGAGATTGAGTTAACTCTTCTATCCTTTTTTTTTTTTTTTTTTTTTTTTTTTTGCGTTTTTCAGCCCTAGATTCATGTTTTCTAATTCTAGTTGACATGATAAATAATAACTAAAAAAATAAAAATAATAAAAATGATTTCACCTAGAGCAGTAAATTAGGTTGCTAAAACCCTCTGCACTTGCTTCTACCAAATTGAAAGCCTACAATAAAAAATTTAAAATTAACACAATATTTTATAATGTAATGATGTATTAATCAACAATAATCGAATTAATCAAAAACAAATAATTACTTACTGAGAAATTGAGATTCACAATGTTGAAACTTGATTGAAACTGACCAATTTATGATTGTAGGTTGCAAAATATTAAGATTTTCAATGTAAAAATATTAAATCTTGAGAAATTTCAAGAGAAACATATCAAAGGGGTGAAATATATAGAAATTAATGGAGAGTTGAAAAAAATTAAGGTTGTAATTGTGGTAGTAATTGAGGTAATTGATGGTAAATTTTGGAAATTTGCCATTTTTTTGTGGGAGAAGAATAAGGAAGGATGATTTGACTTTCTCCTTTCATTTTCCTTCCTAGTTCCTATGCAGTAGCATTCAATCATTCATTCCTTTTTTTTGTTTTTAATTTTTTTTATAGATAAAACAAGCCTCTTTGTTAGTTTTGGGCCCTTACTTTTTGGGGCCCCTGTTCCAAGAACAGGTTGCAATGGCCCAACTACGGCCCTGGTTCTTAATTTCATGTTTTTATTTTGTTTTGAGAATTTATATTGAGTTACAATAGTAACTATTTATTTTATATGTGTTTAGGTTTATTCTCAAAATTACAAAGTTTGAGGATGATTATTATGAAATAAGTTATAAATTAACTTTTATTAAATTAATCTAAACATATTCGAAATAGATGAACAAAAACAACTTACAATAAGTAATCTAACATACCTACTTAATATAAATATCATATTAAGCTTGATTTATAAAAATGAACGTATACTTTTTAAAATGTGAAAAGTGCTCGATGAATATCGCAACAAAATTTGAAAACTTTTTTGGAATCATTTTAGTATTATATAAAAGGAAAATTTAACGTGAATAATCCAACCTTTGGTCGGTCTTCCAAAAATAAACCGATCTTTGGTTAATCCCACAATAATCTCAACTTTAATTACAATCGTCTTTAAATAGACCTTGTTACTTGCTACCTATACAACAGGTTAAAAAGAAAATCAAGCATCGTCTTTTATCTAACTACACCCAGATTTTTTTCAACATTAACATCACCTCCATTTTCAATCACTGACCACCTCCACCAACACCATTTTTGACCTCTTTTCACCACTTCAAGCTTAGCCGCCACCACCACCTCCCCTTAAAATGCCTCGACTCTCGAGTCTCAACCACACAAGCCCAAAACCACAACAATTTTCAGCCCAAGACTCAACGCTTTAGTCAACAAACCACCCAAGTCGAAACCGCAACAGAAGCCTTAGAATAAATGGAGAATTCATAGACAACAACAGACAAAAAAGACCAGATTAATATTGAAACTACCGGAGTAATGTTGAAACAAAAAGACTGATTTTTACGGATACCAATTTAAAAAAAAAAAAAACACATCAAAAATACAAAATCAGTTAGAAAAAATGTGAAAGATTAAAACTTTGATCAAATAATGTTATAAATACCAAAAAACCACTAAAAAATTGAACATATAAATGATTCATCAAACATAAAAACAACACCAAAATAAAATCAAATGGAGATCTAAAACCAATTATATAACAATTCCTCATATAATGATCTAAGATGGTGTGTTGGGGAATGAAGAGATGTGCCTAATTAGGGCTAGTAATTAGGGTTAATTGTTAAGTGAATTTATTAGTATCTCTAGAAAGTTCTTCCCTTCTTTAGAAATAACCATGTAATTCTATGGAAGACAACACTTGACGGGAGGTGGAGTCCCAAGTGTTAGGAGGCTGATATGACATGTTGATGTCGGTGGCGTGGGCTACTGTGGTGGAGAATGAGAAGAGGACGATGATTGGAGTGATTGGTGACAATGATGATGATAATTGATTCATTAATTTAATTTGAAAAAATAAATAAAAAGTATGTAGAATAGTAGAAGGGAGAAAGAGTATGGATAGTAGAAGAATGAAATTGAGAAAGTTAATTAAGGAGGAAGGGGTGACCTGAAATTACAGGTTATCAAAAGGTCAATTTTGATGGGAGTTCATTCAAGGAAAGATAAGGTAATAGTTAGGTTTAGTGTGAGATTTAATAAAAATCGGTTTATTTTTGGAAGACCGGACAAAGGTTGGATTATTCACGTTAAATTTTCCTATATAAAAAAAAATGTATCCACCATTATACGTGACTATAAAAAATTGTATCTTCTATTCGAATGTACCCAATATGTTTGATATTTATTCTTAACTTATATTGCAACAATGTGATTTTTCGTGACTTAATTAAACTAAGGCGGAAATATTAATTAAGTACTTTGTATTACAAAACTAGCTATAATCGTCTTACAACTCAAAATACATAATCAGAGTTATAAATAACCATGGTTATTAATTTACAATCTCTGAAAATGCAAAAGAAGACCTCCAATCCTCTGGTTTTCATCGTCAATTAACCTCGGGGTACCTACGTATAACCCGTAAGACTCGATTTCATCTCGCTCACGCTAAGCCATTTAAACCCATAGCAATAAACATATACGGAGTAGCATTATCATATACATGTGTAATTATAGCATAACACATATAAAGCATCTACGGAATACATGATTATTAATACGTAAAGCATTTCAAATCATATTTTAAGCATAACTCATAACAATTTCATATAACGTAACAACATGATATATAAAACTTGATACATTTCGATCGATATATATTGCATTAATCATGATCAATTCAATAAACACATACGTGTGAACAAACATGCAATATCTCATTATAGCACGAGAGATAGTCGACTCCCTTCTCATATCAAAACAATTATACGCGACTATAAAAAATTGTATCTTATATTCGAATGTACCAAATATGTTTGATTTTTATTCTTAACTAATATTGTAACAACCCGATTTTTCGTGACTTAATTAAACAAATGCGGAAATAGTAATTAAGTACTTTGTATTACAAAAACAGTTGTCATCGTCTTACAACTCAAAATACATAATCAGAGTTATAGATAAACATGGTTATTAATTTACCATCTTTCAAAATACAAAAGAAGACCTTCAATCCCCTGGTGTTTACCCTCAATTAACCCTAAGGTACTTACGTATAACCCGTAAGACTTAATTAATTTATGATTTCATTAGTTGTTTGAATGTGTAGTACATAGTATGTAATATGCAATCGAGAGTGTATGTAACATTTTTGATGTTTTTCGCCTAGAACTCATATTATGTCTATCCATTTGAGAGATTATTTTGAAATTTTAGATGGAAATAAATAATTATTAGTGACTATAATATCTACATGCACAAACACAATTAACAACCCACAAGAAATGTGTACTAAAATATGACCGACTCGGCCCGTGGATTCCACGGGTCACACCACTAGTTTTTTCTCTAAAACCTAAATTCAAACATTTCCTCACAAATTTTCTACTACTTTAACATTTCCCTACAAATTTTAAAATACGTTTTCGTCATTAAATACATCTTACATGGGAATAAAACACAGATGTGACTTACCTTTTGCAAATCGAATTTTCGGACCTCAAAAAAAGATTGTAACTTTTAAATTCTTCAACTATGATTCAAAAAATGCCCGAGTGTGGGTTTTTTTTGTTAATTGGGTTGATGGAGGTAAGACGGAGTAGCAAAAGAACTCAACTTGTTGATTGAAATTGAATGACTCAAAATTGAAGTTGCCAACTAAGAGAAAACTTTGAAAAGACATCAAATAAGAATGATGAGGAAAAGTTTAAAAAAGTAGTCAATGATTTGGTTAAATTGAAGAAAAATAAGTGAAAATGGAAGCCTCATAATTGTAGTTTTAAGAAATTTTTATGAAGTAATGGAAAATTGGTAAAATTGAAAAAGAAGATGAAAATGAAATTACTCAATTTAGGTTAGTTTAATGTTTTTTGTTTATGAAAAATATAGAATTGATGGAAGATTATTTGACAAATTATGAGAAAAAGAATTAAGTTTATGTTAACAAAAATAAACAAATTAAAGGTAGAGTTTAACAAATATAAGCAAATAAAATGATGGTCAACCATCGGAATGTTGACTTTAGTCATCAGATTCCGTTATTTGGTACCTTTTAACAAAAATAACAAATAAAAGGTATCAGAAAACAAAAAATAAAATAAAAGGTACTATCTCACAAATGACCCTAAATAAAAGGTACTATCTCACAAATGACCCTATATAAAAAGTACTATCTAACAAAAAAACCCTTTCTTTAATGGAATATATATGATGTCATAGCGATGTTGGGTTTTAGTGTCAGCACATCCTACACAAGTTTCTTTGAGATTTCATTTTTCGGGTTCTAATACCTGCCAACTCGTTGGATTTGATGTTACCTTCTCCTTTACAAGTCGTCGATTGGCAAATTGGTTAAATGTCGTTTTGCTAGGGATGGGTCTTGTGTAACCAGATTGAGTAATTCTACAGTATAAGAAACACTATTTCTATAATATCACTAATTTTAATTTTAAATTTTTTTTTTTTTAATCTTGTAATTTTTCTTACTTCTCATATTTTTTACCATAATGTTGGTGACCTGATTTATTCAACACATATAAATATCATGTTTCGCCATATTTTTGTTGAAGACTACTTATACACTATATGTCGCTGTCAATTTACAACCACCCAGCTTAAAATTAGCTATGCATTATTGTCTCATATGATGACATTGTCTTACCGTAGAATTTGTACTTCCATAGTTATCTTATCAAGAGTATTAATACAGACAATCGAAATAATTAGCAAAGTCACATGCAACATCTGTCGATTCATTTTATACTTTGATATATTTATGGAATGTGCTATTAAGCGCACCTAACATTATAGTTTTTCTTAATGGCAAATTCTCATTTAAGACGGACTATTTTGTCTTACTTGAAGACGAAATTATGTTGCAATTTTATAGTAAATTGCGACAATTTAACTGTAAAATATTTATTTTTTCATTGAAAATTATTGTTGCAAACACATCGTTATTAGGGTAATATTATATCAAAAAATAGTCACATTTTTGTCACTATCAAAATCAATTCAACATTCATTTTTGATCAAACTATCAAACATTAAACCAAAAAGAAAAAGAAAGAAAATATACATTACACCGTCTTTCATAACTTGGGGCACATATGTCCAACATTTTTAGTTGTAATCACCTCACAAAAATCACAAATTAAAATAGGGATAACGATATACTCTCACATATTATATATCACTTTTTAAAACTCTCACATATTATATATCACTTTTTAAAACTCTCACATATTATATATCACTTTTTAAAAACTCTCACCTATTATAATTTAATTTTAAAAACTCCCACCTATTATAATATAAATTCTATAAATCTACCACTTTTTGTTACAATTTTTTTTTTTTTTTAATAAAATTACCACCAACTGAAAAATTTACACCTTTAAGTTATAATTTTAATTGAAATTTGGAGTTATATTAAACTTTATTCCTATTTTAACGCTCTCTTTTAATTTACACCAGTCATGTAAGCAACCACGTAGGCATAAACTTTGGAAAATTGGCCAAATTTGTCGGAAAATGACTTATGGTGGTTTTTTCCAAAATAAAAAACAATTAATACAATACTTTCCAAAATTCTAAAACAAAGATAATATTTTTGAAAGAAAGGTATAAATAAAGTAGTTTTTGATAAACCAATTAATTACTTAAAAAAGATATAGAGTAGCAATTATTGATATTATACACAATAGATTCCTAAAAATTTTATATTTACCTCCCCCCTTCCCTCTTTAGAAAAATCACCTCCTGTCTTTCTCCATAAAACCTCCTCTAAAAACCCTAAAAATCTACCGCCGCCACCGCTTCCCATGCCAATCCTTGTCAGTAGTAGCTGGTTCCG
Source organism: Dianthus caryophyllus (assembly GCA_023091065.1). Taxonomy (NCBI): domain Eukaryota; kingdom Viridiplantae; phylum Streptophyta; class Magnoliopsida; order Caryophyllales; family Caryophyllaceae; genus Dianthus; species Dianthus caryophyllus. The sequence continues at coordinate 14,604,109 of CM041520.1, forward strand.
TCGGAGATGTAGCCGATCTAAGGCTCATCTACGGCGAATCTACCGTGGAAGTCTCTCAGCCCATTTGGATTTCGGTCCACTCATCCTTTGGCTTGCATGTGCTCTGTCGCCGTTGGTGTGGTGACGAGGCTTAGTCGTATCGCCTCAATCAAAGATAAACCTACGAACAACCAACTGGGCAACTAGTGGCAGCAAGGTCGAATCCACAGAGAAACGGTGTAGTTATGGTTTACTTAGTTTAACTAGGCTACTTCTAAGGGTGATCAAAATGTGGGAAAAACAAGATTAAACTAAGACTAGAAGTAAAAACGAGGATGAGATAATAAAGGGAAAAGACTAAGGCATCGGGTTCATCGTGACAACAATTCGGGAACTCAAGTTCACAAGAATAATGACCAAATAGAATCGTGCAAGGTCAATTAGGGCACAAATACGCTCTCTCGAGTCAATATTAACCTTAAGTTGATTTAGCAGGCTCTCGCTACGTACTAAACCTATCTTATCAATTACGTGTGAGTCTAGTTTCGATTAGGCTTTCGATCTTAAACCAAAACTACCAAGGTTCAATTCAATTAAGCGTCCCTAGATTCAATTGATAATAAAACGCGTAGGAAGACATCGATAAAGCATGAAACATTCCATCAGACAATTAAAGAATGTTCCCGGGATTGAAATCACAAATCTCCCTTAACCCTTGTTTGGAAATTAGCTACTCATGGAAAGGGAAAAATCAAAGCAATTAGAAAGGATGAACATGATGAATAAATAGAGAACGATTAAATTTAAACCTGAATTAATCCTTGAAATAGCAAGAACCGAGTGTGGAATTCAATCTTGAAGAATAATAAAAGCTAAACCTAATTTTAGAGTTGTATGTAAAGCAGTAACACCCCGACTTATTTCACATATATTTATATTTCATTTCATTTGACTTTCTCATTTTCGTCTCGAGAAAGTCATTTTCTAAGCTTGCGTAGTGTGTTAGTAAGTCGGGTGTTACGTATAACGAGGTTGGAACCAAGTTACTAAGGTTGAGGAGGTGTTTAAGAGGGGTTAGTAGCTGGTTAGGAGTGGTAGGGGCGAGCTAAGGGTCGCGGGAAGGTGAAGAGTGAAACCGGGGAGACAATGTAGATATGGTGAGCTGGGCGCTAGTGAGGCGCTACCAAGGCGCGGACAGGTCTGCTCGCAAGATTCGTGATTAGGGTGCTTCCGTGTTGTTTTAAATCAGTTTTTCAGCCTATTTTTTGCCCTAATTGATCATAAACTCTTACTTCCCTCACCCTAATTTCTCATAAACCTCTCATCTCTCTTTTCTCTCACATTAATCCCTCATTAAGTCTCCATTAAAACTCCCTCAATTCTCAAGCTTTTCATTCAAAATCACTTCCAAGTTGATTCCTTCATTCTTCCTTCGGTAATCCTTCGTTCTTATATCGTTTTTAGTATGGTTGTTGTAATATTAGTATAATTCTTTATATTAGGGTTTATTTCTTATATTTTATGCATGATTTATGTTCACAACCAAAAGAGAAGAAGATCTTGGTGAGGAGGACACTATCTACGTCGAAGAGGAAGAAGGCTAGGAATGTTTTGTGCTTTTAAGGTAACTGGGTGTAGCCCTAGCGATATTTTGACATGTATGAGGCCATAGAGTTTGTCTAGGATGCATTGATTGATTGTATAGTGATAAAGGTGTGATCTTTGGATGTTTTATGATAACAAGTTGTAATATTTGAATGATTTGGAGTCGGCCTCATACCTAGGGGTGAGCAAAAAAAACCGATCCGATTTTTATAACCGAAACCGAACCGAAACCGATCCGAAAAAACCCAAAAATCCGGGTTTTTTTCAAATCCGGGTTCTGAATCCGAATATCCAGTTCAAAACCGGAGCGAATATGGATATCAAAATTTGTAAATCGGGTAACCGGTTTTAAACTGGTTTATCAAAACTAAGATTAAAATTTTAAAAATTACTTTAAATTTTTTTTAAAAAAAATTTAAATTAATTACGTGTACATTGCTTGTGGTGATGTACAATTATACATTGTACTTACTACATACTTAGACAATAGACTACTCTACTACTCACTCTGAATTAAGTAATTTTCTACGTCTAATCACCCTTGCCCTCTACTCTTGTACTACCATTTTTATTTTCCCAATTGTCTCTATATATAGACATTGTTTGTCAATTAGATTGTGAACTTTTTTTTTATACTTTTGGTGTACTATGGACGATTTATAAGAATATTAAAAATCGCAATTTTTTTTGTAAATTTGACCAAAAAATCATATTTGACAATAAATTGGATATATGGTTAACCGAATTTTGGATACCGATTTTTTTTGGATACCGAAAACCGGATAACCGAATTAACCGGGTTGGATATGGAATGACAATTTCACTCATTTTAAAACCAGGTAACCAAACCGAACTTGAAAACCGGAGCGGGTAACCGGTTTTGCTCACCTTTACTCATACCTACAAGTCTAGTATCATGTACTAGGATGTTTGTTTGCATGATAGTTGATCATATTGTTCTAAGACACCTAAAGGTGATAGTTTTAGGTTGAGTTAATGATGTTACTATAATTGTTTATAAGCTGTGATACAAATACTTTGTAATAAGCATGTTTCAACTTGAGTTTGATCACGACAATGTTAATAAGTTTAAAATGACTATTATAATGGTAAGGATGGGTAAAGACGGTTGAAATGATGATTATTGTGAGTTCAGTTCATGTTAAATTGGCTTGTTGAATGCTTGAGTTAAGTTTGCGTATGGGTACTGTTCTGGCACGTGCTTGAAGAGCTACAATGTCGTTTTGGCCGGATACCGCCCTTTGGAACCTCAGATGTTCTAGTTGTTCGGTTAGAGCTCCTCTAGGTACTCGGCCGTTCTAGTTGTTTGGTTAGAGTCTATGGATTGATTATTATGTCGTCACTGTTCCAGTTGTTCCGTGGGATTTGGCCAAATTTAGACAGTTGTTTGGGACTTCCAGTTGTTGTCCTACCATAGGGTTTGGATGATTCTAGTTATTTCATCGGGGGTGATTCTAATTGTTTCACCCAGTGCTCTGTTCTTACTCTTGCGCTTGCTTGTTTGTTGTTACATCATCCAGTTGTTGACAGTTGTTGAGTTTAAATAATTAAAAATGGTACACCATATGATTGCACGTATGGCTTGTGTGTTTTGTCTGGTTGTTTGTTTCTCCGAGTATAGGCCGTAGGCTAGGTAAGGCTGTTGTGATGGTTTCATGCCGGTTATGTTGAAGTGTGACTGGGGAGCACCTAATTACTCCCTATTGATTGTGATTTTTTCTGAAAATCTTTTCAGGTATGATGCGTGAATTTGGGACGAGTCTGGATAACATGATAGGCCGCTTTATTGGTGTCAACTCAGCTTTTATTCGACTTTTTATGTACAAGAACCTTTTTGTTTCGATTCACCTTTTAGACTGTAGTTTTACTTTGGTAGTTTGAGTTCCGTGACGATCCGGATGCGGTGGTATTTCCGCCACCGTGGTCCTTTTTATACCTTACTTCGTTTATTTTATTCTACTTTAATTCGTTTTATTTTATTGAACAATCGGGGTTATTATAGTGAAAACTAAAACTAAAAACTGAGTAAAAGAAAAGAATATGTAAAAGCTCTCTCTTCGAAACACTAAGTACAAGTAAATATATAAGTCTTGAAATTGGGCCCAAAACAAACGACCCAAACATCCGACCTAGCTAGGCAAAATTCTTCAGAAATCCGGCCGGATTTGGTACAAATCCGGCCTAGGCTTGTGGGCTTCCTTCTCCGTTCGTTTGCTTTGTTCGTCGCATGTTTGCTTGGATCCTCCATGTATTCACTCGTATCCCGAACTCCCGTATCAGCTCGAGCTTTGTCTCGTAGTCTCGGGACTCATGCTTGCTTTACTTGACTCGGTATTTGGCTCAGGACCGCCAAAATCTGCAAAATATAACCAGAAAGAAGCAGTACCGCAATACATAACAAATAGCTCGTAAAATAATATGAACTCGACTAAAATGCGAGTTAAAATTGCAACTAAACCGGGGCATAAAAGCTATATAAAATGCACATATCATGTGGTCAGTCTAAGGCTCATTTCCGACCAACAAAATGATTTCCCTTCTCCTGACCTCGCTCAGATTTGATTCGATGTTGCGTACCCTGCTTGTCATACTAGCCTTGTCGACTCTGTCTCTCTTTTGCGACCCTCGGCCTTCGTTCATCGGACATGCTGTCGCTGGCTAACTGATTCTTCTGTTGGACCATCAGTTCACCCGAGCCCTATGGAAGAGGTATTTAAAAAAGTGAAAAAGAACAATAAATGACATAGAAGAAGAAGTAGAATGAAAGCAAAAGAAGAGAAAGAGTAATTGGGAAAAAAAAAGTTAAGAAGGTCGAAATTGGTGATAAAAGAAGCCGAAAGAAGATTGAGCTCCATCTAATGTGAGGTTTATTTGTATTTCTATAAAAAAAAAATGTTTTCAAAAATGCTTTTTTTGAAAATCTATTTTCAAAAATCAGTTTTCTCAAATGTTTTTTCAAATTGGTTTTGTCCAAATTGTTTTCTTAAAAAAAAAAACACACAAAAACTTCACAAAATTATATAACAATGCTTTTAAGATATAAGTTGTTCCTTTTACGGGTTTGTGGTGCTCTTCTTTAGACTATCAATTTTGGTCTATAGTTGGTTGGTTAGCTTTCTAGCTTGGTCTTGGTTTGGTTTTGTGTTTTCTTGGTTGCTGTTGTCGGGCGGTGCCTTATGGTTTGGGGTTTGGTTGTCCAGTTTAAGGTCCGTTCATTTCTCGGACTCATGGATGAGTTTGTACGAGTATATCGGTATATAGTCCTTTAAAATCACAGGATTATAATGAAAACTTTATATGATTTAGTGTCATAAAATGACATTGCATAACATAATAAAAGGATTAAGAATTAACCTTTCAAAACCTTGTAATTTGGCCTAAGAACAATACCAAAATTATGGTATCTCCTAATTATCACACCCAAGATGTTTTAAGAAATGACTTTATGATTTGCTAGAAGAATTAGAGAGGAAAACTGATTTTTCTCTCAAGTTTTGTGCTGTGGTTGTGATGAATCAATATTAGGTTAATTAGAATAGAATTAGGAAAGGCAAAATCTCCTCTCTTATCTCCTCATATGGCCGGCCCCCTTATAGTATTTTGGGGAGATATATTTCTCCTCAAATACTTCACTTATTGACCAAGAAACAAAGTGTATCGGGACAGAATGTATCTGGACACTTTTCTCTTGGTCATTTTAGCTTTTAATATAATGCAATATATTACTAGTGTCATCTGTATGGACCGACTATAATATATCATTAATTATAAATATCCTTATATTTATAATTTGCTAATTAATTATAACGGTTTATGTTTAATTAGCTTGCATTATACACAACAATTAAATATAACATTTTATATTCAATTCACGAATTACATTTAATTCGTCTCAGCTAATATTATTTAATCTGTATTAAATAGCCGTATCATCATTATACTGACTAACATTTTAGTCAGTAACATCATCACACTGACTAACATTCTAGTCAACAACACTGACTAACCGTTTAGTCATTAAGTAAGGCATCGATATGATCATTTTCTCAAATAATCACATCTCTCAAACACATCCTTTAGGTGTGACTCTTAGGGACTAGTTGATCACCGCCATCTGTATGACAATAACGTCAAACTTATCTAGCAAGCCAACCGTTATCGATAAACGTTAATCAACTGATTAAATACAAAATGTACCCTGTGTACCTTAAGAGATTTATATATGTTATTGCACTAACTGTGGAGGACACTAGCTCCAACAATCTCCCACTTGTCCGTACAAGTGTATGTGCGATAACCTATTCTCATATCCATAATAAATTTCTCCCACTCATTGTAAACCAATTTGCAAAATCTGCATTCTCAAAGGTCGTAGTTTACAAGTGATCAGAATCAAGAGTGGTTTCCCCGACTAGAGAGTAACTTAACTGATAAACGAATCAATATTCGAGCATGGCCATGCATTTTCAGTTACAGCTCCTCGAGTGGCCCTGAGAAAAAGTATTATAACTCGATAGAAGTTGGATATTTTCCTCAACTCGAATCCTGCAGATGTAAGCGCAGCATGAAATGACCCAGTGAAAATCTACTTGGCCTCCTCTTACGGTCGACCGTGAGAAAGAAACCTAAGTCACCCAAAATCTGCCTTAATCTCAAGAGACAGTCGATAGTCAAAAGAATCGACTCTAGGAACACTATGGATGTCCTATCCACGACCCGGCACCTAATGTTCTGAAACATTTAGGACTCCATGTTGTCGTCACAAAATTGTCCTGCGCGATTTCAGTAAACCCGCATCTGTGATCGATCAGTCAACAGCTTGACTTATGGCTCGTTGAACCCACCATCAATCGACGTCACAAAATAAGCGCCTGAGTTATCAGCTCGTGTAGGCGATCACGGACCAAAACAAAAAATATAAAGCAATTCAGTTCACTTTGAGGTGTTCAACGTTGTCTGTACAACCCTCATGAAAAGCAATATATAAAACAAAACGATGATTTTATTAGAAGTTTTATGGAAGAAGACCCATGTGTCTAATCCATATATAAAACAACTAATACAACTCAGGAACACACTTAATTCCCATGGAAATAACGTGCCCTTCATGCTTATCATATCTCAACGGACTCAGTTGTAGAATCTGCTATAACAGTTTGTTTGGAGCTTTTCCAGCTGACCGCAGCGCCATTAAGAGTAAAAACGAATCCAGATTGAGACTTCGAGTCATCTCGATCCATTTGGAAACTAGCATCTGCGTAACCGATTGCGCATAGCTCAGTGTCTCCTCCATAAGTCAATACCCATTCTTTAGTCCTCCGTAGGTACTTAAGAATGTTCTTAACAGCCATGCAGTGTGCTTCACCTGGATTGCCTTGGTATCCGCTCGTCATACTTAATGCATATGCCACGTCCGGACGTGTGCATATCATGGCATAAATGATCGATCCTATAGCTGATGCATAAGGAATCCGACTCATGCGCTCGACCTCTTCCGATGTCTTTGGTGCTTGAGCTTTACTCAATTGCACTCCAGAGATTATTGGAAGGTTCCCCTTCTTGGAGTTGGTCATGCTGAACCTCTCAAGAATCTTATCTATATAAGACTCCTGACTGAGGGATAACATCCGTCGTGATCTATCTCTATAGAGACGGAGCCCCAAAATTCGTTGTGCCTCACCCAGATCTTTCATCTGGAAATGGTTCTTTAACCATACTTTCACGGAAGTTAAGTGAGGTATGTCATTCCCAATCAAAAGTATGTCATCGACATATAGTATTAGGAATATAATCTTGCTCCCACTCGACTTGATATATAGACATGGTTCCTCGACCGATCGAGTGAATCCATTCTCTTTTATCACTTGGTCGAAGCGATGATTCCAACTCCGTGAAGCTTGCTTAAGTCCATAGATGGAACGCTTAAGCTTGCAAACCTTCTTAGGATTTTTAGGATCTGTGTAACCTTTGGGTTGTTCCATGTACAACTCCTCCTCCAAATAACCGTTTAAGAAGGCGGTTTTCACGTCCATTTGCCAAATTTCATAGTCATGAAAGGCGGCAATCGCTAAGACAATCCGAATGGAACGAAGCATGACTACGGGTGCAAAATTCTCATCATAGTGCAACCCTTGCACTTGAGTGAAATCCTTTGCCACTAGTCGTGCCTTGTATATATCTGGTTGTCCTTCTACAGATCGCTTTATCTTGTAAAGCCATTTGCACTGAAGAGGCCTAGCCTTATCAGGTAAGTCAACCAGATCCCATACATTGTTCTCGTACATAGAGTCCATCTCGGATTGCATGGCTTCTTGCCATAGCTTTGAGTCGGAACATGTCATGTCACCTTTATAGGTTACGGGTTCGTTACTCTCAAGGAGTAAAATGTCGTCTCTCCCATTCTTCTCAACCATACCAATGTATCTATCTGGAGGAATGAAGAGTCTACCCGACCTTCTGGGTTCCAAGGGAATACTAACCGCAGCAGACGAAGAAGGAACAATTTCCTCCATTGGTTGCTCAGTTGTTGGTTCAGGAATCTCCGACAGATCGAAGGTTCTATTACTGCTCTTGTCTTCGAGAAACTCTATCTCTAAGAACTTCGCACTAGCCGCAACAAAAACTCGTTGTTCGGTAGGCGAATAGAAGTAATGACCAAACATTCCTTTTGGATAACCAATAAAGTATGTCTTGACCGATCGCGGGCCGAGCTTATCCTCGTGTCTCCACTTGACATAAGCCTCGCACCCCCAAACCCGAATAAAGGACAAGTTAGGGACCGTTCCCTTCCATAACTCGTATGGAGTCTTGTCAACAGCTTTAGTCGGACTTCGGTTAAGTATAAGAGCAGCTGACAAAAGAGCAAAGCCCCATAATGAGTCAGGTACAACCGTGTGACTCATCATGGATCGAACCATATCAAGTAATGTACGATTCCTGCGCTCGGATACACCATTCAATTGTGGTGTTCCGGGTGGAGTTAACTGTAGTACTATCCCGCGGTCTTTCAGGTGTCGATCAAACTCAGTTGAAAGATATTCGCCACCACGATCTGAACGTAGTGCTTTTATCTTTCTATCTAGTTGGTTCTCAACCTTATTCTGGAATTCCTTGAACTTGTTAAAGGACTCACTTTTATGCTTCATTAAGTAGACATGTCTATATTTACTCAAATCGTCCGTGAAAGTGATAGAATACCTATGGCCATCTCTAGCGTTGATTGACATAGGTCCACACACATCAGTATGTATGAGTCCTAATAGGTTAGCAGCGCGCATTCCAACACCTTTGAAGGAAATTCGAGACATTATCAATGAGCTTTTTCACGCGTTTCTCATTTATGTGTCCCATACGGCAATGCCATAGATAGGTTTGATCTTTGTCACCAACCTTTGCTTTCTTGTTACTCACATGCATAATATCTGTGGTTTGATCTAAAACATAAATTCCGTTCATGGAAACTGCTTTACCATAAATCATTTCGTTCAAAGAGAAAATACAGCTATTATTCTTTATTAAAAACGAAAATCCGTCTTTATCAAGTACGGATACAGAAATAATATTTTTAGATAAACTAGGTACATAGTAACAGTTATTCAGAAATAACTCAAATCCGCTCGGGAGTTGGATTACATATGTTCCCACTGAAACGGCAGCAACTCTTGCTCCATTCCCCACTCGCAGGTCTACATCACCTCTTCCCAGAGTTTTGATGTTTCTTAGGCCCTGGCCTGATTGCCTGAGATGAGAACCACGACCAGTATCAAGTACCCAAGTTCCGATACTTGCATGGTTAATCTCAATCATATGAATAAAAGAAGACATACCAACAGGAGTGACGCGGCTTGCTTTAATGTCCTCAGCATACACGGGACAGTTCCGCCTCCAATGCCCAGACTTGTGGCAATGGTGGCATTCCATGCTTTGCTTAGCTTTTGCCTTGCCTTGTGAGCTACCGCTAGCCTCACCAGGCCCACTCTTTGCAATCACTGGCTTCTTAAATTTCAGCTTTCCTACAGTTAGGTTAGCCGGAGCCTTACCCTTACCCTTGTGCTTATTGCCTATCATGAGAACATCTTGTTTCATGCTCCCACTCAACTTCAGATCACTCTCCGTCTGTACGAGGAGTGAGTGAAGCTCATGCAGACTTTTCTGCATGTCATTCATGTAATAGTTTGCCCTACAGAGGGCATACCCATCATGAAGGGAGTGGAGCACTCGATCAATGATGATATTCTAATCGATCTTGCAACCAAGCTCCTCCAGTTTCTCAACGTTCTCGATCATGTCGAGAAGGTGTGGACCAACCGATTGGCCCTTCTGGAGTTTTGCTTCAAAGAAACGAGTGGTATACTCGTAACTCTTGATTCTCGGTGCTTTCGAGAACTCCTTAGTTAGGGTGGTGAAAATCTTGTTTGCACCTTGGGTAATGAACCGTCTTTGCAAATTTGATTCCATTGAATGTATGAGTACGTTCTGTATCGCACCCACCTCCATCATGAAATCATTATAAACATAGACTTCATCTGCTCCTGCATCGGGAGCTGGTTTAGTCGGCAGTGGCTCAGTCAAGTACTTGAGCTTACCGTCAGTGATGGCGGCATTCCGTAATAATGCGGCCTCCCAATCAGAAAAGTTGGACCCATCACTCTTCAGTCGAGTTGACTGATTCATGCTGTCCATAAAAATTCTAAGCCATGATTCGCGGTTTAATGTGGCACTTGGCATTGGGTCGTCAGTACGTCCAACCATTTGTTTTAGCAGTTATATCTGTATATAACGAATTCGAAACTATGAAAAGAAAGAAGAAGAAGAAGAAGAGAGAAGATAAGAAATCATTGTTTTAAAGGTTTAAGTCATAAAGCAATAACGTTTTAATTCAATGACTCGTGCACTCATATAATCGACCTCCCTCGAGAATTATATAAGTGATCCCAAGACTCAATTTCCTTAAATTGATAAGCCAACTTCTTGGCTAATTCTACTGTTAGAATTCTTGGTCGATAGATTTCAGTAAATCCTATCTATTAGTCCATCATAACTACGAGATATTACTCGAACTATAATGTTGAGGTAAAATAGGTCAACACGTACTACTTACCCAACGTAGAAGGGGTCATGTGGAGAGTAAGGTCCTACATGCCTACCGACGAAGAAGGGGCTCATAGCAGCTTTTCCTATAAAGACTAATCTCAATTTTAGAATAGAAGAAGGTCCCATCATCTCATTTTAATTCATTTTAAGTGAACAAATATCTAGCATTACGTGAATGATTAATTTGAGGTGATAGCCCTAAAACGAGTGACATCCGTATGTCCATGATATATGATGCAACTATATGATCCATATTCATGCATATTAGGTGGTTTGGTTTAGTTTAGGCGGAATATGATGCTACTATCTAACGCGTGAATGCAATGAAAAACGGTAAAAGAAAAACGCAAAAACGAAAAACACCTAGTGTGGCCTATCCCTATGAAAATAAAGACAAAGTACAAATTGGAATCCATCTATGGACCCTAAAACTTGTCTTCATTCTTCATCTTGGGCTTTAAGTGGGAGTTCGGCTCTCCGTCTTGAATCTTTATCTTGAATCTTTCAAATTACATATTGAATTACAAAATAAACCTATTTACATTCTAATTCATAATATGCCAAAAATAATAAAATTACAAGATGGGAGATTCGAGATCTCAAAAATACAACCAAAATTGTGTTTCCTTCATTACGAAAACACAATCTTCTAAGGCCACACTAGTAAATTACAACCTTTTGTACATAATTAATGCGTAAAATTAAACCATTCAAAACATTCATTCACAAATATCGCATCAACTAAACTATGTAAAAACAATGCATACGAATTGATTTAAATCCAAACCACCTCTTTTAAATGATTATAATTATGCAACAATTCCTTAATTGTTCATAAAACATAATCAAAATAATCCAAAATTTATATTATCAGTATAACATAAATTAGGTCACAAAATATTTTAAACTTCTTTAAAATATTTGGTATCAAATATTATGAACCTTTTCATAATAACATAATATTAATTATCTTTATAATAAATATTACCAAAACTTATAATTTCCAAAAATTGAAATATTTTCGGCCAAATTAAAAAATAAATCTGAAATTTTAATAATTGTTTTTTTTTTTTAAACCTCACGGCCAACATTAAAAAAAATGGGATATTTCCCACGGTACCCTCGAACTTTGGCAGATTACACATGGTACCCCATGTGTGAGGTTTGTTCACATGGTACCCCTAAACTTTGTAAATATGTGCCCAATATGCCCATTTTGTGACGGAAAACTTGACGACGTTAAGTTTAAAGAAGAATGCACCAATTATGAGTTTAGAGTACAATTAAAGCCACATTATTCCTCAATTAAATGCTATTATGTGTTGATTAATTAGTATAAATTTTGTTGATTAGAGTACAAATAATAGCATTTAATCGAGGAATAATGTGGGTCTAAATGTACCCTAAACTCATAATTGGTGCCTTCTTCCATAAAATTAACGTCGTCAAGTTTTCCGTCACAAAATGGGCATATTGGGCACATATTCACAAAGTTTAGGGGTACCATGTGAACAAACCTCACACATGGGGTACCATGTGTAATTTGACAAAGTTCGAGGGTACCGTGGGAAATATCCCAAAAAAAATTTACCAAAAATTAAAATATGATTCGGCCTTTATCAAAAATTGAATCAAACTGTTTTAATTCAATTATGCTAATGATTAGATCGATACTGACTCAATTTTAATCCGTATTAAACATTGACTTAAGAGATTCAAAATAACCTTTTAAATTTAAACATCTTAAATTATAGATCTAATGATTAACAACCTTATATGTTCATTAACATACAAAAATTTGGCCCTTTTATGTTTTAATTCAATCGATATTAAATCAAAACTTATACAAATTCATATGTGATAGTTTTAACATCTTAAAACATCGAAAATTATGAATCAAATAGACCAAAACAAGCCATAAATTAAACAAATACTCACGGCACAAACACCAAAAACATTCGGCCATCTTTAAATTTGTTTAAAAAATATACAAAATCGATTTTTTATGAAAACCATATAAAAATTCATATGCCCTAAGGCTCTGATACCACTTGTAGGAGTATATCGGTATATAGTCCTTTAAAATCACAGGATTATAATGAAAACTTTATATGATTTAGTGTCAAGAAATGAAATTGCATAACATAATAAAAGGGTTAAGAATTAACCTTTCAAAACCTTGTAATTTGGCCTAAGAACAATACCAAAATTATGGTATCTCCTAATTATCACACCCAAGATGTTTTAAGAAATGGCCTTATGATTTGTTAGAAGAATTAGAGAGGAAAACTGATTTTTCTCTCAAGTTTTGTGCCGTGGTTGTGATGAATCAATATTAGGTTAATTAGAATAGAATTAGGAAAGGCAAAATCTCCTCTCTTATCTCCTCATATGGCCGGCCACCTTATAGTATTTTGGGGAGATATATTTCTCCTCAAATACTTCACTTGTTGACGAAGAAACAAAGTGTATCGGGACAGAATGTATCTGGACACTTTTCTCTTGGTCATTTTAGCTTTTAATATAATGCAATATATTACTAGTGTCATCTGTATGGACCGACTATAATATATCATTAATTATAAATATCCTTATATTTATAATTTGCTAATTAATTATAACGGTTTATGTTTAATTAGCTTGCATTATACACAATAATTAAATATAACATTTTATATTCAATTCACGAATTACATTTAATTCGTCTCAGCTAATATTATTTAATCTGTATTAAATAGCCGTATCATCATTATACTGACTAACATTTTAGTCAGTAACATCATCACACTGACTAACATTTTAGTCAACAACACTGACTAACCGTTTAGTCATTAAGTAAGGCATCGATATGATCATTTTCTCAAATAATCACATCTCTCAAACACATCCTTTAGGTGTGACTCTTAGGGACTAGTTGATCACCGCCATCTGTATGACAATAACGTCAAACTTATCTAGCAAGCCAACCGTTATCGATAAACGTTAATCAACTGATTAAATACAAAATGTACCCTGTGTACCTTAAGAGATTTATATATGTTATTGCACTAACTGTGGAGGACACTAGCTCCAACAGAGTTGAGTTTTAGTTCTATGTAGGGGCTCTTGTCGGTGGTACATACATGATCTCGTGTTTTACCATAGTTTCCCGTTTACTATGGTTATATTGACTTGATGGATTGGTCATTGTGGATAGATTGGTGGCGGTGGTCCTTTTTTTATGTCTACAAGTTTGCTTTCGGTTAGTATGAAATGATTGCAGATGTGGATATCTATATCCGTACCTCCCAAACAAAACCCAACGATGTAACGAACTTTTAACATGCATGCTTTAATTTGACTTAAATGGTACAAAAATGTCGATAACTGAGTTAAATTGTAAAAATGCTTAAAATGAGTCGAAATGCTAATATGATTTAATAAACGTCCTTTGGTTCATTTAGAATCCGGTCCATGCACCTCACATCATATGCAAACTCAATTGTAGTCCAATTCATAATTGGGCCAAGCACCATACATAAAAACCAAGCTCACGTCTAAGGTCAGCACACAATTTGCAAACAAAATAGCATTTTTCATCATTTCGGGTCTCAGTCCCAGAACCGAGCACAGTCCGCTTTTGACCCGCTTTACAGGGCTTTAAGCTCTCACAAAATATTTAGGAAAGACTCCTAGAAGCTCTCCACCGAGTACCTTGGAAGCCAAGCAAACGGAATTATACTGTATCTTACCAAAAATAAACTTGGAAGATTCGTAATCTATGCAATACCTAGGACCCAAAGCCGCAAGAGCAGAGGCGACTAAAGATGCTAGTTGCCGGTGCTCTTGCAGTTTTCCCTGCTTGTTTTGATGAAATTCCTATAGGTACGGGCCTTCACCCAAGGTCTCAATGGACATTAACATCAATTATCATCAAAATACACACATAAATTCCGAATTCATCATATTTCTTTGGTGAATTCTTCTTTGCATAACGTATCAAAGTTTTGCCCAGTTCTTGCTTGAATTGGTAGGTTTCGATCCTAAACAAGAATCGATGCTTTTTCTTTCCTTAATCTCTATGCATGTGACTTATACGGCTACATTAGTCCCTCCTCGACTTTGGCACACGAAATCATTTTGCAATTTAAGATGGTAGTAGCAAATTGGATTCACACAATCCATGTACACCCCACCAAAGTCGCATAAGCAACGACCCTTAAAAAAAATCAAACGGACTTTATTTACAATGAATTCGACATTAACTGTACCGCTTTCGTTTATACATTAAAGCATGCTAAACTGAGGGTTTTACATTAAATCAAACTTTTTCATACTGCATACATGATGCCAGAAATCGCCTCTGCACTGGCGGCTCTGCCCATGAGCCGTTAGAGCAGTGGCGGCCGGAACCTCAAACTGCCTCTCCAGGCGGCTTGAACATACTTTGCATAGATCGCATACTTTTCTGCATAATATCGCACGTGCACGGCGGTTTCTTATTGCTCAAATATCGAAATTAAAGGATTGTTCTCGAGTTAGTAGTGGCTACTTTTAGTAGGCTTTTCTAAACGGATTTTCTAAAGCAATTTAATGAATCTAAAGAAATGTACTCTCACTTCGAATCTAATCTGGTTTCATTAGCCTTAGATGTAGGAGTGTCGACGTGCTCTGAAATCTAAGAAACGTGGATACCGTCGCCGTAATATTGGGTATCTTATCTCTATTTCTATGATGTGCTACTCTTCTCCACTGTGGGAAATATCTCTTTGGGAGGTCAAGGGTGTCCTATCCGTTGACTACTCGTCATTTACGTTTCTTTATTGTCACCTATAATATTTTTAATAAATTCATGAGGTCGGGTGTCCTATCCCTACATTCATGGTGGTTCGTAGTCGTAGTTAAGCGTTGAAGTAATGCGGAGCGAATTAAGAATAGACTTCTTCTTCTTCTAATTTTAGTGGATAGACGATTAGTTGAGGGGTTGTGTGTACTTCCTGCAACTTGCGTACAAATTTTCTTGTAACACCCCGTGTTTTTGTAACACATTATTATAAACGAATTTAATTCCTTAAATTAAATTCATCCTTTTTCTTTATAATAAAAATGCGTCTGAATTTTTTTTCGCCAAATAATACTAAATTTCATAAGTCTAAATTTAAAATTTTTGAAAAATAAAATATGTTGTATTATCTTTAGAATTAAAAAAAAAACACAATTCAAAATTTTATAAAAATCAACACAAAACTAATATCGCCTTTCAAATTAAATTTCAAAAAGGTTAAGTCAAGTTACTATTCATAAAAATAAAAGTAAAACCTTTTATTCATAAAATTTAATTTCGGACATTTTGATTTTCGAATAAAAACAGACCCTTATATTTTTCCCGTCTTTGAAATTCGAGTCAACAATTTCAAACACGCGAACCAAAGTCAAGCCACATTATCCTCTTCCATTTTTCTTCTTAAATTTTGTAAAGCAAACTTAACATCAAATATATAATCATTTTGATTATTACTTATAAATCATATTATATTAATATCTAATTACTATATCAATTCTATTAAACTAATATTTTCACAAAACATCGAAATTATAAGTTATAACTAATTTAAATCGATAAACTTTTTGACGGTTGATTATAGTTATTTAAATCTTTAACATTCAATGAAAAAAATAAGTATTTCGACCAAATGAATTTTTATTCAAAGTTTCGAGGGTTTTAAACCCAATTTTTTTGTTTTAGTCACCCTTCGAAGTTTATTTTCATTTTTATTTTCGATCTTATTTCGAATCACTATTTTAAGATCATATCTTTTATTTCGAGACTTTTCGCGTGCGCGCAAATCGAAAATTTCAAAAACGAAAATCGAGGCCTTGTCTTTTCATGTTGGCCGAAATTCTTGACCACTTTGGTCCAAGTATTATCCTCTTCCATTCTTCTCTTACACAAGTCTAAGACACTTACACATCCTACATTATTCATCATCACATGTATTTAGCCTATTTAAAATTAAAGCTTATACATGACAAAGACTAAAATACATTACTAATACTCAACATACTACTACATTCATTATTACACACAAACACTTAACATACTACACAAATCCTCTCTAAAACAAAAGCTTTCATTTTATTCTCTAAGTAAGAACACTAGTTCTTAAGTGTTCTTCATCTCCATGAAGATCTTCATCTCCATGAAGATCTTCATCTTCCATTTCTTATTTATTTTAATTCCTAAATTTATTTCACTTTAATTTGTGTTATAAATTACTCCACCTAATTCACTACTTAACTAGTATCATTTCTACATAAATTATAGTACTACAACACTTATTAAATAAGATTTAGAAAACTAAAGTTGAGTTCTAAAAAGAAAAATTCAAGATCTTCATTTTCTTTAATTAAGTTTTGCACTAAAATTTTCACTATTCACTAAAATAAAAACTCTTCATAAGTTGATTTATTTCACTTCCTCTTTTTCCTACTAAATATTAATTAACATAAATCACAAAATTAAATGAAACTATTCTTCACCTAAAATAAATTAATTATGAAAACTATAGTCTTAGTTTATTTTAGTAGAAACATGTTACTAACTTAGTTAATTCTCTTATATGTACTTTGAAACCTAAAGACGAAGAGCCAAGTGACGGGGTGGATTTAAGCATATTCGACAACATAGTGGACCCGAATAATTACTAGAAAAATCATACCGAGCTAAATTAAGGTGCCCCCGCACACTAGCTTAAATTTTGTAAATCGCATGTTTATGTGTTATGTTTATTGTGTTATGATCGCCTAACATCATGTGTTAAATTAGGAGACAAAAATCGAAAAAATAAAATTGATGCTCACCATGAATAACCAACGGCATTCACCTTTATTTTTGTCTAATTTTTCGTTTTAATTTTTGTTAATCATATGTTTAAAAGACTACAATAAATGAGTGCAAAAAATATAGTTTATATGTTGATGTTCATTTCTTGTGCATTTGTTTGTAATAATAATTTGTGTGCTTAAGCTTTGTTGTTTTTATTTGTTAATGTTTTATATGGATTTTACTTATGATAAATATATATAAATTTATAAAGGATAAAAGATATAGAATTAGTAGTATAAAAATCAAAGAATAAAATTTGAGAAATCTATTTAAGGGCCACGGTTTTTCTCCAATTTTTAGACTTATTTTTAGTTTTAATTTTTGTAAATAACATATTATGTTAGTTTAGGTTAATTAGACTTGTTAGTAAAATTTGAAAAATTTAAAAGATAATATGAAAATTTGAGTTAAAAATGTTCTTGAGAAAATCACAAGTGTTCTTCATTTTAAGCTAGTTTGATTTATAATTTTAGAAGTCGTATTTAATTGTTGTTTTAATTCACTATTAAATAATTACAATACTAAATATATAAGTTAAATAAGCTGATAGGCTTGGTCGCACTCACCTAATCAAAAATAAACCTGACAAACCTAAGGGTAGCTAGGGTAAGTCGGGGTCGAAATCCACAGTGAGATGGTTGCTAATGTAGGCTACTTATGGGTCGATTCTAGTCTTGGTCGGTTCGAGTATTGGATGGTTCTATAGCTAGAGCGTAAAACAAGGATTAACTTATATGGAGAAGGTCTAGGAAGTCGGGTTAGGCAATGGGTAAGTCAAGGTCAAGGATGATGATCGGGTTGAGTAGGTAGTCGCACATGCTAAGGATATAGCTCGTCCTCTCGGTCTTAAGCTTCCTCTAGGTCTCAAAAGCGGGCTCTCGCAACTTACAATTGAGGGTCCTAATGATTGGTCTCGCGCCTCTCCTCGTACTAGTATTTCGATCTTAAGTCCAAGGGTGCTAAAAGTTTGCTAAAACGTGATCAAGGATTCAACAAACACATTCAAGCAGAGACGATCAAAGCAAATGCAAAAACCTAACACAAATGATCACCAAATACAACCAAAACCAATACCCATGCTTCACCCTTCTCCCTAGTTGAAAGGACTACTCAAACATGATAAAAACGATAATCAAAGCAAGGGGAAAGGATGAAAACATGAACACAAACAATAAGAAATGAAATTGAAAGCAAAGGAGAGAAGAAATATAATACCAAAATCAGAAAATACCAAAGAGAGGATGATGAACAAGAGCAACAAATACCAAATAGACGATTCAACAACGCAATCCAAGTCGGGAAATGAAAGTACAAGATATAAAATTAATCTAACCCTAAGTTTTGGAGAGAATGAAGTTCTAAGAGTCCTAGAAATGCTGTAAAAATTTCAGACGAAAATATAATGTTTAACCCCTTCAAATAGACGAAACAATTCAAGCACACGAAGTCGGAGCCGTCCCTGGGTCCGGACAGCCATCCCGGCCAGGGACAAGGCTAAAACAGGTCCCTAAGCTACGGGACACTCATCCCGTGATGTTCAGCTTTGATCCACTTTTGGCCCTTTCTTGTACTTAGCTTATTTTTGCTTTTTTGTCGTCCCAAGGCTTAGGGACGAGGCTCATGTGTAGGGATGAGTCTTAGGATGATAATGCAAGCTTCAAATCCCGTCCCAAGGTCCCGGGACACCGTCATTTAGTGAAACGAGGCTCGTACGCAAGCGAAACGCAACGAAACCAACTCGAATCACCTCAAAACTTCACGAAACTCAACGAAACTTCACGAAACTTCACGAAACTTTACGAAACTTCACGAAACCTCTCGAATAGCATCCTAACCTCCAAATATGCGTGTTTACCTGCAATATAGACACAAAAACGCAGCAGGGCCAAAACGGAGAGAAATAGGAGCCGAAATGCATATAAAAGTACGAGAATCGCAAAGTAAAGCTCGTGAACAGGGGGCTATAAGTACGTAAATATATGACACATCAAACTCCCCCAAACCGAACCGTTGCTTGTCCTCAAGCAACAAAGCATGACAGAAAATAGAGGACAAAGCGAGCAAAAGAAGACTTCCCCAAACAAACACCAAACCGCAAGTTGCTAAAGCAAATGGCAATCAATCCCGAAACAGCGTGGGACGTAGGAAATAGCTAGCTAACGGATGAGATTTACAAGACGGCGCAGAATGAATAGCATGGCTTAGACTTAGGCTCTCTAGCAATCAAATCACGGACCTCTCGCGGTTTCCACTCTAACACAAATGATGAACAAGGTGATATATGTGATGACACTCACCTACTCGACTTGTGGAAGCACGCCCGCAATCGAATTGGACCAAATCTCGCATTCCCGTACACAAATAATGTCACAAAAACGAAGCAAACATGAGGGCTTACATAGGATAAGAGGTGTGTAAAGGCCAAAGAGAGGATAAGGGTAAGAAGGTGGACAAATGATTATGGATTCGTGGAGCTAAGCCACTAGAAACCACTAATACTACTCAAGTGCTCGTCCAACAAAAACGGAACCCAACTCTCAATATAAGCGGACCGAAAGCAGCATATCGGTCTCCTCTACACATCATCGCAACATAAACAACAAATTACAAGTGCTCACTCATCAACAACAACAACAACTCTTTATTTTTGTGCACATATTTTCTTTCTTTTCTTTTGTATTTTTTTTTTCTTGTGTTGTGTTTGTATTTTTTTCTGATTTTGGTGTTTCTTTTTTTCTTCTTGAGCAAAGAGCACACTCACAAAGTTGCGGAAAACCTCATAAAAGGCCGGGAAAACAGCAACCCCGACTCATATTCACCAACACTCTCAAGCAAACGACGTCAGCAAGTCGTAGCATAATCAAAACCCGAAAGACAAGCACAAGAGTAAGCAAAGCGGTCACTAGCTAGGCTAGGGTAGGCTATATGGCAATGTAGCTAGCAAACTCATGTGGGTAAGGATAAAAGGATCATATATGAGAGGATAAAAGCAATGTAAGAACAAGGTGAATAAAATTAAAATCGACTAAAGCCTCATATGCAAAACATGTGACAAAATCGTGGGAAACACGGGATAGGGGCCACACTTATGCGCGTTGATGTTACGTACCCCACGAGGAGAACTACTCACAATAAAAGCACGGGGACCGGGATAGATGAACCGGCCTCAGGAGGCTAAAAACCTCACAAATAGAGTAGCTAAAGTCCGCAAAGTGATAAAGCCAACAAAGTAAAAGCATGCCATCATCTACAAGCGTCTCAACATCCCCGTAGCGCTAATCCAACAAGATAAATCATGCCAAAGCTCAAAAGCACACAAGGGAAGGGATGTCGGGAAAGAATAAGGTAAAAACAAGCTCGCAACAACGATCGGGATACGCATTTTTTGTATTTTTTGTGAATTTTCTGATTTTTTTGTGATTTTATGATTTTTCAGATTTTTTGGATTTTGTGATTTTTTGGAAAATAAAAAACGAAAAAGAAAGCGCAAAATAAAGCAAAGCGTTCCTCCCCCAAACCAAACGACACATTGTCCCCAATGTGTCCTAAAGCACATCAACACGGGGACCTTAAAATAAGGGGAGAAAAACAGAGACTAGTGAAAAGAAAAACATACTTACAATATTTACAAGAGAAGCACCCCCCCCCCCCCCCAAACCAGCTTCAAAAATGGGGGCACAGCACGGGTACTAGAAGTACCACCAAGCACGGGCCGCTTCAGACACGAACCCGTTACCTTCACCAACTTCATCCAATCGGTGATCATCAATTGATTGGCTTGCAGCATAGCCAACCATTATTGCGACCAAAGCTCGTAGTAGCCGATCAAAAACCTGCTCATGTGCTAAACAAAAGCAAATGTAGCACCAAAATGAAATACATTTATATAAAATCGCGGCTATTGATCGACTCAACAAATAAATGAGTCTACGAAAATTGTTCTGGAGCACTTTGGTAACAATTACAATACATTCGCTCGCAATAGATGGACTTAAAAACTCGTCAAAGCCATTAAAAGAGGACTCCTTTTGTAAGAATATATCTGTATACATGCCCTTTAAGATCACAGGATTATAATGAAACTTATTCTATATGATTTATAGCCATAAAAGAAATTGCAGAAATAAACATAAGATTAAGAAAAACAACCTTTAGTCCTTGCTTAATGGCCTAAGATTGAATATCAAGAAGCTTGATATCTCCTAAAAGTTGCACCGAAGATTGCTTAAGATATGCCCTTAGTTCTTGCTAGAAAACTTTAGAGAGAAGAAAACTGATTTTCTAAATTTTGTGTGTGAATTATGATCAATGAATTAGTCAATAAAGATGAGCCAAAACTCCCCTTAAATACACTAGAAATTTCGGCCAACCCATCAATTATGGGGAGTAATTTTTGCTTTCCAAAAATCACTTTCCAAAAACCAATTCCTTGTTGACCAAGGAGTCAAAGAGCAATAAGCCTCTTTCCTAGAGGTTTCCTTTAGCTTTTTAATATAATATAATATTACTAGTGTCATAAATATGATCCACTATAATATATCATTAAATTATTAATATCCTTATATTTATAATTTTCTAATTAATTATAACAGTTTATGATTAATTAGCCTATATTATATTCAATAATTAAATATAACATTTTATATTCAATTTACAAATTACATTTAATTCGTCTTAGCTAATATCATTTAATCCTTATTAAATGGCCGTATCATTTATCACACACTTGACTAACATTTTAGTCAAAAACACCGACTAACCTTTTAGTCTTTTAGTAAGGCATCAATATGATAATTTTCTCAAATAATCACATTTCTTAAACACATCCTTTAGGTGTGACTTTTAGGGACCAGTTGATCACCGCCATCTGTATGACAATAACGTCAAACTTATCTAGCAAGCCAACCGTTATTGATAAACGTTAATCAACTGATTGCATACAAAATGTACCCTGTGTACCTCGAGACGTTTATTTATGTTATTGCACTAACTGTGGAGGACACTAACTCCAACAATCTCCCACTTGTCCGTACAAGTGTAGGTGCGATAACCGATTCTCATATCCATAATAAATTTCTCCCACTCAATGTAAACCAATTTGCAAAGTCCGTACTTTCAAAGGTCGTAGTTCACAAGTGATCAGAATCAAGAGTGGTTTCCCCGACTAGAGAGTAACTTAACTGATAAACGAATCATTATTCGAGCATGGCCATGCATTTTCAGTTACAGCTCCTCGAGTGGCCCTGAGAAAAAGTATTATAACTCGATAGAAGTTGGATATTTTCCTCAACTCGAATCCTGCAGATGTAAGCGCAGCATGAAATGACCCAGTGAAAATCTACTTGGCCTCCTGTTACGGTCGACCGTGAGAAAGAAACCAAAGTCACCCAAAATCTGCCTTAATCTCAAGAGACAGTCGATAGTCAAAAGAATCGACTCTAGGAACACTATGGATGTCCTATCCACGACCCGGCACCTAATGTTCTGAAACATTTAGGACTCCATGTAGTCGTCACAAAAATGTCCTGCGCGATTTCAGTAAATCCGCATCTGTGATCGATCAGTCAACAGTTTGACTTATAGCTCGTTGAAGCCACCATCAATCGACGTCACAAAATAATTGCCAGAGTTATCAGCTCATGTAGGCGATTACGGACCAAAACAAAAATATAAAGCAATTCAGTTCACTTTGAGGTGTTCAACGTTATGCATACAACCTCATGAAAAACAATATATAACACAAAACGATGATTTTATTAGAAGTTTTATGAAAAAAACAAGTGTCTAATTCAGACAAACAACTAATACAACTCAGGAACACGCTTAATGCCCATGGAAATAACGTGCCCTTCTTGCTTATCTTGTCTCAACGGCTTAGTGAGAGGATCTGCTATGTTATCATCCGTAGCAATCTTGTCAATCACTATCTCCTTCTGCTCCACGTAATCCCGGATCATGTGAGCCTTCCTTTGCACGTCTTGAGACTTGTTCTTTGGACTTAGGCTCGCCGGCTTGGAAGATGGCACCACTATTGTCGCAATAGATGGTGATTGGGTCATTCGAACTTGGAACTACTGTTAGTCCTTGTAAGAACTGACGCATCCACATAGCTTCCTTTGCAGCCTCTGAAGCAGCATAGTACTCGGACTCAGTTGTGGAATCTGCTATAACTGTTTGTTTGGAGCTTTTCCGGTGACCGCAGCGTTATTTAGAGTAAAACGAATCCTGATTGAGACTTTGAGTCATCTCGATCCGCTTGGAAACTAGCATCTGCAGAATCGATCACAAGATAGCTCGGTGTCTCTTCCATAAGTCAATACCCAATCTTTAGTCCTCCGTAGGTACTTAAGAATGTTCTTTACGGCCATCCAAAGGTGCTTCACCTGGATTGCCTTGGTATCGGCCGTCATACTCAATGCATATGCCACGCCTGGGCGTGTGCATATCATGGCATACATGATCGATCCTATACCGCGTGATGCATATGGAATCGACTCATGCGCCGACCTCTTCCGATGTCTTTGGTGCTTGAGCTTTACTCAAGTGCACTCGAAAATCATTGGAAGGTTCCCTTCTTGGCGTTGGTCATCTTTGAACCTCTCAAGAATCTTATCTATATAAGACTCCTGACTGAGGGATAACATCCGTCGTGATCTAGCTCTATAGATACGGAGCCCCAAAATACGCTGTGCCTCACCCTGATCTTTCATCTGGAAATGGTTCTTTAACCATACTTTTACCGAAGTTAAGAGAGGTATGTCATTCCCAATCAAGAGTATGTCATCGACATACAGTATTAGGAAGACAATCTTGCTCCCACTCGACTTGATATATAGACATGGTTCCTCGACCGATCGAGTAAATCCATTCTCCTTTATCACTTGGTCGAAGCGATGATTCCAACTCCGTGAAGCTTGCTTAAGTCCATAGACGGAACGCTTAAGCTTGCAAACCTTCTTAGGATTTTCAGGATCTGTGTACCCTTCGGGTTATACCATGTACAACTCCTCCTCCAAATAACCATTTAAGAAGGCGGTTTCACATCCATTTGCCAAATTTCATAGTCATGAAATGCGGCAATCGCTAAGAGAATCCGAATGGAACGAAGCATGACTACGGGTGCAAAGATCTCATCATAGTGCAACCCTTGCACTTGAGTGAAACCCTTTGCCACTAGTCGTGCCTTGTATATATCTGGTTGTCCTTCTACAGATCGCTTTTTCTTGTAAAGCCATTTGCACTGAAGAGGCCTAGCCTTATCAGGTAAGTCAACCAGATCCCATACATCGTTCTCGTACATAGAGTCCATCTCCGATTGCATGGCTTCTTGCCATAGCTTTGAGTCGGAACATGTCATGGCCCCTTTATAGGTTACGGGTTAGTTACTCTCAGGAGTAAAACGTCGTCTCTCCCATTCTCCTCAACCATACCGATATATCTATCTGGAGGAATGGAGAGTCTACCCGTCCTTCTGGGTTCCAAGGGAATATTAACCGCAGCAGACGAAGAAGGAACAATTTCCTCCATTGGTTGCTCGGTTGTTGGTTCAGGAATCTCCGACAGATCGAAGGTTCTATTACTGCTCTTGTCTTCGAGAAACTCTATCTCTAAGAACTTCGCACTAGCCGCAACAAAAACTCGTTGTTCGGTAGGCGAATAGAAGTAATGACCAAACATTCCTTTTGGATAACCAATAAAGTATGTCTTGACCGATCGCGGGCCGAGCTTATCCTCGTGTCTCCACTTGACATAAGCCTCGCACCCCCAAACCCGAATAAAGGACAAGTTAGGGACCGTTCCCTTCCATAGCTCGTATGGAGTCTTGTCAACAGCTTTAGTCGGACTTCGGTTTAGTATAAGAGCAGCTGACAAAAGAGCATAGCCCCATAACGAGTCAGGTACAACCGTGTGACTCATCATGGATCGAACCATATCAAGTAATGTTCGATTCCTGCGTTCGGACACACCATTCAGTTGTGGTGTTCGGGGTGGAGTTAATTGCAGTACTATCCCGCGGTCTTTCAGGTGTTGATCAAACTCAGTTGAAAGATATTCGCCACCACGATCTGAACGTACTGCTTTTATCTTTCTATCCAGTTGGTTCTCAACCTTATTCTGGAATTCCTTGAACTTGTCGAAGGACTCACTTTTATGCTTCATTAAGTAGACATAACCATATCTACTGAAATCGTCCGTGAAAGTGATAAAATACCTATAGCCATCTCTAGCGTTGATTGACATAGGTCCGCACACATCAGTATGTATGAGTCCTAATAGGTCGCCAGCGCATTCCAACACCTTTGAAGGAAATTCGAGACATTTTGCCTATAAGACATGATTCACACGTGACAAAAGTTTCATAGTCAAATGGGGCGATTGTCCCATTATCAATGAGCTTTTTCACGCGTTTGTCATTTATGTGTCCCATACGGCAATGCCATAGATAGGTTTGATCTTTGTCACCAACCTTTGCTTTCTTGTTACTCACATGCATGATTTCTGTGGTTTGATCTAAAACATAAATTCCGTTCATGGAAACAGCTTTACCATAAATCATTTCATTCAAAGAGAAAATACAGCTATTATTCTTTATTAAAAATGAAAATCCTTCTTTATCAAGAACGGATACAGAAATAATGTTTTTGGAGAAACTAGGTACATAGTAACAGTTATTTAGAAAAAACTCAAATCCGCTCGGGAGTTGGATTACATATGTTCCTACTGAAACGGCAGCAACTCTTGCTTCATTCCCCACTCGTAGGTCTACATCACCTCTTGCCAGAGTTTTGATGCTTCTTAGGCCCTGCAAATGATTGCACAGATGAGAACCACAACCAGTATCAAGTACCCAAGTTCCGAAACTTGCATGGTTAATCTCAATCATATGAATAAAAGAAGACATACCAACAGGAACGACGCGGCCTGCTTTAATGTCCTCAGCATACACGGGACAGTTACGCCTCCAATGCCCAGACTTGTGGCAATGGTGGCACTCCATGCTCGGCTTTGCTTTTGCCTTGCCTTGTGAGCTACCGCTAGACTCACCAGGCCCACTCTTCGCAATCATTGGCTTTTTAAACTTTGGCTTTCCTACTGTTAGGTTAGCCGGAGCCTTACCCTTACCCTTATGCTTGTTGCCTATCATGAGAACATCTTGTTTTATGCTCCCACTCAACTTCAGATCACTCTCCGTCTGTACGAGGAGTGAATGTAATTCATGCAGACTTTTCTGCATGTCGTTCATGTAATAGTTTGCCCTAAAGAGGGCATACCCATCATGATGAGAGTGGAGCACTCGATCAATGATGATCTTCTCATCGATCTTGCAACCAAGCTCCTCCAATTTCTCAACGTTCTCGATCATGGCGAGAAGGTGTGGACCAACCGGTTGGCCCTTCCGGAGTTTCGCTTCAAAGAAGCGAGTGGTATACTCGTAACTCTTGATTCTCGGTGCTTTCGAGAACTCTTTAGTTAGGGTGGTAAAAATCTTGTTTGCACCTTGGGTAATGAACCGTCTTTGCAAATTGGATTCCATTGCATAGATGAGTACGTTCCTTAACGCACCCGCCTCCATCATGAAATCACTATAAGCAACGACTTCATTTGCTCCTACATCGGGAGCTGGTTCAGCCGGCAGTGGCTCAGTCAAGTACTTGAGCTTGCCGTCAGCTATGGCGGCATTCCGTAATGCGGCCTCCCAATCAGCAAAGTTGGACCCATCATTCTTTAGTCGAGTGGACTGATTCATGCTGTCCATAAATATTCTTAGCCATGATTCACGTTCAAGTGTGACACTTGGCATTGGGCCTTCAATACGACCAGCCATTTTGTTTTAGCAGTTATATCTGTATATAACGTATTCGATACTGTGAAAAGAAAGAAGAAGAAGAGAAAAGATAAGAAAACATCGTTTTAATTAAATTTAAGTCTAAATGCAAAACAGATTAATGCGATGACTTATGCATTTATACAATTGACCTCCCTCAAGAATTATATAAATGATCCCAAGACTCAATTTCCGTAAATTGATAAGCCAACTTCTTGGCTAATTCTACCTTTAGAATTCTCGGTCGATAAATTTCTGTAAATTCTATCTCTTAGTCCACTATAATCACGAGATATTACTCGAACTATAATGTTGAGGTAAAATAGGTCAACACATACTACTTACCCAACGTAGAAGGGGTCATGTGGAGAGTAAGGTCCTACATGCCTACCGACGAAGAAGGGGCTCATAACAGTTCTTCCTATAAAGACTAATCTCAATTTTCAATTTAGAGGAAGATCCCATCAACTTATTTAATTCATTTTAAGTGAACAAAAGTCTAGCAAAACGAGAATGATATAAACTAAGGTGATGGCTTAAAACATGTGACATCGGTATGTCTAGGATGAAAATGCAAACAATATGAGTCAATTTTCAAGCAATATTAGGTGCTTTGGTTTAGTTTAAGCGGAATATGATGCAACTATCTAAACAAGCAAACATCGCAACGAGAATGGAAAAAGAACGCAAAATAAAAACACCTAGTGTGGCCTATCCTACCAAAATAAAAAAAAATACAAGTTGGAATCCATCCTTGGACCCTAGAAGCTTGTCCTGATGTTCCATCTTGGTTTGATCCATATAGTAGGAGTGAGCCATCCGATCTCCATCTTGAATCTTGAGTCTTCTCAAATTACAATTAAAATTACAAATGCAAACCAATTTACATTCTAATTTCAAAATAACTTTAAAAATATTATTACAAGAGGGGAGATACGAGATCTCAATAATACAACCAACGATCATGTTTCCTTTCATTACGAAAACATAATCTTCTAAGGCCACACTAGTAAATTACAACCTTTTGTACAAAATAATGCGAAAAATTAAACCATTCAAACAACATTCAACCAAGATAAAAGCATCAACTAAACTAGATTAATTATAATTAATCCAAACCACCTTTTAACAAGATCAAGATTATGTGACAATTCCTCAATTGCACACAACAATCTTAATCAATCATAATCCATCTTAATACATATTATCAAGTATAACATGAATTAAATCCAATATTATTTTAAATCTTTTTAAAATAATAGGGTATCAATCTTATGTGAACCTTTTCACAAGCCTTAATCATACATTATCTTTATAATGCATAATAGCAAACCGGTTTAAAAAAAATAAAAACAGACCGAAACAAATAAAAAAAACACACGGTTTAAAAATTTTTTTTCAAAAAAACCGAAATTAAATTTTTTTATTTATTTTAAATTTTGTTTTTAAAACTAATCTCAAATTAAACTGATTTAACTTGAACACGCTCATATTATCTCGATTGATAAAAAACAAAACAACATCTAATCTTGATTAAACATTGATGTAATACTAAGATCATTCAAATTAACCTATTAACAGGAATATCTCAATCAATTTATACCAATAATATAAAGCAGTAATTAAAGTTCATAAACATCCATCTTAAAGATCCATCTACGTCCTAACTCAATCAATATTGAATCAAAACATAAACAAATTCATATATTATCATCTTAACCTCTTAAATTAACAATATATGAATCAAATTGGACCAAGAATTTAACAAAAAACAACTCGGCACACAAGTACCAAAACTGGCCGAAATTTATCTTCTCAAAAAACCGATTTTACAATTTGTTTTAAACTTATACAAATTCAATTTTTATGAAAATCATATAAACAATTTTATAGCCCTAAGACTCTGATACCACTTGTAAGAATATATCTGTATATATGCCCTTTAAGATCACAGGATTATAATGAAACTTATTCTATATGATTTATAGTTATAAAAGAAATTGCATAAATAAACATAAGATTAAGAAAAACAACCTTTAGTCCTTGCTTAATGGCCTAAGATTGAATATCAAGAAGCTTGATATCTCCTAAAAGTTGCACCCAAGATTGCTTAAGATATGCCCTTAGTTCTTGCTAGAAAACTTTAGAGAGAAGAAAACTGATTTTCTAAATTTTGTGTGTGAATTATGATCAATGAATTAGTCAATAAAGATGAGCCAAAACTCCCCTTAAATACACTAGAAATTTCGGCCAACCCATCAATTATGGGGAGTAATTTTTGCTTTCCAAAAATCACTTTCCAAAAACCAATTCCTTGTTAACCAAGGAGTCAAAGAGCAATAAGGCTCTTTCCTGTATGCTTTCCTTTAGCTTTTTAATATAATATAATATTACTAGTGTCATAAATATGATCCACAATAATATATCAATAAATTATTAATATCCTTATATTTAAAATTTTCTAATTAATTATAACAGTTTATGATTAATTAGCCTATATTATATTCAATAATTAAATATAACATTTTATATTCAATTTACGAATTACATTTAATTCGTCTTAGCTAATATCATTTAATCCTTATTAAATGGCCGTATCATTTATCACACACTTGACTAACATTTTAGTCAAAAACACCGACTAACCTTTTAGTCTTTTAGTAAGGCATCAATATGATTATTTTCTCAAATAATCACATTTCTTAAACACATCCTTTAGGTGTGACTTTTAGGTACCAGTTGATCACCGCCATCTGTATGACAATAACGTCAAACTTATCTAGCAAGCCAACCGTTATTGATAAACGTTAATCAACTGATTGCATACAAAATGTACCCTGTGTACCTGGAGAGGTTTATTTATGTTATTGCACTAACTGTGGAGGACACTAACTCCAACACCTTTGTGACATCGAAAATGTGAACCTCGGGAGCAAAAGAGTTTTCCCCGCGACTCGTCTCGTCCGTGGGAATGGAAGCCTTGTCTTCATCTGCGTATAGTAGAGTTTCTAACTCATCCACTTCAGCGCTCCACGACTTCGAGTCACCTGCGTCATTCTCATTACACGGTAAGACCGCCAAAGGATCCTCGGACAAGGATCCAATGGAAACAAACTCAATAGACGCATCAATAAGGGGAAAAGTCGGTTCAGGTTCAGGAGTGTCATTCACAACTACCTCAAGCGGATTAGACATTTCACAATCATGCACATGCTCATAACCATCGTCATCAAACAAATTATCATCGTACGAAGAGCTATATGGACTAGTTAAAGCACAAGTTTGAGACGGAAAATTATTATCACAAGGACCTCTACCAAAGTCGTACGACTCACAATTAAGTTCCGCTTCATCCTTAAATTTCTGAAACAAAACAAGAAACTCTTGGAACTCAACATGTAGCTCGGATAAAAGGGTTTGATACGTGATATCCCAAAAGAGGTCCCAAATCTCATGTTCGGGCATGTAGGAGATTCTACCATTACTCACGTAGTGAATGAAGTTGTGAGACTCATAGTTCATACCCGTGCAAATAATATAAACCTTCTCCCAATCAGAACAATAAAGACCATACGAACCAATATAACTGTTAAACCGAACGATATACCTATGAAATGGTTCGCCATGGTATTGCGGGAAATCAAAGATTGTCATATCATGGGGAAGAAAAAAAATGACCTATGGAAAAACAAAAGACTAGAAACAAGTAACAAACAAAAAACAAAGCCGTCTCCCCGGCAACGGCGCCAAAATTTGATAGGCTTGGTCGCACTCACCTAATCAAAAATAAACCTGACAAACCTAAGGGTAGCTAGGGTAAGTCGGGGTCAAAATCCACAGGGAGATGGTTGCTAATGTAGGCTACTTATGGGTCGATTCTAGTCTTGGTCGGTTCGAGTATTGGATGGTTCTATAGCTAGAGCGTAAAACAAGGATTATAGCTAGAGCGTAAAACAAGGATTAACTTATATGGAGAAGGTCTAGGAAGTCGGGTTAGGCAATGGGTAAGTCAAGGTCAAGGATGATGATCGGGTTGAGTAGGTAGTAGCACATGCTAAGGATATAGCTCGTCCTCTCGGTCTTAAGCTTCCTCTAGGTCTCAAAAGCAGGCTCTCGCAACTTACAATTGGGGGTCCTAATGATTGGTCTCGCGCCTCTCCTCGAACTAGTCTTTTGATCTTAAGTTCAAGGGTGCTAAAAGTTTGCTAAAACGTGATCAAGGATTCAACAAACACATTCAAGCAGAGACGATCAAAGCAAATGCAAAAACCTAACTCAAATGATCACCAAATACAACTAAAACCAACACCCATGCTTCACCCTTCTCCCTAGTTGAAAGGACTACTCAAACATGATAAAAACGATAATCAAAGCAAGGGGAAAGGATGAAAACATGAACACAAACAATAAGAAATGAAATTGAAATCAAAGGAGAGAAGAAATATAATACCAAAATCAGAAAATACCAAAGAGAGGATGATGAACAAGAGCAACAAATACCAAATAGACGATTCAACAACGCAATCCAAGTCGGGAAATGAAAGTACAAGATATAAAGTTAATCTAACCCTAAGTTTTGGAGAGAATGAAGTTCTAAGAGTCCTAGAAATGCTGTAAAAATTTCAGACGAAAATATAATGTTTAACCCCTTCAAATAGACGAAACAATTCAAGCACACGAGAAGTCGGAAGCCGTCCCTGGGGTCCGGGACAGCCATCCCGACCGGGAGAAGGCTAAAACAGGTCCCTAAGCTACGGGACACTCATCCCGTGATGTTCAGCTTTGATCCACTTTTGGCCCTTTCTTGTACTTAGCTTATTTTTGCTTTTTTGTCGTCCCAAGGCTTAGGGACGAGGCTCATGAGTAGGGATGAGTCTTAGGATGATAATGCAAGCTTCAAATCCCGTCCCAAGGTCCCGGGACACCTTCATTTAGTGAAACGAGGCTCGTACGCAAGCGAAACGCAACGAAACCAACTCGAATCACCTCAAAACTTCACGAAACTCAACGAACCTTCACGAAACTTTACGAAACTTCACGAAAACTCTCGAATAGCATCCTAACCTCCGAATATGCGTGTTTACCTGCAATATAGACACAAAAACGCAGCAGGGCCAAAACGGAGAGAAATAGGAGCCGAAATGCATATAAAAGTACGAGAATCGCAAAGTAAAGCTCGTGAACAGGGGGCTATAAGTACGTAAATATATGACACATCATATGCTAAATCTTTAAAATATAAAAGTTAGAAATATAAAGTGTTATAAATCACTATTCATAAATGTCATAAAAATGTTTAGTAGAAATTGTAAATTAGTTAAGTCACTTTAGTATAATTTAAATAATTAGTATATAAAAACTTTAAGTCGAAAACCGATAAATTAGAAAACGAAAATGAAATGCATGAGTGAGTAGAGGGCCACGGCTTTAGGGTCCTTTTTGGACTTAAAATAAGTTTTGTCACTTTTTATTTTTATCACTTAAGTAATTTAATTAGTTAAAGTAATGAATTATAATAAAAACAATAAAAAGAAATAAATAGATAAATATAACTAGGGGCCACGGTTTTGCCATTTAAAATGGGTCTATTTTGATCACAATGAATTTGTCACTAAAATACTAAATTTGAATAGTAATTAGGATTATATTAGATTGTAAAATGAACAGTTAATAAAAAGAATCAACGAAACCGATAAAAATAATGTTACATATATTAAAATGAACAAATTCGAGTGCTACTACCTTTGCTTAAATATGAACTTGGACATACGGACAAATTAAATGAACTACGACAATTTCGCTAAAGATGGGAACCGTTAAATTTTAGCTAAGTATATGACTAAACTTAACGGAGTTTTACTTTTAAAATATTTTTACAACTCACTAAATACAAAATGAACTTAACGACTTTGAAACTATAATTATACTTAGTAAATAAAAATAGAACTTTACACTTAGATTAAATATCTAAAGACTTTTTAGATATTTGTAAAAAAGTTAAGTATAAACATTTAAAAGAAACTAATCATTAGGAAACCTAGTTACATTAACTAAATCATTTAATAAAAATACGTACAAGTATAAAAATACGTACCAGTATAAAGATACGTACAAGTATAAAAATACGTAGAAAATACGAAATACGAAAATACGAATAGGTATAAAAATACGTATAAATCATGATGAATAGTAACCATGATGAATAGTAAAATGATGAATAATAAAATGATGAATAGTAACCGTGATGAATAGTAAAATAATGAATTGTAAAAATATTTAAAATTTACGAACGGACTCAAAATAAATATTTAAGTTTTCTATGTGTTTCCGTTTACCTGAAGAACTGTTAGAACTAAAATTTCATTATACAAGTTCGACGATATCGATTTGCATGAATTATCACTTGAGTAATAAGAGGATGAAAATGAGAAAGAAAGTAAGTGTTAAATACTCAGGTGTCTGCGATGTTAAACGCTATAGAGTCAGGGTTGGTAAGGTAGCCGCATATGGGACACTGTCACCCTCAGTATTGCCAGTGGTAATTTAATGACTCTCCTAGTCGTTATTTAACGTGATTTTCGCCCTATGTATCGATTCGTTCACGGGCCCATATGAGGTAATTGGAAAATGACCATTCCCATCCGGGGAATCTGTCGTAGTGTAATAGTCGCACCAATAGGGTGGTGTATGCATACAAAAGACAAGGGACAGATCCTCCTTATTACCTGCTTGATATCTTTAGCTTGCTTGACTTGCCCGTTGATGTTTCCGGCCCTTCAGCTACTGCGCGTTAACGTCTTTATGGTGTTAATGCATGTTTCCATCCTTACTGGTTTGTTGGCTCATAGCGTGTTTCATCTTAGATTATCCATGTGTTGGATGTTAGGTAGTTATCACGTACGCTACTTAGTGTTCGATCTGATGTACGAGTCTGAGTAACTAGTGCACTTTGATAGCGAATCATATGGGTGATTTACTATGAGAGTACACAAGCCGCTCTGTAGTCAAGACTCGCGAGTTTATGTTACTATATGAATACAATTGAAAAGGGTCGACTACCCCGAATATGAATGAATTGATAATGTTTTGTTGGAGTTAGTGTCCACCACAGTTAGTGCAATAACATAAATAAATCTCTTAAGGTACACAGGGTACATTTTGTATTTAATCAGTTGATTAACGTTTATCGATAACGGTTGGCTTGCTAGATAAGTTTGACGTTATTGTCATACAGATGGCGGTGATCAACTGGTCCCTAAGAGTCGATGTGTTTGAGAGATGTGATTATTTGAGAAAATGATCATATCGATGCCTTACTTAATGACTAAAATGTTAGTCAGTGTTGTTGACTAAAATGTTAGTCAGTGTGATGATGTTACTGACTAAAATGTTAGTCAGTATAATGGTGATACGGCTATTTAATACAGATTAAATAATTTTAGCTGAGACGAATTAAATGTAATTCGTGAATTGAATATAAAATGTTATATTTAATTATTGTGTATAATGCATGCTAATTAAATATAAACCGTTATAATTAATTAGCAAATTATAAATATAAGGATATTTATAGTATATTATAGTCGGTCCATACAAATGACACTAGTAATATATTGCATTATATTATAAGCTAAAATGACCAAGAGAAAAGTGTCCAGATACATTCTGACCCGATACACTTTGTTTCTTGGTCAACAAGTGAAGTATTTGAGGAGAAATATATCTCCCCAAATAGATAGAGTAGGCCGGGCAAATTGGATGAGGAGGGAGTATATTTATCTTTCCTAATTCTATTCTAAATGCTAATTAATTCATTCATCACAACTACAACATAAAACTTGAGAGAAAACCAGTTTTCTTCTCTAAAAATTCTCTAGCAATTCTGAAGGCATATTTCACACATATCTTGGGTGTTTCAATTAGGAGATACCATATTTTTGGTATTGTTCTTAGGCCGTTTTACTAGGATTAAAAGGTTAATTCTAAATCTCTTTATTATGTTATACAATTTCAATTTATGACCATTAATCATATAAAATTTTTCATTATAATCCTGTGATTTTAATGGTCTATATACCGATATAAACCTACAAGTGGTATCAGAGCCTTAGGGCATATGAAATTTTTATATGGTTTTCATAAAAAATCGATTTTGTGTAATTTTAAACAAAACTTTATCATGGCCGAATTGTTTTGTGTGAGTGCGATGTAGTTTTTGTCAATTTTTGGTTTATTTTCGTCCGTTTGATTCATAATTATCAATGTTTTAAGATGTTAAAACTATTACATATGATTTTGAATAAGTTTTGATTTAATACCGATTGAATTAAAACATAAAAGGATCAATTCTTGTATGTTAATGAACATATTGTTTTGCTAATCATTAGATCTATCAGTTTAAGATGTTTAATTTAAAAAGTTATTTTGAATTTCTTAAAGTCAATGTTTAATACGGATTAAAATTGAGTTAGGATCGATCTAATTATTAGCATAATCGAATTAAATCAGTTTAATTCATTAAAGTTGAGTTGGCCGAATTGTTTTTATTTTGGTAAATTATTCTATTTTGGCCATGTATATTTCAAAAAAAAAAAAAGTTATTATTTTCGGTTTTATTTTTTTTTTTTCCTTTGGCCGAAAGTTTTTTTTTGGAAATTATTGTTTTACAATATTTTTGTTATATTATAAAGATAATATATTTTGTGTTATTATGAAGCAGTTCATAATAAATATGATACCTAGTATTTTAAAGAAGTTTAAAATATTTTGTGACCTTATTTATATTATATTGATAATATAATTTTTTGGATTATTTTTGATTAGGTATTATGAACAATTAAGGAATTTTTGCATAATCATAATCATTTAAAAGAGGTGGTTTGGATTTTAATCAATTGTATGCATTGGTTTCATTTTGTTTAGTTGATGCTATTTATTTTGAATGTATGATTGAATGGTTTAAATTTTTCGCATTAATTTTGTACAAAAGGTTGTAATTTACTAGTGTGGCCTTAGAAGATTATGTTTTCGTAATGAAAGGAAACATAATCGTTGGTTGTATTTTTGAGATCTCGAATCTCCAATCTTGTAATTTTATTATTTTTGGCATATTTTGAATTAGAATGTAAATAGGTTTATTTTGTAATTCAAAATGTAATTTGAGAAGATTCAAGATGAAGATTTAAGATGGAGATGCTCAACTCCCGCTTACGGCCCAAGATGAAGAATGAAGACAAAGCTTTAGGGTCCATGGATGGATTCCAATATGTAATATGTCTTTATTTTCATAGGGTTAGGCCATACTAGGTGTTTTTCGTTTTTGCGTTTTCTTTTACCGTTTTCATTGCATTCACACGTTAGATATAGCATCATATTCCGCCTAAACTAAACCAAACCACCTCATATGCATGAATATGGATCATATAGTTGCATCATATATCATAGACATACGGATGTCACTTGTTTAGGGCTATCACCTCAATTTAATCATTCTCGAAAATGCTAGATATTTGTTCACTTAAAATGAATTAAAATGAGATGATGGGACCTTCCTCTATTCTAAAATTGAGATTACTCTTTATAGGAAGAACTGCTATGAGCCACTTCTTCGTCGGTAGGCATGTAGGACCTTACTCTCCACATGACCCCTTCTACGTTGGGTAAGTAGTACGTCTTGACCTATTTTATCTCAACATTATAGTTCGAGTAATATCTCGTAGTTATGATGGACTAATAGATAGGATTTACTGAAATCTATCGACCAAGAATTCTAACAGTAGAATTAGCCAAGATGTTGGCTTATCAATTTAAAGAAATTGAGTCTTGGGATCACTTATATAATTCCCGAGGGAGGTCGATTATATGAGTGCACGAGTCATTGCTTTAAAACGTTATTTCTTTACGACTTAAACCTATAAAACGACGTTTTCTTATCTTTTCTCTTCTTCTTCTTTCTTTTCACAGTTTCAAATTCGTTATATACAGATATAACTACTATAACAAATGGCTGTACGTACTGACGAACCAATGCCAAGTGCTACACTAACACGCGAATCATGGCTTAGAATTTTCATGGACAACATGAATCAGTCAACTCGACAGAAGAGTGAAGGGTCCAATTTTTCTGATTGGGAGGCCGCATTACGGAATGCCGCCATCGCTGACGATAAGCTCAAGTACTTGACTGAGCCACTACCGACTAAATCAGCTCCCGATGCAGGAGCAGATGAAGCCTATGTTTATAGTGATTTCATGATGGAGGCGGGTGCGATACAGAACGTACTCATCTATTCAATGGAATCAAATTTGCAAAGGCGGTTCATAACCCAAGGTGCAAACAAGATTTTCACCACTCTAACTAAGGAGTTCTCAAAAGCACCGAGAATCAAGAGTTACGAGTATACAACTCGCTTCTTTGAAGCGAAACTCCAGAAGGGCCAACCGGTTGGTCCACACCTTCTTGACATGATCGAAAATGTCGAAAAACTGGAGGAGCTTGGTTGCAAGATCGATGAGAAGATCATCGTTGATCGAGTGCTCCACTCCCTTCATGATGGGTATGCCCTCTTTAGGGCAAACTATTACATGAATGACATGCAGAAAAGTCTGCATGAGCTTCACTTACTCCTCGTACAGACGGAGAGTGATCTGAAGTTGAGTGGGGGCATGAAATAAGATGTTCTCATGATAGGCAACAAGAGCAAGGGTAAGGGTAAGGCTCCGGCTAACCTAACTGTAGGAAAGCCGAAATTTAAGAAGCCAGTGATTGCAAAGAGTGGGCCTGGTGAGGCTAGCGGTAGCTCACAAGGCAAGGCAAAAGCGAAGAAAGCATGGAGTGCCACCATTGCCACAAGTCTGGGCATTGGAGGCGAAACTGTCCCGTGTATGCTGAGGACATAAAAGCAGGCCGAGTCGCTCCTGTTGGTATGTCTTCTTTTATTCATATGATTGAGATTAACCATGCAAATTTCGGAACTTGAGTACTTGATACTGGTTGTGGTTCTCATCTGTGTAATCATTTGCAGGGCCTAAGAAACATCAAAACTCTGGCAAGAGGTGATGTAGACCTGCGAGTGGGGAATGGAGCAAGAGTTGCTGCCGTTTCAGTAGGAACATATGTAATCCAACTCCCGAGCGGATTTGAGTTATTTCTGAATAACTGTTACTATGTACCTAGTTTGTCTAAGAACATTATTTTTGTATCCGTACTTGATAAAGACGGATTTTCATTTTTAATAAAGAATAATAGCTGTATTTTCTCTTTGAACGAAATGATTTATGGTAAAGCAGTTTCCATGAACGGAATTTATGTTTTAGATCAAACCACAGAAATTATGCAAGTGAGTAACAAGAAAGCGAAGGTTGGTGACAAAGATCAAACCTATCTATGGCATTGCCGTATGGGACATATAAATGAGAAACGCGTGAAAAAGCTCATTGATAATGGGACAATCGCCCCATTTGACTATGAAACTTTTGGCACGTGTGAATCATGTCTCATAGGCAGAATGTCTCGAATTTCCTTCAAAGGTGTTGGAATACGCGCTGCAGACCTATTAGGACTCATACATACTAATGTGTGCGGACCTA
Organism: Dianthus caryophyllus; assembly: GCA_023091065.1. Classification (NCBI taxonomy): domain Eukaryota; kingdom Viridiplantae; phylum Streptophyta; class Magnoliopsida; order Caryophyllales; family Caryophyllaceae; genus Dianthus; species Dianthus caryophyllus. The sequence continues at coordinate 14,643,087 of CM041520.1, forward strand.
TGTCAATCAACGCTAGAGATGGCTATAGGTATTTTATCACTTTCACGGACGATTTGAGTAGATATGGTCATGTCTACTTAATGAAGCATAAAAGTGAGTCCTTCGACAAGTTCAAGGAATTCCAGAATAAGGTTGAGAACCAACTGGATAGAAAGAGAAAAGCACTACGTTCAGATCGTGGTGGCGAATATCTTTCAACTGAGTTTGATCGACACCTGAAAGACCGCGGGATAATACTACAGTTAACTCCACCCGGAACACCACAACTGAATGGTGTGTCCGAACGCAGAAATAGAACATTACTTGATATGGTTCGATCCATGATGAGTCACATGGTTCTACCTGACTCATTATGGGGCTATGCTCTTTTGTCAGCTGCTATTGTACTTAACCGAAGTCCAACTAAAGCTGTTGACAAGACTCCATACGAGTTATGGAAGGGAACGGTCCCTAACTTGTCCTTTATTCGGGTTTGGGGGTGCGAGGCTTATGTCAAGTGGAGACACGAGGATAAGCTCGGCCTGAGATCGGTCAAAACATACTTTATTGGTTATCCAAAAGGAATGTTTGGTCATTACTTCTATTCGCCTAACGAACAACGAGTTTTTTGTTGCGGCTAGTGCGAAGTTCTTAGAGAAAGAATTTCTCGAAGACAAGAGCAGTAATAGAACCTTCGATCTGTCGGAGATTCCTGAACCAACAACCGAGCAACCAATGGAGGAAATTGTTCCTTCTTCGTCTGCTGCGGTTAGTATTCCCTTGGAACCCAGAAGGTCGGGTAGACTCTCCATTCTTCCAGATAGATACATTGGTATGGTTGAGGAGAATGGGAGAGACGACGTTTTACTCCTTGAGAGTAACGAACCCGTAACCTATAAAGGTGACATGACATGTTCCGACTCAAAGCTATGGCAAGAAGCCATGCAATCCGAGATGGACTCTATGTACGAGAACAATGTATGGGATGTGGTTGACTTACCTGATAAGGCTAGGCCTCTTCAGTGCAAATGGCTTTACAAGATAAAGCGATCTGTAGAAGGACAACCAGATATATACAAGGTACGACTAGTGGCAAAGGGTTTCACTCAAGTGCAAGGGTTGCATTATGATGAGATTTTTGCACCCGTAGTCATGCTTCGTTCCATTCGGATTGTCTTAGCGATTGCAGCATTTCATGACTATGAAATTTGGCAAATGGATGTGAAAACCGCCTTCTTAAACGGTTATTTGGAGGAGGAGTTGTACATGGTACAACCCGTAGGTTACACAGGTCCTGAAAATCCTAAGAAGGTTTGCAAGCTTAAGCGTTCCATCTATGGACTTAAGCGAGCTTCACGGAGTTAGAATCATCGCTTCGACCAAGTGATAAAGGAGAATGGATTCACTCGATCGGTCGAGGAACCATGTCTATATATCAAGTCGAGTGGGAGCAAGATTGTCTACCTAATACTGTATGTCGATGAAATACTTTTGGTTGGGAATGACATACCTCTCTTAACTTCGGTAAAAGTTTGGTTAAAGAACCATTTCCAGATGAAAGATCTGGGTGAGGCACAACGAATTTTGGGGCTGCGTATCTATAGAGATAGATCACGACGGATGTTATCCCTTACTCAGGAGTCTTATATAGATAAGCTTCTTGAGAGGTTCAGCTTGACCAACTCCAAGAAGGGGAACCTTCCAATGATCTCTGGAGTGCAATTGAGTAAAGCTCGAGCACCAAAGACATCGGAAGAGGTCGAGCGCATGAGTCGGATTCCATATGCATCAGCTATAGGATCGATCATGTATGCCATGATATGCACACGTTCAGACGTGGCATATGCATTGAGTATGACGAGCCGATACCAAGGCAATCCAGGTGAAGCACCCTGGTTGGCCGTAAAAAACATTTTTAAGTACCTATGGAGGACTAAAGATTGGGTATTGACTTATGGAGGAGACACTGAGCTATGCGCAATCGGTTACGCAGATGCTAGTTTCCAAACGGATCGAGATGACTCGAAGTCTCAATCTGGATTCGTTTTTACTCTAAATGGCGCTGCGGTCAGCTGGAAAAGCTCCAAACAAACAGTTATTGTTGGAGTTAGTGTCCTCCACAGTTAGTGCAATAACATAAATAAACCTTTCAAGGTACACAGGGTACATTTTGTATGCAATCAGTTGATTAACGTTTATCAATAACTGTTGGCTTGCTTGATAAGTTTGACGTTATTGTCATACAGATGGCGGTGATCAACTGGTCCCTAAAAAGTCACACCTAAAGGATGTGTTTAAGAAATGTGATTATTTGAGAAATTAATCATATTGATGCCTTACTAAAAGACTAAAAGGTTAGTCGGAGTTTTTGACTAAGATGTTAGTCAAGTGTGTGTTAATAATACGGCCATTTAATAAGGATTAAATGATATTAGCTAAGATGAATTAAATGTAATTCGTAGATTGAATATAAAATGTTATATTTAATTATTGAATATAATATAGGCTAATTAATATAAACAGTTATAATTAATTAGAAAATTATAAATATAAGGATATTAATAATTTAATGATATATTATAGTGGATCATATTTATGACACTAGTAATATTATATTATATTAAAAAGCTAAAGGAAACTTCTAGGAAAGAGCCTTATTGCTCTTTTGACTCCTTGGTCAACAAGGAATTGATTTTAGGAAAATAATTTTTGGAAAGCAAAATTACTCTCCTTAATTGACGTTGGCCGAAATTCTTAGTGTATATAAGGGGAGTTTTGGCTCATCTTTATTCACTAATTCATTGATCGTAATTCACACACAAAATTTAGAAAATCAGTTTTCTTCTCTCTAAAGTTTTCTAGCAAGAACTAAGGGCATATCTTAGGCAATCTTGGGTGCAACTTTTAGGAGATATCAAGCTTCTTGATATTCAATCTTAGGCCATTAAGCAAGGACTAAATGTTGTATTCTTAATCTTATGTTTATTTATGCAATTTCTTTTATGACTATTAATCATATAGAATAAGTTTCATTATAATCCTGTGATCTTAAAGGGCATGTATACAGATATATTCCCACAAGTGGTATCAGAGCCTTAGGGCTATGAAATTGTCTATATGATTTTCATAAAAATTGAATTTGTATAAGTTTAAAATAAGTTACAAAAGTCGGTTTTCATCAAAAAGTTTTCGGCCAGTTTTGTTTTTATGTGTGCCGTGTGGTTTTGTTATTTTCTTGGTCCAATTTGATTCATATATTGTTAATTTAAAAGGTTAAGATGATAATATATGAACTTGTTTATGTTTTGATTCAATATTGATTGAGTTAGGACTTAGATGGATCTTTAAGATGGATGTTTATGAACATTAATTATTGCTTTATATTATTGGTATAAATTGATTGAGATATTCATGTTAATAGGTTAATTTGAATGATCTTAGTATTACTTCAATGTTTAATCAAGATTAGATGTTGTTTTGTTTTATATCAATCTAGATAATATGAGCATGTTCAAGTTAAATCAGTTTAATTTGAGATTAGATTTAAAACAAAATTTAAAATAAATAAAAATTGAATTTCGGTTTTTTTTGAAAATTTTTTAAACAGTGTGTTTTTTTTTTTTTTTTTATTTGTTTCTGTTTGTTTTATTTTGTTTAAACCGATTTGTATTATGCATTATAAAGATAATGTATGATTAAGGCTTGTGAAGAGGTTCACATAAGATTGATACCCTATTATTTTAAAAAAGGTTTAAAATAATGTTGAATTTAATTCATGTTATACTTGATAATATGTATTAAGATGGATTATGATTGATTAAGATTGTTGTGTGCAATTGAGGAATTGTCACATAATCTTGATCTTGTTAAAAGGTGGTTTGGATTAATTATAATTAATCTAGTTTAGTTGATGCTTTTATCTTGTTTGAATGTTGTTTGAATGGTTTAATTTTTCGCATTATTTTGTACAAAATGTTGTAATTTACTAGTGTGGCCTTAGAAGATTATGTTTTCGTAATGAAAGGAAACATGGTCATTGGTTGTATTATTGAGATCTCGTATCTCCCCTCTTGTAATAATATTTTTAAAGTTATTTTGAAATTAGAATGTAAATAGGTTTGCATTTGTAATTTTAATTGTAATTTGAGAAGACTCAAGACTCAAGATGGAGATCGGATGGCTCACTCCTACTATATGGATCAAACCAAGATGGAACATCAAGACAAGCTTCTAGGGTCCAAGGATGGATTCCAACTTGTATTTTTGTTTATTTTGGTAGGATAGGCCACACTAGGTGTTTTTATTTTGCGTTCTTTTTCCATTCTCGTTGCGATGTTTGCTTGTTTAGATAGTTGCATCATATTCCGCCTAAACTAAACCAAACCACCTAATATTGCATGAAAATTGACTCATATTGATTGCTTTTTCATCCTTGACATACCGATGTCATATGTTTTAAGCCATCACCTTAGTTTATATCATCCTCGTTTTGCTAGACTTTTGTTCACTTAAAATGAATTAAATAAGATGATGGGATCTTCCTCTAAATTTAAAATTGAGATTAGTCTTTATAGGAAAAGCTACTATGAGCCCCTTCTTCGTCGGTAGGCATGTAGGTCCTTACTCTCCACATGACCCCTTCTACGTTGGGTAAGTAGTATGTGTTGACCTATTTTACCTCAACATTATAGTTCGACTAATATCTCGTGATTATAGTGGACTAAAAGATAGAATTTACAGAAATTTATCGACCGAGAATTCTAAAGGTAGAATTAGCCAAGAGGTTGGCTTATCAATTTACGGAAATTGAGTCTTGGGATCATTTATATAATTCTTGAGGGAGGTCAATTGTATAAATGCATAAGTCATCGCATTAATCTGTTTTGCATTTAGACTTAAATTTAATTAAAACGATGTTTTCTTATCTTTTCTCCTCTTCTTCTTTCTTTTCACAGTTTCGAATACGTTATATATACAGATATAACTGCTAAAACAAAATGGCTGGTCGTATTGAAGGCCCAATGCCAATTGTCACACTTGAACGTGAATCATGGCTAAGAATATTTATGGACAACAGGAATCAGTCCACTCGACTGAAGAATGATGGGTCCAACTTTACTGATTGGGAGGCCGCATTACGGAATCTTTGCCATAGGTGACAACAAGCTCAAGTACTTGACTGAGCCATCGTCACGAACCTCCCGAGGCAGGAGCAAATGAAGTCGTTGCTTATAGTGATTTCATGATGGAGGCGGGTGCGTTAAGGAACGTGCTCATCTATGCAATGGAATCCAATTTGCAAAGACGATTCATTACCCAAGGTGCGAACAAGATTTTCACCACCCTAACTAAGGAGTTCTCGAAAGCACCGAGAATCAAGAGTTAAGAGTATACCACTCGTTTCTTTGAAGCTAGACTCCAGAAGGGCCAACCTGTTGGTCCACACCTTCTCGCCATGATCGAGAACGTTGAGAAATTGGAGGAGCTTGGTTGCAAGATCGATGAGAAGATCATCATTGTTCGAGTGCTCCACTCTCTTCATGATGGGTATGCCCTCTTTAGGGCAAACTATTACATGAACGACATGCAGAAAAGTCTGCATGAACTACATTCACTCCTCGTACAGACGGAGAGTGATCTGAAGTTGAGTGGGAGCATAAAACAAGATGTTCTCATGATAGGCAACAAGCATAAGGTTAAGGGTAAGGCTCCGGCTAACCTAACAGTAGGAAAGCCAAAGTTTAAAAAGCCAGTGATTGCGAAGAGTGGGCCAGGTGAGTCTAGCGGTAGCTCACAAGGCAAGGCAAAAGCGAAGCAAAGCATGGAGTGCCACCATTGCCACAAGTCTGGGCATTGGAGACGGAACTGTCCCGTGTATGCTGAGGACATTAAAGCAGGCCGCGTCGTTCCTGTTGGTATGTCTTCTTTTATTCATATGATTGAGATTAACCATGCAAGTTTCGGAACTTGGGTACTTGATACTGGTTGTGGTTCTCATCTGTGTAATCATTTGCAGGGCCTAAGAAACATCAAAACTCTAGCAGGAGGTGATGTGAACCTGCGAGTGGGGAATGAAGCAAGGGTTGCTGCCGTTTCAGTTGGAACATATGTCATGCAACTCCCGAGCGGATTTGAGTTATTTTTGAATAATTGTTACTATGTACCTAGTTTATCTAAAAACATTATTTCTGTATCCGTACTTGATAAAGACGGCTTTTCATTTTCAATAAAGAATAATAGCTGTATTTTCTCTTTAAACGATATGATTTATGGTAAAGCAGTTTCCATGAACGGAATTTATGTTTTAGATCAAACCACAGACATAATGCATGTGAATAAAAAGAAAGCAAAGGTTGGTGACAAAGATCAAACCTATCTATGGCATTGCCGAATGGGTCACAAAAATGAGAAACGCGTGAATAAGCTCATTGATAGTGGGACAATTGCCCCATTTAACTATGAAACTTTTGGCACATGTGAATCATGTCTCATTGGCAAGATGTCTCGAATTTCCTTCAAAGGTGTTGGAATGCGCGCTGCTGACCTATTTGGACTCATACATACTGATGTGTGTGGCCCTATGTCAATCAACGCTAGAGATGGCTATAGGTATTTTATCACTTTCACGGACGATTTGAGTAGATATGGACATGTCTACTTAATGAAGCATAAGAGTGAGTCCTTTGACAAGTTCAAGGAATTCCAGAATAAGGTTGAGAACCAACTGGATAGAAAGATAAAAGCACTACGTTCAGATCGTGGTGGCGAATATCTTTCAACTGAGTTTGATCAACACCTGAAAGACCGCGGGATAGTATTACAGTTAACTCCACCCGGAACACCACAACTGAATGGTGTGTCCGAACGCAGGAATCGAACATTACTTGATATGGTTCGATCCATGATGAGTCACACGGTTGTACCTGACTCCTCATGGGGCTATGCTCTTTTGTCAGATGCTCTTATACTTAACCGAAGTCCGTCTAAAGCTGTAGACAAGACTCCATACGAGTTATGGAAGGGAACGGTCCCTAACTTGTCCTTTATTCGGGTTTGGGGGTGCGAGGCTTATGTCAAGTGGAGACATGAGGACAAGCTCGGCCCGCGATCGGTCAAGACATACTTTATTGGTTATCCAAAAGGAATGTTTGGTCATTACTTTTATTCACCTACCGAACACCGAGTTTTTGTTGCGGCTAGTGCGAAGTTCTTAGAGAAAGAGTTTCTCGAAGACAAGAGAAGTAATAGAACCTTCGATCTGTCGGAGATTCCTGAACCAACAACCGAGCAACCAATGGAGGAAACTGTTCCTTCTTCGTCTGCTGCGGTTAATATTCCCTTGGAACCCCGAAGGTCGGGTAGACTCTCCATTCCTCCGGATAGATACATCGGTATGGTTGAGGAGAATGGGAGAGACGACGTTTTACTCCTTGAGAGTAACGAACCCGAAACCTATAAAGGTGCCATGACATGTTCCGACTCAAAGCTATGGCAAGAAGCCATGCAATACGAGATGGACTACTCTATGTACGAGAACCATGTATGGGATCTGGTTGACTTACCTGATAAGGTTAGGCCTCTTCAGTGCAAATGGCTTTACAAGATAAAGCGATCTGTAGAAGGACAACCAGATATATACAAGGCACGGCTAGTAGCAAAGGGTTTCACCCAAGTGCAAGGGTTGCACTATGATGAGATCTTTGCACCCGTAGTCATGCTTCGTTCCATTCGGATTCTCTTAGCGATTGCCGCATTTCATGACTATGAAATTTGGCAAATGGATGTGAAAACCGCCTTCTTAAACGGTTATTTGGAGGAGGAGTTGTACATGGTACAACCCGAAGGTTACACAGATCCTAAAAATCCTAAGAAGGTTTGCAAGCTTAAGCTTTCCATCTATGGACTTAAGCAAGTTTCACGGAGTTGGAATCATCGCTTCGACCAAGTGATAAAGGAGAATGGATTTGCTCGATCGGTCGAGGAATCATGCCTATATATCAAGTCGAGTGGGAGCAAGATTGTCTTCCTAATACTGTACGTTGATGACATACTCTTGATTGGGAATGACATACCTCTCTTAACTTCGGTAAAAGTATGGTTAAAGAACCATTTCCAGATGAAAGATCTGGGTGAGGCACAAAGCATTTTGGGGCTCCGTATCTATAGAGATAGATCACGACGGATGTTATCCCTCAGTCAGGAGTCTTATACAGATAAGCTTCTTGAGAAGTTCAGCATGGCCAACTCCAAGAAGGGGAACCTTCCAATGATCTCTGGAGTGCAATTGAGTAAAGCTCGAGCACCAAAGACATCGGAAAAGGTCGAGCGCATGAGTCGGATTCCATATGCATCAGCTATAGGATCGATCATGTATGCCATGATATGCACACGTCTAAACGTGGCATATGCATTGAGTATGACGAGCCGATACCAAGGCAATCTAGGTGAAGCACCCTGGTTGGCCGTAAAAAACATTCTTAAGTACCTATGGAGGACTAAAGATTGGGTATTGACTTATGGAGGAGACACTGAGCTATGCGCAATCTGTTACGCAGATGCTAGTTTCCAAACGGATCGAGATGACTCGAAGTCTCAATCTGGATTCGTTTTTACTCTAAATGGCGCTGCGGTCAGCTGGAAAAGTTCCAAACAAACAGTTATTGTTGGAGTTAGTGTCCTCCACAGTTAGTGCAATAACATAAATAAACCTTTCAAGGTACACAGGGTACATTTTGTATGCAATCAGTTGATTAACGTTTATCAATAACTGTTGGCTTGCATGATAAGTTTGACGTTATTGTCATACAGATGGCGGTGATCAACTGGTCCCTAAAAAGTCACAACTAAAGGATGTGTTTAAGAAATGTGATTATTTGAGAAATTAATCATATTGATGCCTTACTAAAAGACTAAAAGGTTAGTCGGAGTTTTTGACTAAGATGTTAGTCAAGTGTGTGTTAATAATACGGCCATTTAATAAGGATTAAATGATATTAGCTAAGATGAATTAAATGTAATTCGTAGATTGAATATAAAATGTTATATTTAATTATTGAATATAATATAGGCTAATTAATCATAAACAGTTATAATTAATTAGAAAATTATAAATATAAGGATATTAATAATTTAATGATATATTATAGTGGATCATATTTATGACACTAGTAATATTATATTATATTAAAAAGCTAAAGGAAACTTCTAGGAAAGAGCTTTATTGCTCTTTTGACTCCTTGGTCAACAAGGAATTGGTTTTAGGAAAGTAATTTTTGGAAAGCAAAATTACTCTCCTTAATTGAGGTTGGCCGAAATTCTTAGTGTATATAAGGGGAGTTTTGGCTCATCTTTATTCACTAATTCATTGATCATAATTCACACACAAAATTTAGAAAATCAGTTTTCTTCTCTCTAAAGTTTTCTAGCAAGAACAAAGGGCATATCTTAGGCAATCTTGGGTGCAACTTTTAGGAGATATCAAGCTTCTTGATATTCAATCTTAGGCCATTAAGCAAGGACTAAAGGTTGTATTCTTAATCTTATGTTTATTTATACAATTTCTTTTATGACTATTAATCATATAGAATAAGTTTCATTATAATCCTGTGATCTTAAAGGGCATGTATACAGATATATTCCCACAGTTATAGCAGATTCCACAACTGAGTCCGAAGACTATGCTGCTTCAGAGGCTGCGAAGGAAGCTATATGGATGCGTCAGTTCTTACAAGGACTAACGGTAGTTCCTAGTTCGAATGACCCGATCACCATCTATTGCGACAATAGTGGTGCCATCTTCCAGGCAAAGGAGCCAAAGTCCAACAACAAGTCTCGGCACGTGCAAAGGAAGGCTCACATGATCCGAGATTACGTGGAGCAGAAGGAGATAGTGATTGACAAGATTGCTAAAGATGATAACGTGGCAGATCCTCTCACTAAGCCGTTGAGATATGATAAGCATGAAGGGCACGTTAAATCCATGGGAATTAAGCGTGTTCCTGAGTTGTATTAGTTGTTTGTATGGATTAGACACTTGTTTTTCCCTAAAACTTCTAATAAAATCATCGTTTTGTTTTATATATTATTTTTCATGAGGGCTGTGCAGACAACGTTGAACACCTCAAAGTGAACTGAATTGCTTTATATTGTGTTTTGGTCCGTGATCGCCTACATGAGCTGATAACTTTGGCAATCATTTTGTGACGTCGATTGATGGTGGGTTCAACGAGCCATAAGTCAAACTGTTGACTGATCGATCACAGATGCGGGTTTACTGAAATCGCGCAGGACAATTTTTGTGACGACTACATGGAGTCCTAAGTGTTTCAGAACATTAGGTGCCGGGTCGTGGATAGGACATCAATAGTGTTCCTAGAGTCGATTCTTTTGACTATCGACTGTCTCTTGAGATTAAGGCAGATTTTGGGTGACTTTGGTTTCTTTCTCACGGTCGACCGTAACAGGAGGCCAAGTAGATTTTCACTGGGTCATTTCATGCTGCGCTTACTGACACGGCTAAGTCGTATCACCGGTATCAAAATAACCCTACGGACTACTAACGATAGCTAGCGGTAAGAAGGGATCGAATCCACAGGGAAACGTATACTCGCAGGTTCACTAAGTCTAGGCTATTCCTAAGGTATGAAATTTGGGGGTTTTGTAGAAAACTATAAAACTAATAGAACAAACTAAGACGATAAAAAGAAGGTTTAACCGATGGGTAAAAAGACTAGGGTCTCGGGTTCCTTATGACAATAATCCGGATAATATAACTTTCACCAAAATAGCAATCAATCAGAATAAGCAAGGCGATTAGGATAAAACACGCTCTCAGAAGTCAATGTTACCTTAAGTTCAATTTAGCGGGCTCTCGCGACTTACTAAATCAACTTATCAATTACGCGTAGTGGTCTAATACTGATTAGGCTTTCGATCTTAAATCAATATAACCCTAAGTTCAATTAAATCAAGGCATCCCTAAATTCAATTGTTAATCAAATCGCGCAGGAAGAAATCGCACAAGTATAAACTAATTGATCACAACAATTTAATCAAAATACCGGATTAAAGGCATAATTTCCCCTCAACCCTAGTTGGCGGATTAGCTACTCATAACTAGGGCAAAACATAAATTAAATAAGGAATAAAGTAGAAACATAATTACCAGAACTGAATGCTTGAATTAAAATCACGAAGTACCGACGGTTACAAGGTTCAAGACGAAATCTCAAAGTTAAATCCAAAGTTGAAGATGAAGATGCAGTAAAATAAACTAGGAGAGAGAACAAAGGAAACTAATTCGTAGTCTAGGTCTAAAATAACATAAGATAATCTGTTTTTCCTAAAGTTTCTCATTAATATCACATAAAAAACAGCAGCTCCGTACAAATAATGCCTCACGGCCGGTCGACCGGCCGCCGGTCAGTTTGACCGGCTCCGGTGCGCTGTTAACTCTAGCCCAACGTTTTGGGCTCACAAACTTCTACCAATTTGGGCCTTTTGCTCTATCCTTCCATATTTCGGCCCCTTTACTCTAATTCTCGGCTTTCGGTCCCGAGCTCAACCTTACGTCGTCTTTTGGATTCCCGTCTATCCACTTTTCAGCTCAAATGCCTAATAAATGTATAAAATCCTGCAAAACACGGAAATACAACAAAAGCGCCTCTAGGACGTAATGTGAGAACAAAATGGCCCCGCAAGACACATTTTGACAATAAAAAGCAGCTCGGGACGGGGGTAAAAACGTATAAAATTAACATATATCAAACTCCCCCAAGCCAGACTCTTGCTCGTCCTCGAGCAAGCAACTCAACTAACAACTAAACAAACCATACAATCAAATACAAAAGACGAGAAACAGCGACTCAGAGCCAGGCATGCGACAGTCACTCAAACATATACTTCCTCCATTTTTTTGGATTCTATACATTTGCTTTTTGCACGTACGTCGATGCACGTTTTCTTTTGTTTATATCTTTAGTTACATAATTCCGAAAATTATAAAATTTAAATATTAATAATGCTCTCGAAAATGCAATTAAAACAAGATCTCACGTGACTATTTTTTATTTCATATATTAGACGATATATCGAAGATTCTCCTCACTTGTGAATAGTGTCCAAAAAGCAAATGTATACAATCCAAAAAAATGGAGGAAGTACAACTTAACGATCATGAGTAATCAAATGTGTTAGGAATAAATTCCTAACTGCGGAAATAAGCGCGATACAAACTAATCAAGCTGCAGGAAGCTAATAAGTTGAACCGTCGACCTTGCAAGACCGTTGAATTAGTATCCTCACGGGTTTCACTCTACACTCATAAGAGAACAGGGTGAGTATATGTGAATAATCTGTAAAGATGCAAGATAACACACTCACCTACTCGACTCGTGAAACACGCTTGCAATCTAATGTGAAAACGATCTCTACAATCAAAGTACGTGTCCAACCAAACAAATGACCAGAATACATGTCAAGGACTTACGCGGGAAGGCCAGGGTAAAGGGTGAAAGGTGGTTGCGACAAGCGCATTTAGGAATAAGAGGAGCTAAGATCGGTAGTTGCATATAACTACTAAACCAACTCGCCACATCAATCAACCCAACTCAATCGACTAAGAGGCAAAAACTGAACTCAAGCTCAAATAACAACCTCCGTAAGAATAGTCGACTAATCACGTCATACAACCGTGTTATGTCCAAACCCCAAAAGAAACAACATGTTTTTGTGTTTTTTTTTTTCTCTTTTTTTTTTCTTTTTTTCTGTTTTTTTTCGATTTTTTCTGAATTTTTTTTTTCTTTTTGAAATAAAATGCAACAAAAATAAAAGGGGTAACGGTTGACGACAGAAAACATAAGACCTCCGACTTGCAACTCTTTTCTGCAACCTCTGCTCAACGCCTCAAGCAATAACCAACAAACCAAAATCAATATGCAACTGTCCCGAAAAGGGTAGGTAAACTGAAAAAGGTAAGCGGGTAATCAAAATGTGGTACGAAAACAAGCTTTAAGGCTAGGACGGGGTGCAAAAAGTGGTAGACCTATAATCTAAAGGGTAAGAAAAATAGGCCATTTGGCTAATGTGGAGCTCATAAAAACAAGTATAATGCTGCCTTTCCTCATGTAATACCGCTAGCCACCAACCCGACACGACTCAGTATTAAGCAGATCGAATTCACATTTACGCATGTTAAAATTACGCCCTGCACGAGGAGAAACTACAAACACCCTAATAAACAAGGAGACCAGTCATAGATGTCACTGGCCTTGGAGGCTCTAATCCTCACTATATATATGTAGTTTCACTAAAACACGGTCAAGCCTAGGTTCAACAAAAGCAATCCAAACAACTGACTCGTAAGATCGACTCAAGACCGCATGAAAAGCACATACTCAATCACGTCAAGTGCATAGAAAAAGGACAAGCATTAAGCAAATGAAATCATCGTCGCTTTGCACGTTTCTACATCTAAACTGACTCTATTTTTTTGATTTTTTTTGGATTTTTTTTTTGAAAAGGAAAAGGAAAAGAAAAAGAAAGCAGTAAAACTAACAAACTAACACACGAATACAAAAATGAAAATAAAGAAACCTAATTCCTCCCCCAAGCCTAAACATCACAATGTCCTCAGTGTGATCAGCAGCAAACAATCCAACATCCATAAAAACACAACTGAAAGACCTACAATAAATGAGGAAGGAACGAAAATGAAACAGAGAATAGAAAACGTACTGTACAAATGAGTTCCCCCAAGCCAGCAGATGCTCAGAGGTTAGTGGCCAGCGCGCCACTAAGAAGAGTCGGCCTCGTACTCGTCAATAGCCCTAAGATCAGCATCATCCTCCTCGTCGTCAATCGGCATCCCAAAAGCTGCAGCACCCGATCCGGACGCGCCCGCGTCACCAAAACCAGTATAAGGCTACTGCGGAGCTCCATATCCACCATCCGGCCAAGTATAAGGGGTAGAGTAATAATCGTGCTGAAGGTTAAGCCCTCCATGAACGCTCGGGTCTGTATACCCGCCATCGGGCCAAGTGTAGAAGGACGGGTGAGGTCCCTCTGGTGGAACGGAGCCTGCCTCGCATAGGCATCATAACTGGGGAACTGACTCAACCCCATATCAGCATAAACCCTGTCTATACGCGCGTGTGTCGCGCCCACAGCATCGCGGTATTGATGACGAAAGTCATCAAAATCAGAACGGAGCCCCGTGACTCCCAACTCCATACGACCCATCATCGAAACAATATCAGGGTGTAGGTCGAAATACTGCGTACCCGATGGCAGCGATGCGAGGTGGAGCGGTGAAGTCTTGAGCAAGCTCCTCAACGGCCGAAGAAGAAGCACCTCCTCCCGCGCGCCGCCCATAAGTCTGGACGGGAACAGATGGCGTAGCGGCATCCGGAATAGGAAGCAGATAAGAGGACTGGTTCGAGCTAACACCTGTGAGTGTGGGCGCAGGAAGGCGAATGCTCTCCTTGTTGCCGATCATCCAAATTCGTTTATCGTCAGAAGCAGGGCGAAGACAATTCAAAGGCGAAGACAAGTAGGAGATATCCAAGAGAACACCGCCCTGCACCGCCTTCTGCGGGTTGTCAGTGAAACCCGCGACCTTAATAGCAATTCGGGTGATAAGCCCACCCACATGTATTCCGACGTTAGAAGTCGGGTACGCAGCTAACTTTCTCAAGTGTAAGGCGAGGTGGTAGGCGAGATCAATATAATACCGCTCTGGTTCTCTGCGCAAGTACTGACCAAGGATAGCAATCTCCTCGGTCCGAACATTATGTGGCTCATTACGACCAAAAATCGTCCACCCCATAAACCTTTACCAAATGCGAATGGCCGGTTGATGAATGTAGGGTGCACTCATGTGTTTCCCGGGCTCCTGTCGTAGGCCCGAGATCGCTCTCCACAACTCACCTACATTAAACCAATCGGGAGCGGTATACTCCTTATGGTGCGTGAAACCAAAAATAGCGCCGAGCTGACGAACCGTCAAAGTACAATCATTATTCATTAGACGGAAAGTTAACACAATACTATCCGACGATCGTGACCGGTCGACCTTAAGTGAACTCAAGAATTCCCAAGTGAGCCGAGCAAAAGTTAAGTGCATCAAACCGAACATCTTGTCCATACCGACACCCTTAAAAAGCTTTTCGGTAACCGCATCTATACCTAAAGCACGCAAGGTATTCCGGCAAATAAACCGGGTAGGGAGGAGGGGACGTTGCTTAAAAGCTTGAAAGTTCATTTTTTTTTGTTCGGAAGCGAAAATTACCTCGGGAAAATCGATGTCGGGCTCGACATCGGGAAGAGCCGCTTGTTGACGAGTGTTGACTCGACCTCGCTTGCGTTGTTGCCCGCGATCCGCCATTGAAAATGAGTAGAGACTTGAAGGTGGGTGTTGATGAGGAAAAGCTAGGGTTTTATTTAGAGAGGATTTTGGGTCGTGGGGTGCAGTGAGAAGTTAGAGAGTGGTAGTGAAAATGGATTTGTGAGGAAATTTTAAGCGTCCGCGGGTATTTAAAAGCAACAAATTTGCGGGACGGCCGGTCGGGACCAGCGGCCGGTCGACCGGCTCTGATGCACTTTCAATTTTTTCTAAGTGTTTTTCGAGCCTCAAAATTTATGCTACGGCGCCGGTCCAAGCCCGGCCGCCGGGCGGCCGGTTTCGGCGCCCTTTATTCGTGTAATCATCAAAAATTCAAAGTACCAAATCCCACTAAATCCTGCACAACTCAATGAATTATTAGTACCCTCACTCTCGCCTCACCGAATGAACTAAATGAAATGCAAAAATCAAAATGCTACAGTAAATACAAAAATAAGCGGGTTGCCTCCTGTAAGCGCTGGTTTTAAGTCCCGCTCGACTGTGATACCTCATCAGCAAGAGGAATCAAGTGGTGCGAGGTAGAGTACCTCGACCAAACCAACAGCAGCACCATTGTGATATAGCTTCAAACGATGTCCATTAGCCTGAAAACGCTCTCCCGCGCCATTTTCTAGCTCAAAGTAACCGTACTTACTCGTTTGGGTAATAGTGAATGGTCCTGACCACCGGGACTTCAGGTTGCCCGGAAATAAGCGAAGTCGGGAATTATAAAGGAGCACCTTATCACCTACCTTGAATTCACGAGGTAGAATTCGCTGATCCTGCCGCTTCTTCGTGCGCTCCTTATAAACCCGCGAGCTTTCATAAGCACTCATACGAAATTCATCGAGCTCATTCAGCTGCAACAATCGCTTCTCCCCACACAGAGTCGAGTCAAAATTAAGCTCCTTAACTGCCCACAAAGCCTTGTATTCCAACTCAACGGGGAGATGACACGCCTTCCCGTATACCAACCTGTAAGGTGAAGTTCCAATCGGCGTTTTGAACGCCGTCCTGTAAGCCCATAAGGTGTCATCAAGCTTCGAACTCTAGTCCTTGCGTGACTTAGCGACCACCTTCTCAAGAATAGACTTGAGCTCCCTATTTGAAACTTCAACTTGCCCGCTCGTCTGCGGGTGATAAGCTAGAGCAGTACGGTGTTGAACACCATACTTCCGTAACAGAGAATCGAGATGCTTCTCATGAAAATGAGTTCCCCCATCACTTATAACTGCGCGAGGAACCCCAAACCGAGGAAAGATCGTCTTGCGAAACAAGTTGATTACCACCTTAGCATCATTAGTAGGAGATGCAACTGCTTCGACCCACTTGGAGACGTAGTCGACAGCAACAAGAATAAAACGGTTCCCATTAGAGGACGGGAACGGGCCTTGGTAATCAATTCCCCACACATTTAAAAGCTCAACCTCCAATATACCTGTTTGAGGCATTTCATGCCTCCGCGAGATGTTCCCGGTCCTTTGGCATACGTCACAAGACAGAACAAAAGCTGCTGCGTCTTTGAACAGGGTAGGCCAATAAAACCCGGACTGTAAAACCTTCGCCGGGGGCTTGGTGGGACCATGATGCCCACCATAAGGAGAGGAATAACATCCCTCTAGTACTCCGCGGATCTCCCAATCAGGTACACATTTACGGAATAGTCCGTCGCTACACTCACGGAATAGATGTGGATCATCCCAAAAGAACCTCTTCGCATCATGCCGAAATTTCTTCTTTTGTTGAGAAGTGGCCTGCTTAGGTAGTGTACCTGCAACCACAAAATTAGCGAAATCTGCGAACCAAGGCTCACCATGACTAACCGCCATCAACAAGTCATCCGGGAAAGAGTCATCGATAGGAACAACAACTCCGCCCTCGTCAAAACGCAGTCGAGATAGATGATCAGCAACCACATTCTCAGCACCTTTCTTATCGCGGATTTCAAGATCGAATTCCTGGAGTAGCATAATCCAGCTAATCAACCTAGGCTTTGCTTCTTTCTTCGCGAGGAGATACTTCAATGCCGCATGGTCCGTATAAACAATCACCTTGGACCCAATAAGATATGATCTGAACTTGTCTAATGCATAGACAATGGCTAGAAGTTCCTTCTTCGTCGTCGCATAGTTCACCTGCGCCTCATCCAAGGTTTTACTAGCGTAGTAGATAGCATGTAAGACCTTGTCACGCCTTTGTCCCAACACCACGCCTATCGCATAATCACTAGCATCGCACATAATCTCGAACGGCAAGTTCCAATCTGGAGACTGGATAATCAGGGCTGAAATCAAAGCCTGTTGAATCCTGCGAAAAGCTTCAACGCACTCATCAGTAAACACAAAGGGGGCATCCTTCAGGAGGAGCTGGGTAAGTGGTTTAGCAATCTTTGAGAAGTCCTTGATAAAACGGCGATAAAACCCCGCATGACCAAGGAAGCTTCGGACCCCTTTCACGTTAACGGGAAGAGGTAGTTGCTCAATCACTTGAATTTTAGCTCGGTCAACCTGGATGCCCCTATCGGATACGACATGACCAAGGACTACACCCTCCTTAACCATAAAATGACATTTTTCCCAATTTAAAACCAAGTCAACTTCTTCGCAACGCTTTAGGACTTTAGACAAATTAAGCAAACAAGACTCAAAATCGGTCCCGTACACACTAAAATCATCCATAAAGACTTCCATGATAGACTCGATAAACTCAGAAAAAATGCTAATCATACAACGCTAAAAAGTAGCAGGTGCGTTACATAAACCGAACAGCATTCTACGATAAGCGAAAGTCCCGTAGGGACACGTAAAAGTGGTCTTTTCCTGATCCTCAGGATGAATGGGGATCTGGAAGAAACCTGAATAGCCGTCTAGATAGCAGAAATACCTGTGGCACGCTAACCTTTCCAACATTTGATCAATAAAGGGAAGTGGGTAATGATCCTTCTTCGTGGCGGCATTCAACCGTCGATAGTCGATGCACATCCGCCAACCAGTCACAACTCTCGTGGGAATCAGCTCGTTCTTCTCATTCTTGACCACCGTAGTCCCGCCCTTCTTAGGAACAACCTGGACTGGACTGACCCACCTAGAGTCGGATATCGCGTATATAATTCCAGCATCGAGGAGTTTCATCACCTCCTTCTTAACAACCTCTTGCATGTTTGGGTTCAACCGCCGTTGACCCTGAATCACCGGTTTGTGATCATCCTCGAGGTGAATCCTGTGCATATAGAAATCAGGACTAATACCTCTCAAATCACTAAGACTGTATCCCAAAGCCTTCATGTGCGTTCTCAAAACTTCCATCAAAGCATTAAGCTGGGACTCCGTAAGATCTTTGCTGACGATCACCGGATTCATCTCTTCTTCATCCAAGAACGCATACTTCAAATGCGTAGGCAACGGCTTCAACTCAAGCCGGACCTCAAAGAAGATAAGAGGTCTCAACCGTCTCAGTGGTGTCGAAGTCTCTCCGTTCATCAGCATATAGGAGAGCTTCGATTTCAGCTACTTCCGCATTCCACGGACCTGTTTCATCATCTGCACATTCACCACACATTAAAACTTCCAAAGGATCCTTGGACAAGGATCCCTCGGAGACAAAAGACACCGACTTATCGACAACATCAATAATGTCTAGATAGTAGCAAGACTCTTCTAACATCGGGCTCTTAAGGGCTTGGTTAAGGTTAAACGTGACCTTATCCCCCCTACCTCTAGAGTCAACCTACCATTCTTAACATCTATAACCGCCCCGGCTGTGTGTAGGAATGGTCGTCCTAGGATAACAGGTATCTGGTTATCCTCAGCCATATCCAAAACAATAAAGTCAACAGGGAAAAAGAACTTCGTAGGACGATGCTGCTGAACTAGATTCTGCGTCCGAAACTTCCACAACCTCTGAAGCGTAAGCTTCAGCAATCTCCTTAAAGAAGTTACGCGTTCGGCGAAAAGTCCGCTCAGGTTCAGGATCGAATGGAACTAAACCTGAAGGTGACCTGCGCATAAACAGAAACTACAAGGAGAAGTGAGAAACGGTCTCAAGGAACTGGAGTTC